>BLSF01000003.1:46321-515869 GCA_012862575.1 Parietichytrium sp. I65-24A
GGCTGGTTGCCGTTGCCATTGCAGTTGCCATTGCATTCGCAGCGGCCCTTTGCCTTGACGTTTCCGGACTCAGTCTGGTAGAGCGCGCACTTGGAGAGGTCGCTGGTGACGACTGCCACATCCTTCCATGGCGTGTAATGCCAGTATGGGTAGTACTCGGACTCCTCTGGGCACTCGAGACCGTTCCTGTTGCCGTTAGGGTTCTGGCGGGTGTAGCGGGCATCGTTGCCGTTGAGGTCCTGGTCAGCAATGAAGAGACCTTCGTTGCGTGCACGGTTCTTGCACTCGTCGTAGAATGCGAAGGTCTCGTGGCGGCCGTAGCGGTAGTCATCCTGCCTGTTTGCATTGTCAGGGATGGTGTTGGTGGCCTCGGCATTGAGTCCGTTGTTACCGTCCTTGTTGCGAACTGGGGTTCCGTCGCGAAGACCGCAAGTGGTTCCGGCTGCAGCGACGAAAGGAGAGGTTCCAGCAGCTGCGGCTGCGCAGTTGTCAGTCAAGGTGTCCTCACAAGCATACTGCACGATGACGTCACTGTGAAGCTCGCTGTTGGTTCCGAGACCGTGCTGTGCGGTCCACTCCAGGGAGAGCTCCGAGCCAGAGTAGTAGGTCATGATGTCGGTGTTGATGGCATTTGTGTTGACGAGTGTGCCATCCTTGTTGACCATGTCCTTGTTGGCATTGTTGTTCTGGTTGACGCAGTTGTTGAAAGCGTTACCATCATCAACGTAGACGTAGCAGTCAAAAGGAAATGCGCGAGGGCAAGAGTAGCCACCGTTGTCGTTGTTCTGGGAGTCGAACAGGCGGTTAGCGTTGCGGCGCTCCTTGTTGTTGTCGGTTCTGCAGTTGCGGTTGTTGCTTCCGCGAGGGTTGTGCATGTACACATCTGCGTGCACAGATGCCACCATGGCAGCGAGGATTGCTGCTGCGCCGACCTTCATCCTTGCGAGTTTTCACAGTCAACTGAAGACTTGTCTCCTTTTGATGGCTGTTTGAGTTTGGGGTTTGCTTTCCATCTTGAGCTGTTTCGCTCACTTTCAACAAGATGCAGTGTGGTCATTCACTCTTTCATCGTTGTGAGGAGGACGAGGTATTCACTTGAATCATCTCCTACTCTTTTGGTAATTTCGCCCACCTGAATTGTTTATAGAGGCTAGTGGCCAATGGCTTTCCCTCTCACATTTGCTCTCGCGAAGCTTCCCACTACTGACTGTGAGTACAACAACGTCACTTTCTCTCAAACACACAGTCATTCAGATGGATCCAGAAAATAAATACTTGTGAGGCAGGCGTGTTATCTTCTCGCCTTTCACCCTCCTTCGTTTTCATCCCCCCCTTGCGGCACCTCAACCAATTACGGCCAAACTCAGAAGGATTCCCTTGGAAAGGACGAAAGATGCGAGTGTTTGTGAGAACGTGCGATGGCGCGCGAAGGTCTTCACACACATACTCTTCGGTTCGCAGCAACTTGATTTTCGACAAACCGACTGCTTCTTCCAACAGCACCCGAATTCATCAAGGGCGCCAGTTGGCATCTCAAGCGTTTTCCAATTTTCACCCAATAGGTGAAAGCGTGTGTGTATATTCATGCGTGTGGGAGTGATCATCTGTCTCATAGTAAATGCATGGTGTGACTTGAACCGCAACAACCCATCGTATTCACGGGTCCTTGTGCTCCAGGTAATGGCTGATGCTGTGAGTACCGGTGCGGATTGAGTGTTCAAGTTGATGTGGCAGTGGTCAAGAATTCACGAAAGCACACTCTTCGGCATGGATCTGTCCTGCAAGCTTACGCTTTTGATCTTGCTAACTGCGAATACTCGATCGCCTTTCGTCTCAGAATTCCCGCGGCCGAAATAATCAGCTTACAATGGAAGTTTTGGCCGCACCAAAACGCATCACACGACTTGAAAAGAAAGGGTAGATCAAAAGGAAATATATTTTACAAATCGCAAAACGGTCTCATGCCAACAAATGAACCATTAAAACTCAGCTACCAGCCGTCTAGCCTTCCCTCGCTATTTGGGAGCTACACGCGCCCTTAGTCTACTTAGAACCTCCATAAAATTTTCTACGCCAATCTAGCCAAGTGCCGAGTACACACGTGCGCCAATTCCCACTCCCACTGATAACATTATCCACTAGCGTATCTTACCGCCAAGATCAGGTAGGCGAGTTCGGTAAATAGCTGATAGTAGGTACTTTGAGGATGTGCAGTAGTATCCAGTAAGAGGTGAACGATGTGGAGTGCTAGTACAGAATTAAGCGAATAGGTAATACATCGGAGTATCCAGAGTGCCAATTTTGCATTTTTGGTTGGAAAAATTGGGCGCATGTCACCTTTTCGCGCCAAGTCTATCTTCCAGATCCCATGTGTTTACGACGAGTTTCCAGTCTCTGAGTCCAGAGGCTTTTGAAAAACTGAACCGAATTGTCTGCCGTTCTACTGTGTGCACATAAGCTTAGATGCAGGTTGAGACAGTCTGTCTGTGTGCCTGTGGCAAGATTAAAGTTTGCCTGAATGTGACGTGAAGAGTTGGGAGAGATAAGCTATGGTGCGACAGGAGGAATCTGGCATAACTTAATCTGGCGTTGGCACAGAGTTTTTAGCATCCTCGAGAAGCTAACTTTGTTGACGCAGTGGCGCCTTTGGCGAGGTTGGCTTGCACCGTCACAGAAGGAGAAAGCTGCGACGCGTCCTCGTGAGCTCTTTCCAGACGGATTCCACCAGCCGTGAAATTTGGCTTTCAAGTTTGGTTTGTTGGCCATGGAGACTGGTGGCGCAGTAACGGTGCAAATTGTACGGGCTCACTTCGAGATTAGTGTTGTTCACCGTGATCCCAAATTACACCTCTGCGGCATCCACGCGCCATGGCAATCGTAGGCCGTCTTGGCGAGCCTAGGGTGGCGGCTGTGGCAGTGCACTGGCAAACACCTGGCCACTGGCCATGGCGCGCTCTGTGGGCGACATCCAGCCACCTGTGTGATCCTGTGTGTTGCTTGCTCCGTTGCCCTCCTGCATGCATTGTGCAGGTCAACCCAATTCACGGCCAATATTTGTTTCAAATCGTTTGATTGGCTCACTGTCAACTTGGCTTTGGTCGAGAAAGCAAGAAAATGGGCGTGCGCAAGCTGGTTGGCTGTGCCTCCGAAACACGACCTTCAGTGCTGGTAGGAAGCTTTCCATGGATGAAAATCTGTGTTCCTTCGTTCTTTCGCTTTGACGTGGCTCTTGTTGACTGTTTATCCGATTTGAGAGTGACTGTGAGAGTATGAAAGCGCAAAATAACAAAATACAACAAGATGATAGCACGTGGATGATAGTTCAGATATGTTCAGAATTTCAGATGATTTCAGATGCAACAAGAAGTTGGCTACATTGGCAATGCAGCAAATGCGTTCTTCAAAGACGCTGCCAGGAATCCGTTTTAATTTAACAGTAAGTGAACTTCAAGCCACGAAGTGCAGCGTAAACAAACCCTATCGAAAGGTGGTGGTGTAAATCCGTTCAGGCCCACAAACTCAGTCTCAGAGGCTCAGGCTTTGTGGACCTTCACAGTGTCATCTTTGAGTTGAAGGCTGCCAGACCTCATTTTTCCCCTGGCGCACCACCCTGGTTTAGGATACATGTAAGATGGCTACCTTTATCTCTTAGTACCTGCCATGATTTTTAAGGGTCGACTCGACGGTGGTCCTCGCGTTTTCACACGTGTCCTCGAGTACCTTCGTACCTTCGTACCTTCGCTCATGCCAAAAAACCTGACATTAAGGGGATCTACTAGCTGGAGAGGGTAGCCAGGAATGAAGAGCGGTACTCTTTCGCACTGGTTCACGCCGCGGAAGCGTCCTCAGAGCGACAGCAACGAAAGTGGCGAGGGGTCGCAATGGTCTTCGGCCGTATCCTCGGCTCGCAGTGTACGCGCTCGAGTTTCAGCCGGCGATGCGGAGTTGTCGGAAGCAGCAGAGACTAGCTCAACTCAAGACTCTGGAAGTGGCGACGCGACTGCTGTAAAGGACGCGTCTGGAGAAACTTCGGGAGACCGGAGCAACGATCGCGATGAACAACTGAATCAAACTGTAGAGGCGTGGGACCCGAGAAAGGTTGCAGCGTGGAATGCCAATGGGCTGGTTTCGTGCGTGGCAAATGGGGGCAAGCTGCTTGGGGAATTCGTCAAGCGTGAAAACTTGGATGTGCTTTTTGTGTCAGAAGTCAAGCTTCGTTGCACACAAAGAGGGCATGGGGCGGTAGTCGTGAGGGAAGATGCCAAAACAGCTACGGAAGACGGGGCACTGTTCAGGGCTTTTATGCCAGGCGGCTGCTTGGGGGACTTCAAAGTCCGAAAGTTCTCGCTGGCCACGAAGAGGTACGCCGGCACGGCGATGCTGGCAAAAAGGCCTCCGATTCGCACGTGGTTTCATTTAGCAAAATTGGAAGAAATAATGGATCCGGACTTGAAGCCCTCGCGGACCGAGCACGATGCGGACGGCCGTATCATTTTGGCAGAGTGGAAGTCTTTCCTCACGCTGCACACATATAGCCCAAACAACGGGTCCAAGAAGGAAAGCTTTGAGAGGAGGAAGGCGTGGGACGAAACGCTCACAAGCTGGCTATCGATTATGGCTAGTGCGGGGAAATACGTCAAGCCGCTTATTTATTGTGGTGATTTGAATTGCGCACCGACTGACAAAGATCTTTCTGCGCCAGCTTGGTTCTACGGGCAGTTTCATAGTCCAGAGAACCATCCTGGGGATCAAGGGCAGCCAGGGTGCACAAAGAATGAACAGGCTCGCTTCTCAGCAATGTTGGAGCGAGGCAACCTTGTTGACGCGTACCGGCTGAAACAAGATGAACGTGACGCCTCACTCGACCCCCACACTGAGCCGCCTGGGGTTGACGCGCCGCTTTACACATGGCGCGGGCACCCCGGCAAGGTTGAAAAGTCGTTTGGCAAGTACTACAAGAGAGGGATGCGCATCGACCATGTCCTCGTGACAAAGTCATTCTACGATCGCATAGAGGACGTTCAAATCATGGGACGGGGACTCGGCGCTGATGATCCATCCTTTCTCGGCTCGGACCACTGCCCAATTCTCCTCTCTATCAAGACACCAGAAGAACCTGGGCAAGCTTGAATTGCCCAAGACTGTACAAACTCCAGCAATATGCATTCCTGAACACCTAGCCACGCGCAGGCACCAGCCTTCTGAATTCAGAATTCTAACTTTTTTTTTCACAGTGAAATCCTTTTAAGTCCTGAATTCTGTAAGCCCCATCCTCGAATGCGCTTTGTTCGGCATGGGTTCCGCATGTAGCCAACGCCCAATTTTACCGAGTGATCGACTTCCTCCTCGATAATTCCTCTGTGCGAAGGACAAACCGAGATCAAGTCATTCTCGGGCGCGTGCCCAAGAATTGAAACTCCCATTAATCTTTTCACCTACCAAACCAATACTGTTTCACAGGCTTAAACGACTCAGTGGTGTACTGTACCGGTACTGTTCCATCATCTATTCATATCTATTCTATCAGAATTCAGAAGATGATCGGGATTGATGCTAGTACTTGCTACTCCCACTTTTCCACTTGCACACTTGTCCTTTTGTGCCAACCTCGCTTCATGTCTGGGCTAGAAAGAAGCTACACTCGTCGCGTCTTTGAAAATAGGTGTGCTCTACACACTGTAAATTCTGGGGCCAAGCTGGAATATTTCTATGGCATCGTACTCGAGTACTAGTACCGAAAGAGAGTAGACGAATCCAATCTTGGACGACTCAAGATTTCGCTTTGAAACATTTGGCAACGTTCCCACATCGATCGGTTCAATATTTGTCAGAAAGTGGCGGCCGAGCTTGCTGATCGTGAGTGACAATGACGAGACAGCGGCTAGGTGAGATATGGAGGACGCGCTGCACCGTTCAGCTTGCGCGTGTAGAAAGATACAGAAACAGTGTTCCAAAACCGGGGGAGTGAAGTTGACTTTCAGTTGGCCGCGATTGGTTACTGACAGTGAGTACGCCCTGTGGCTGCTTAATGCGATCATTGTTCGCGCTTCTGCGACCGTTCAAGTTGCCTCGATCTTTTGAAGAGGGCACTGAGATTCCGCACTTTTGCTGGTATGGTATAAATCCTGCATCAGCACGTCACTCTAAATCATGGTGGAGTGGTGGTGGCCTCATGGCCAAGACGAGTCAGCCTGAATAAATCTAGCTCGATAGTCAAAGCGCCAACATTCAGAGTACGAGTGCCGGCAGCCATCGATGAACGCCCGAGAAGTCTTTTGGAACCTGGCACTTTGCTTTTTACATGAGCCAATTGACTTCAAAGCCTCAAGGGGTCTCGGGGTCGATTTGTGAGTGCAGGTGAACGCATCAACTTAATTTGTTTGTTTTTTCGCACGCTTATCGCGCTCGATTGCGCAGAAATCTCAGTAAGAATCATTCAGAATTCAGATTTGGCGCACTGCTTAAGTCTGCTCAAGGTGTCGTTCTAACCTCAATAAACGAAGAGTAAAATCGATTCACTCTTTCACCAGATTGGCCAAGAACCAGCAACTGCAAGTCTTGCAGGACGCTTTCTTCAAGCCACTTTTTGATCAAGACCAATTTAGCTGCTCAGCTGTTCTCAAAATCAAAATCAAAATCAATAAAAAATATTCAACCAGCTCGGTGTGCACGATACTAGCTGACGCTACACATTTACCCTAACAACCCTATGCATCCTTTGGACAGTTGCACCGCCCAGTGCACACCTGGGTGGCCCCACGTGTGAGTTTTGGCTTATTGGTCAGATAGAATGAACAATAATAATGGTCGCGGGAGGAAAGGCGTGGAACGTCCGGTAGCAGGGCATTGGAGTAAGTTGAATGGTAAAAAGGCGGTGGGGTCAGCTAGAATGAATGGTAAGGAGCGCGCCACTGGCCGTCGCCTCAGAAAGAGAGAGAGAGGGAAGAACTGAAAGAGTGAATGAATGTCAATCATCACTGAAGAATGAATGATGCAAATGCAAATTCAATCTAAATTCTGAACTCTGAAAAACTGAGTACGATAGTTAGCACTTCTTCACATCGGCTGGTTCGATTGGCATGGAAGTGAGTTCGATTCTCTCAAGACAAATGTATTGATTGACATGTGAATGAGCGTGTGAAATAAGTAAATGAGCAAATGAGCAAGAGAGAGAGAGAGAGAGCGAGAGAGAACACGAAAGAGGGACCAGTTGCTAAAGGATGCTTACAACGCCAATCAGTCTGAACACACACATACAAGAATGGACTGCTATTGTTTGAGCTAGATATGGATAGAGCGAGAGAGAGGCGGTGTGCGAGATTGAGACTATTGAGACTGTTGAGACTCGGAGCATGAGATGTGAGACTGCGAGAGCGCATGCCTGATAGGAAGAAATGGAGAAAAGCAACTAAGAGAGAGGGAGATGAAGAGTACTGAGTACAGAGCGACAAAGTGCGCGAAACAAACACCAATCCGTACATCGGAAGTCACCGACTAACCTTGGGCAGGCTCGTGTTGGAGAAGGAAGAGAAGGAAGGATGAAGGTGTCCACGAAGGCGCTGCTCCTTGCGGCGGTCGTTCAGAGCACAGTGGGGGATATTTACATGCACAACCCGCGCGGCAGCAACAACCGCAACTGCCGATCGGACAACACGAAGAACAGGAGAAATGCAAACAGGCTGTTTGATTCGCAGAACAACGACAATGGAGGATACTCGTGCCCGCGAGCGTGGCCTTTCGATTGCTATGTGAGCATTGATGACGACGCGGCTTTTGCTGACTGCGTGAGCCGCAACGAAAACCCGACAAAGGATATGATCAACGAGGACGGCACTCTCGAGAACGAGTTGGCGATTGACACCCCGACAATGTACTACTACAGTGGATCTGTTCTTTCCCTCGAATGGACTGTGCAACACGGAATGGGCGCAAACAGCGAGCTGCACTCCCAAATGATAGTCCAGTACACTTGTGAGGATATGCTTCAGGACACGTGCGGCGTCACCGACGAGACAACTGAAGCTGCAGAGTGCTCGTCACCTTTCTTTGTAGCGGAAGATGCTACCACGGTCTGCGGTCCTCGCGACGGAACCCCTGTACGTGTTGTAGATGACGACACACAACTGAATGTGGAAGCTACAAGGACCATCACCGAGGATGCCGAGGACCAGGATGACCTTCGGTATGGTCGACACGAGACGTTGGCGTACTACCAAGAGTGCAGAAACCGCGAAAGAAACAAGGGTCTCTTTACTGCGGATCAAGACCTAAACGGTAACAGCGCAAGGTTCACACGCCAGAACCCGAACGGCCAGAGATACGGTCTGGAGTGCCCAGAGGAATCTGAATACTACCCATACTGGCACCACTCTCCATGGAAAGACATTGCTGTCATCGCTGAGAACGAGGACAACTGTGAATTCTACCAAACAGAGTCGCAAAACGTCAAGGCAAGGTCGCGCTGCGACTGTGGCGGGGAGTGCACTGGCGAGGGTAAACAGCCCAATAACAAGGTGGAGTGCGAAAAGCAAGGCTTTGTGTGGTGCGAGGACGCTGCGCACGGCATCGATCCACCGGAATGCGTTGTGGGCGAGTACACTCGTCAGAACCACCTTGGCAATACTGCGGACGGCACGAAGACTAACAACTACAACTGGACTCTTCCACAGGTTGACAAGCCAATGCAGTGCGTTCTTCGCTTGCGCTACAACATCTCAACCATGGATTACTCCGATGTGACAGTGACCGGAACTGCTGCAAACAGCGAGAAGGCGAGCCCGCTCGCGGACAACGATGAGAATGAGGAGCTCACTTACATGGACATGTCTGGATTCGGCTTTTCCGGTGCGACGCTCAGCTTTGCTATTAACACCGATCAGTACGGAAGAACCTTCCAGGACAGATCTTACATGTTCGAGCTCCGCCCGGCGCCAACTGAGGGTGACTGCGCTGGCCGCACCATTTACAATTTCAATGTGAGAGGAAAGCGCGGAAATATCGTCCAAGCTTATCCTGCTGTCGAGTACGACTTTGTGCCTACCAGCATGACAGTGTCCAGCACAGAATGTATCCACGTGCAGTGGACTGGATCCGACTACAACCCAAACCGTGATGGCAATGACGCAGAGGGTGGCCCATACGCTTCCAACAATCAGAACAAGGAAACGAAGGCAGACCGTAGCAATTTTGCGCTTAGTGCCCGTGCGGGAGACAATATTCCAATGATGGACGTCAGCAAGTACACGCTGTTTGACACTACAGTGGACACGTATAAACGCCTTCTTTGGCTCGACCAAGTTGTAGAGGACTCAAATGTCTGCTACTCGTATGCCAAACTCCTCGAAACTTACGACAACCGCGATGAGCGCGAGGAGCACCACCAAAACTGCATGAAGCTTTCTGGCCAGAAGACGCCATACTTTGACGCCGGGGCGCTTCGCACTAATGAGGTAGGGTCCTACTTCGTTCTGAGCACTCGCAACAACAACTTTTCCAATCGCGGTCAAAAAGCCTTGATCACCGTGGTTCCTGGCGGCCTCCAGGGGCCAAAATTATTCGCGACAATTGGAGGTGGTGTTGCACTCCTGGGGATTGCCGCTGCAGTCCTTTACCGCCGCCGCCGCAACAGCAAGCGCGGATCCGCAATCGGAAACATTGCCACTTTCGAGGCCAGCGGAAGCTCGTCTCCGTCAAAGGGCGGATTCTTTGGATTCATGAAGAAAAGCAGCAGGCCAAAGTCTACTGCATCGAATACAGAATTCGTGCAAGCTGTGCACTTCCACACTGCCTCCGAGCCAGGCGAACTGAACTTTAAGAAGGGCGACAAAATCAGAGTGCTCAGCCGTGACGCCTCTGGATGGTGGGAGGGCGAATGCAACGGCGAGCGCGGTGTGTTCCCAGCCAACTACACTGAATAGTCTTCTGCTTCTTGCGCCCCTCTTCATTCTTATTTTTTAATCTTCATCCCCTTTGTACCCCGTGTGAAAATAGATACTCTTTTTCTCTTTGCTTTCATTCATCATACTCTTTCATTGCACTTGCTCACTTGCCCATTCTCGCATCTGACTGACCTTGCACGGAACTACCTTTTTATCTACTAAATTTGGTAGTACAATTTCTTCTGTCAAATTTCGGTTCTCTCGTCGAGAACCGGGAATTCCGGGTTCTCGTTAGATCCGTTGCCGGAACATTTTTTTTCGCAAGCTTGATTTTTCAATTGATGGATTGAGAATTGAGTGGATTGCGAAATGATTTTGGGATTGGAGCGACCACACTTTGTTTGGAGAGACGCGAGCTAGTGAAAGAGAAGTGATAAATGAAGCATTGCCAAATGAAGCATTGCCGCGCCCAGTTTAGCCTGGTCTCGCCATTTGCTAGCTCGCTCTAGATCGTTGGACTGTGGAGAAAGGCTCGACCTTCCGTTCCCCCCTTGCAAGCAGTTGCTTTTGCAGTCTGGAAGGAGAAAATATGTAGGCACACACACACGCTCACAAATGCTTGGCCGAGCTAGGAAAAGAAGCTCGCAGTCTTTTGGGTGACGGGATTTGTTGTTCGTTACGCGCGTTTTCAATGTTCTGCAAGTCTTCGTTGCCTTCGTAGTACACAAGCCGGAGCTAAGGCTAAGCCCATTTGCTTGCAAAATGCAAAGGGCGAATACCAGAATTCAGAATTCAGTATTCAGAATTTCGAAAGCTTGGCCCAGGGGCTACTTGTCTACTAATCTGTGAGGTGCTGTGCGTTCGCACAACTGCGCGGACGATTGTGAACACGCACTTGCTTTGCGCAAAGACCGCAGAGTACTCGTGAGCAAGCTGTGATTGGGTTTGCGAAGCGACTCTCGAGAGGCAAGTCGAAGGTAGGGCGAGGGCGAGGGCGGCGAGCGAGAATGTATTCCACAAAGGCTGTGCACAAGTACACGGGAGCGCAGTTCCTGGGAGGCAAGTATGTGGACGCTCACAAGATCGAAACCGGGTCTTCTCGGACGCAGGGCAAGCAGTTTACGGTATTGCACCCAAAGTCAGGGAATCCAAGTGCGCAAGGGGTGCTCTTCTCCAATGTAAACAATGAAAAGGCCAAAAGGGATCCATACCAGGTGGGCAACAAGTACCTTTCGAGCCATCCTATGGAAAATCGCAAGCTTGGTTTCGGAACTCACGACGCGCCAAAGAAGGACGAGTTTCTCTCTTCGCAGCGGGCAGAGCAGCACAAACACAGCACAGAGAAAGACGAGGAAATGGAAAAATTCATTGTTCAAAGCCGCGGGGACATCGATTCGCAGATCCAGAATCTGCAAGGACGGTTGAAGGAAATTCATGTAGAGCATCCAATGCTCGGGGATCCGAGTGAGCGCGACGATAGCGACTATGTGAAACACGTTCCCCGAAAGCTGTATGATATTGGTCGGTCGGAAGCAGGGACCACTTCCACGCTCTTGCACGATGGGAGGGATCAATTCTATTCTTTAAAGCGCTGCCAAAGACAGGACAAGAACAGGCACGTGATGAGCCTCGCGACCACTTCTGCGGAGTACGGACAACGGCAGTTCAAATCAATCAAGAACGACAAGATGATCACGTTGGGGCCGAAGGGAGCGTTTGCAGGAACATTCGTGGATCGAAGCCATCTTCACGTTTCCGAGCACAACAAGTGACCTTCTTTCTTCTTTGTGTGTCTTCATTTCATGAACAGAGCTGTATTTCCCTTTTAAACAAAATAACTAACTGTTGGTCAATTGCACACAACTCGTTTGGTAGCCCTAACAAGTACGGCAACTCTTGTTTCTTTTGCTGGGGCGCGAGTGCAAATCATGCAAGATTTGCAAGGATTGAGTGGCTTGTAAAGACACGTGCAATGAACAGAGAGATGAATGTGCTTTGAGGACAACAATGCACGAAGACTGTATCGAGAATAAGGGGCACGGCGTTAATATTAGGTCTTTTCAGATTCACGAGGGTCAAGGAGAAAATAGAAAGACACACTATACATACAATCTTTTAACCTAGTGGCGGGAGCCGGCAAGATCTTGCGTTGGGTGTAGATCCGAGGTGTTTACGCTCGAATAAAAGTACTGAATGTGCCCCTTGCGATGCATGTAATAGTAGAGGCAGAGGCCAATGATCAACGCACTAAAATTAATGACTGCCGAAAGCGTGGATGAGAGAAGACTGCTCAACACAATCAAAACCCCCAAAGACAGCGGGAATAGCATAATGCCAGTAAGTAAGCTAAGGTTCTCCACAGGGGCCCGGAACGGGCGGTGTAGATGAGGCTCCATAATTCGGAGCTTGAGGAAGGCGAGCATCTCCAACATTGCTGCCAGGACACTAAACAGGTTTGTGATCACTACGATGGAGGAGAAGTCCAAGGCGATGAGAGCCCCGATGACGACCAGAGCAAAAATGATTGCGACGTATGGAGGTCCATTCGTGTTGTATCGTTTCCCGAAAATGGATGGCATCAGGCCAGCGCGGGCCATGCCACACAGTTGCCATGAGTCCTCAAACACTTCGGCGGTGTACATGCCAGTGTTTGCGGCAAAACTTGCTACGACGATCCAAAATGCCATCCAGTGCCCCACTTCCTGCTTGGCGATTTCCGAAAACGACCCTTCCTCCCAAGTTTCCCACGGCGGCGTGTTCACGGCGGTGAAAAATGTGAGGGGAAGCATGTAGGTGAGAACAATGATCCCAAGGGAAGCCATGAGCCCAATTGGGTAGCTCCTGCCAGGCTTGCGCACCTCTCCAGCGCATGTGGACACGGCGTCGAAGCCGGAAAAGTTCCAGTAGAGCACCGAGATTAAATTATACCAATCCTTCCACTCCGTATCCGGCTTGGACACGGTGAGCTGAGACAAATCCATTGGCTTCATGATGGCGATGTAGATGCATTGGGCAATGAAAGGCGCGAAAACGAACAAGGCCAAAACGGTCATCCAGTGCCCAAACATGTTGGACGTGCATAAGTTTGGCAGTGCAAAGAGTAATGCCATGGCAAGTTTGATGGCATACTGCTCAACCCAGCCCCACTCTCCGTCAGCTTTAGGTAGGTCGAAAATCTTAACTGCGGTGTCGAACGCTAGCACAGGGTAAATGGCGGTGTCAATCACACCGGACACCCAGCTCCAGTACGCTTCTTGGAAGCCCCAGAACGGTCCAAACGCCTCAGCCACCCAGATGGAGTACCCGCCATCATCTGGGTAGGCCGAGGAGAGCTCAGAGGTGATCATAATCATGGGGAACGCCCACATGATGGCAAAGACGAAGACGCCGAGGTACCCAGGCAAAGGGCCAAGAGAGGAGACAATCTCTTCCGAGCCCCACGGCCCACCAGACACATTAAAGTACGAGATGAAGCAGATCGCCGCCCAGCCAATCGGCCGCTCCATCTTGTGCATGTTGGTGCCCGACATGGTGAACGACTCGCTGCACGACCTATTCCGCATCCGGTTTCCCAGCCCGCCCATGGCCCCTCCGTTCATGCACCAGTCCTCGTCCACAGTCAGCGTCTCCACCAAGCTGTGCTCATCTCCCGCATCATTCTGCATTCCCATACCCATACCGGTGTAGTTCCTTCGACTCGAACCATTCTCGCTGTTGCTGTTGCTCCCGCCGTTCAATAGCGGCGACACCACATTCCGCTCCTCCATTTCTCTCACTTACTATCACGCTTCCCTTATATCCTATCTCTGCCCCACACCTCACACCCCACACCTCACACCCCACACCTCACAACGCACACTCTCTGTGCGCGTACTGACAGTGAGTACCCCTCTGCGCGCAATCTTCGCAGCCCGCACCGTAGTGTTTGGCCTAACTGCACTGGTAGCTCCTCTTGCTTTGGGTAGAGCATGGTGTTTGATGGGTAGCTGATGGGTAGGGAAGTGGTAGAGACTGGTAGAGGTAGGGTGGGCGCCATACGGAAAGCATGGAATGAAATCGATTTTGGTGATTTTTGGTGGATTTGTTCTGCTTTGGTTTCAGGAACGATGGAAAGGAAGAGAAGATGGGCCAAAAGATGTACTCAGTACTCAGTACCAGGTACAGCACATTTCGCAGTCGTGTTTTTTTAGCTTGATTTAATTGTAAAAAGTAAATTAAATCAAATTCAAATGAATCGCTCTTGAAATTAATCAATGAAATGTTCGTTCTAGTTTTCAGGACATAGGCGCTCGCAGTCTGTCTATCAATCAATTGAAATGATGGCTGAAGATTTAGTTGACAGTGTGAATGCCTTACTAGTTGGCTGGCGCAACCACTCCTTTTCTTTTCCCGCTAACTTACAGTTAGAACACGTCTCCGTTGGCGCCTTCAGAGCTTTGCAAGACACCGGGATGATAGGGAATTAGATGGACTTTGTGCTACGGTTTCAGGGTACTCGAGTACACTTCTGTCTGTGGGTCCTACTATCGGTATGATTACGGTACCGAGTACCGCCGGTAAGTGTTTGCGAAACATTCGAGCCATTCGAGCCCCGAGTTATCCCCAAGTTGCAGTTATCATTATTGTGGTTAATTGATCGAAGGTAGTTTCGTCGTGTCGATTTGGCTGTCTGCGAATCAACTCTCGATGCAATGCAATGCATTGCAGTTGAATTAATAAATAATAACGATCGATTTGGCGAACGGTAAATACGAATGCGAGAGCGAAAGGGAAGAAAAAGGTTTGAAAAAAATAAAATGAAAAGCTCTCGCTCACAGTCTGCCAGTCTTGCGTAACACACACCTCCAAATCACAGCCAACACGACGTAAAACATTTCTTCCCTCGTCACGCCCACATTATCGTTGCGGAAAAAGTGTACGTTTGGACTACTTTGGCCAAACAACCAAACAACCCAATGTAAAAGTACTATGCAGCTCGCTAGGCAGTTCTACCCAGTCGAATCCCGTGGCATACGTACCGCCAGGTGAGTTGGTTCAACATAGGTGTACTCGAGTAACGGAGTTGCAAAGTGTGAGTCTGACATTAAGATCAAGAGATGCAGCGCGAGTATGGAGGCCGGAGGAGGTAGAACGCGGCGTTTGGAAGAATGGCATGAGAAACGTAAAGGGTTGAACTTTGCGAGCGAGAATGAAGGTAATAGAGGAGAAGGAAGCGAAGAGCGCGAACGCGGACATGAAGAGGAACTGCAAAAGCTGCTTGAGCAGCAGAATGAAGTGAAAGCGAAGCCCACCTCGCTGGACAGGTACGTGTTGGTGTCGTCTAATTCGGCCAAGCCGATGCTGATTCAGAGGAATGTGCTCGTGTTCGACGAGGACGATCGCGATGCAAAGATGACGGTGGAGGCGTTCGCAGGTAACGGGTTCAACGTGGAGCACGCAGGAGATCTGGAGAAGGCTCTGCGCGTCTACCAAAAGCGGGTGCACGAATTTGATCTGGTCTGCATCGGGCTTCGAGCTCCTACTTTTGCAACTCTACGGTTTCTCGAGGGCGCGTTTCCTATTAAAGTGCCCGTTATCCTGACGCTCACCCGGCATGAACTCGAGCTTGTTAATGATGCGGGCGCACTTGAGCATCACGGCGACAACCATTCCACACTGCCTGGGTCGCCCACATCCCCGGCAGTTCAGGAAGCGGCCGAATTCCGAAGCGCAGTGAAAGCTGCCAAGGAGCTTGGAGTGACCACGCTTTTAAGCAAGCCTGTCGACGAGAATGTTCTTGACAAGTGCGTCACTTCGTTGATGGGGCGGTTCGAGAGGGCTGCTAAAGAGTACAAGAAAATGCTCGATTTTGCCAATCCCGATTTCGTGGTCCAAAAGGCAAAAGAGCTGGTTTTGCAGGAGATCGCGTCACACGAGACTGGCCGCAAGTCGGTGATATTGGGCCCAAGCTCGTCTTATTTTACGAGGCAGCCCGTAGTGTCCAAGAAGGACACCATTGATGGGGCCAGAGACCTCTCCTCAACTCGTAAGAGCAAGTTTTCGATAGCCCTGAAGCGGAACAAGGCCGTGCAGAATGCAAAGCTGAGGGTCGAGCAAGCCCGCGAGCGGCGAGAATTGGAGCGAAAGTTTTCTACGGCGCGTAACTCCATCACAACATCTTCAGGCACGAGTTTAAGAAGGCGAGATCTCATTCCCAAGGGCAGGAAGTTTTCCATCCCGAATATTCACAACAGTCCTGCAGACCATCCGCTGGCACCACACACTGTGCAGGACAAAGTGCTGGAAAAGCTTCTTGGTGGACGAGGCAAGCACGCTTCTCAGACTGACTCTTCAGGGCAACTAGCGAACGCGCTCTCGGTGATTACAAGCATGGCTCAAAAAAAGAACCAGTCGGAAGGAACACTGCCACTCTTGAAAGACTACCGGGGCAACTTGTCTTACATTACGCTTCCCTGGGAAGCAGACCGCGCGAAGCAAAAGGTAGACGAGTATGGAAAAATGCCCAAAGTGAATGCTAGGGACATTCTGCAAGCAGAGTTCCAAGAGCAGGTTCCCACCTCGATTTGCGCGACAACAGCTGGACAAAGGTACTTGCAAAAGGGCTACGAGCTTCGCAAGAACGGCGATCTGGTCGGCGCAGTTCGCTTGTACACGAAGGCAACGCTTGCCGACCAAAAGTATGCGGCGGCTTATTTATGCCGTGGGGTCGCGCATCACATGCTTGGGGACAATCGCAAGGCGTCCAAGGACTTCACTGAAGCCCT
Organism: Parietichytrium sp. I65-24A; assembly: GCA_012862575.1. Classification (NCBI taxonomy): domain Eukaryota; class Bigyra; order Thraustochytrida; family Thraustochytriidae; genus Parietichytrium; species Parietichytrium sp. I65-24A. The sequence goes on from BLSF01000003.1 coordinate 62,964, forward strand.
TCGACTTGATCCTCAGAGCTCAAAGGCGCGATTTAATAGAGCCCTTCTCTTTGCCAACGACGGGAATGACGGCGCCGCTCTCGACGAGCTTGACGAAGCAATTGAGGTGGACCCAAAGAACCCGGAGCTGTATGGGTTTAGAGCCTTTATACACCGTAGATGCGGGAGCTTCATGCTTGCACAAGGCGACTACAAGTTGCGACTGGAGATCATAGAAGCGCAAAAAAAATCCCTCGAGGAAAAGGAGCGACTAAGGCTTTTGAAAAAGAAGAATACTCGATCATGGTCCACAGCTGCGTCCAACAAACCCGATCAACGTGAGAGTGGAAGCACAGCTGACCAGGGCCAAGAGTCCGACGACAGCGATGGCGATTTCGGCCCATCTTTGCTTGACAGTTCCAGGACGGATGAGTCGAACAGCGCCAACAAAAGTGGCAGTGAAGACGATGGTATTAGTACGCAGAGTTCGCGTGGGCCAGAAAAAATCGAGCAGATCCAAACCAAGAAGAATTGGGACACCAATTTTGATGGTCGAGTGGACCTGGCTGAATTCACCTCCGCGACGCAGCCTTATGACAGTATCTATGCCGCCCTTTTCCAGAGTAAAAGTGAAATTGAGGTGGCGTGCAGCAAGCCTTCCATGCAGCGAACCAAGCAGGACCTGGAGCTTATCGAGGCTGCTGCGCGAGAGGTCAAGTTGTTCAGGAGCATGCCTCAAAGGAAGGTTCGCGAACTGGCAAGAGAGATCGGTTTGGCAGCAGCTTTGCCCGGGGATTACGTGATCCAGCAGGGGCAGCCTGCAAATAACTTCTTCGCGATTCTGGAAGGCAATGTCAACATCACCATTTCATTCTCAGACTTTGACCCCGAGCAAGTGGTCAATCGCATGGGCCAAGGAGAGACATTCGGAGAAGCTGGCCTGATCAATCAGTCCATGCGATCGGTGAACGTTGTGGTTCCCTCGCAGGGGGACACGGCGCTCATTTTCGTCGTGCCACGAGATCTTTTCTTCCGCACGGGGCTTGATGAGTACGTCGCGGCTGAGAGAGGGCAGTGGACGACCATCTTACGCAATGCGATGATATTTGACGACCTGAGCGAAGACGCGTTTCGCGATTTCAGTACTATCGTTCGACCTATCGAGTACAAACACAACACGGTAATTGTTCGACAGGGTGAGCGCGCCTCGCGATTTTGCATTCTGGTGAAGGGAATCTGCAAGCTGATCAAGTTCTCGGACCCGGGCGCAGAGCTTTCCAAGAAAAAGGAAAAGCTTGAGCAGCAACTTGAGCAGTTCGAAATGACTTTCTCGGTTCACCATGGCAATGCTCAGGATCACTCGGCGATGGACCGCTTACAAAGAGCACTAAACATGAATGAGAGCAGAAAGAAGGATCTGGAGCGTGTGAGAACCAAACTGGAAAACTTGAAGAGGGAGCCTACCGTATCTTACAGCGGAAAGAAAGGCAAGGTGTTGGCAACAGAAACCCTCTACCCTGGAAACTTTTTCGGAGAGGAGGCTTTGTTGGACCCGTTCTCAGGCCGGGAGCAGTATACTGTGGTCGCTGACACCTATATTACCTTGTTGGTGGTACACAAGGACCAACTCCAGACCTACAAGCAGTCGGATCAGCTCCTTGAAAAAGTTCGTCGAAGGCGTATTGTGATCTGAGCCGGTTGAAGAGGAGGACAGTTTTTCTCTTTTTTCCGTCACCACGCCATCATGAGCATGGATGCGTGTTTCTAACTGTAAGATCATGTTTCTATCAGGAGTTTCGCGAAACGCAGTTTCTCAAGCTTTGGACAATGTGTTGTACCCGATTGAATAGTTGTTGGGTCTTGGCGACCCAAAAGTAGCAAATGCTGACCACGAAATGAATGAATCAATATATCTTCGGTTAGGTCTCTCACTCTTTTTATTTCTAGCCCCCTTTGCTTTTGTTGTTTTCCACGGGCTCTTCTTGCTGTGCCGATGCTCTTAACATTTCATCGCCTCGTCATTGGTGCTGCTTGGGAACGTACGGTGATAAAGATGGAGAGGAGTCCGCAAACAAGTCGATCGCCAAAGATGCGTCACCTTTTGGGGAAAGTGAAGACCAGGTCACACATTTTCGCAACATCCCAAAGGCTGGGCAATACCAACGTAAAAGAAATGGTGCAGAGCGAACGGAACATGAACGCAAAGGACGAGGCAGGGCAGGGCAAGGCAGCGCAGAACAAAGCAGGAGCGCCGTGGACGGACGGACGGAGGAACGGGGTGGAGAGAAAAAGAGAGAGTGAGTGAGAAAAGAACGAAAAATACTGATCGACCCAAGACGAACAAGAAGATGATGGGAAATACATTCAAATGCTTGAACAAGTTTATTCTGCGCGCTTTGCCTTCTTGCGAGCGGTACGGCGTCCAAGACCGCGGACCTTCTTCGCGCGGTTCTTGGCCTCCTTCACACTCTTTCTACCCTTCTTATCGGTCTTCTCCACAAGTCCAGAGCGGACGAGGATGTGCCTGGCGTGGAGCTTCTTGGCTTCCTCCACCGAGTTGTAAATGCAGCAGTATCCGCGGGTGAGGCCGCCTCCGAACTTGGAGATAAAGTTAAACAGCAAGATAGTCTGTGGGTCCTTCACCTTGAACATCTTGACGATCTTCTCCTTCATCTCCGCTTGTGATGGCGTGGCACGCCCTGGATGCTGCACCTCGAGCACCATCTCACGCCGGGACATGAGAGGGTTCGCCCGCAGATTCTTCGAACGGATTGTCACTGCCGCGTTACTCATCTTGCCTTCCTTGATGCTTGTTCGCTCGAACAATACCTAAAGCGCCCGCGCTTCTCCACTCTCTCCACACTCTCCACGTCTCTCCTTCTCCGTTGCTTCTTCTTCTTCTGTCTCTCTAACTTGTCTCTCTTATCTCTTACTATTCTCTCTCTTATCTCTTACTATTCTCTCTCTCTCTCTTTTCCCTCTCTCTCTGTTGATCACTCATTCACTCCTGCCGCAGCGCCTAGCTGCTCTTACCACAGCACTCCTACCGCCCGCCACGCTCTGCGCCTAGTGCCTCCCGGGTCTTATGTGGAGGGTAGAGGATGGTATGGGGGTAGGGGTTGGGGTAGGGGGGAATAGGCGGTGGGTGGGGGCTAGGCGCGTGGGTAGGGGGGCGAGGTGGAGGGGGGTGTAGGGGTGGGTAGTGAGTGGGGTAGGGATATGTGGAGAGCGTTCGTTTGTTCGCGCTTGGTTTCTTGGCCACTCGATCGGCGGTCGTAGCGGTGGTTAGGGGAGGGTAAGGACTGGGATAGGAGGAGGGTAGTGGTAAGTGATGGGGAGTAGGAGTGAGTGGAGAGGAGTAGGCGGGGAGTTAGGTGTATTGGTAGATTGGTAGTGAGAGTTGCAGACCACTCATGGGTATTAAGGGTTATTGGTAGATGGACTACAGAGACTGCAATTACTGCTCTGTGTAGGCTCTAAGATGTAATAAGCGACTCTACTCCAATCGGAATACGATTTTTGTTATGATTTCAGTAGAGTTTACCGAGATACCTTTTCGCATAGGTGCATTTCGAGAGCCTTATGCGATATTATCATTCAACATAGAAAAAAGCATAGTAGCGCCTACTCCTAAGAGTCGCCGTTCCCTGAGCGAAGATCCTCGTGTTCCTCGAAACCTACCCTAAGTTAGGGTTTCTGTACCCTACGAACATCCCTCTGTTCGTTGTCATTTCTGCGGAACGAATGAATAGCATGAACACTTGCCCTTCTTGCTTATGTCAGCGTGGCTAGCGTGGCTCGTCAGACACGCCAGTAGCTGCTTCGTTCACGGCATACGAGAGCAGGACGGCGACAGAACGCGAATAAATTTAAAACTTCCAATTACCAATTCACCAGTTGCACAAGTTGCGCTGATCCGCTCTGACAGCTTACATTCATTCATTCATTCACAGCGCGATACTGGATCTTCGACATCCCATAACGCCCGGCGGAGTGTGGGACAGCATACTGCAAGTGTTGGTTGATGCTGGTTGGCATGGACGTGCGTGGATATCCATGGACGATGATGAGCTGAGCGATGATGTAAACTTACTGGGAAATCTTCCAGCTCGAACAATTGTAAGCTTTTCAAGGCCGCCAAGATTTGTTCCAAACGCCCAAAAAAGAGGTGGCAAAACATGTGTTTAGCCTTGCAAGTGAGGCCTCTTTTGGCTCTTTGGTTTTTGTTGCAGTAGTCAAACATTCCAAGGTTTGTTCTCGAGGCAAGCGACACTAGCGACCCAAACAACTCAAACGAGTGGAGTATAGAGGAAACTCAGCGGGACACTTGTTGTGCGACCCGCATCAAATCCCCGAGCGATACTTTCCATTTTTAGAGAAAAGCACAGAGCTTCTCAAGCCCTGGGTACGACCCGAGGCGGCCACCGATTCCGGCGCCTGCGCGGCAAAAGAAGAAGCGGACGAGAGAGATGGGAGGGTGGAATAGGTATTCGTTTTGCCACACAATTCTCCGCTGCGGCGGCACCAGCGATTGATCGAGTCAACAAGATTCAACATGCAAATGTGCAAATGTGCCAATGTGCCAATGAGCCAATGCATACACGTCGATGGTGGAGTGTCGCAGTGGCTCATTCTCTAAAAGCACAAAGTAGACTACTTCCTTTCACTTCAATCGGCTTCTGCGGCTCCACGGCCATGCCACATTCACCTCAAACAATCGCAGCCAAAGCTTCCTTCCATTTCCTTCCTCTCGCACTCTTGCGCGCTCGCACTCTCGCACTTTGCCAACTTTCTTTTTCCGCATTGACATTATTGACATGTGAACAAATAAATGTACATTAACAGCTCACAGACTCAGCCAGCACACACCCTTTCGAGTAGAGAGCAGTAGCACTGCATAGGCCTCCGCGAAAGAGGGTCGGGTAGAAGTTGTCAGCGGTCCACTAGGCCTCGGAGGAGGGAAACTTCTTCACTCGAGTAGGTTTCAAGTGGATGCTCGCTCCATTTGCTCCTCTTCGCTTTCTGTTCTGTCTTTTGTATGTTTGTTTGTTTGTTTGCTCCATTCTGAACTCTGAGTTGTGCTCTTCTGAGTTCTGAATGCTGAGTTCTGAATTCTGAATTCTTTCTGCGAATCTGCGGTTGTGGAGGTGAAGTGTGGAAGCAAAAGGAGATGAGAGACGGAGCGCCTTATCCTTTCTCTTTCTTTTCTTTTTACGGGCACATCGGTCGTCGGCCACGCCGCTAGACTAGACTTGGCGTCCGGCATGCCAGACCCTTCACGCACGTTGAACCCGGGCAAAGTTGTATACCCAAGTATCCGATGGCCAGCCAAACAAGCATTCAAACCATCAAACGACGATGGATAAACTTCAAAACTTACGGCAGATAAGATAGCACAACCGGGTGGACCTCCAGACTGACTACGGCCTTCCTACCGCCAACGCTGGTCAAATCGGGTGCGCGCTCTGCCTCGCCAACGCTGTTGGCATTTGTACTCTCTCCGTCGCGAGCGAGCGAGAGACAAAATAACAAAATAACAAAATGACAAAGAATCAAAGAAAGAGAGAGAACTCTGCCGAGAGACTGACAGACTGACAGAAAGACTGACTGACGAAAGAAAGAAAGAAAGCGAGCAGGAGACTGCAGAGACCGCAGAGCCCGAAGCCTTCGTCGATGGAAAAGCTGCCGATCGAAGTGAGAGCGTTTTCCAAAGCGCGAATTAGCAAGTGTCACGTTGGTAGGCCCAGGAGCCTGAGGAAGCTGCAATGTCTGGGAGCACATCGCCTGGAAAGAGCGAGCTGCCTTTGTTTGAAGTTTGCGAGAGTTTGTATACATATCTCAAAGCTCAGAGCTCAGAGCTCAACTTATGATCGTTTCTTTTGCAATACAATCGATCAATCAAATCAAAGACAAATTAAAATCAATCAAATCACTTTCCTCACAGCTAACTAATATTACTAATACAACAGAGAGAGAGAGAGAGAGAGAGCAGGAGAAGGAAGGCGCGCCTCCTGCATCGAGAGAAGGTAGGCACACCACCATTTACGCTAGCCACTGTTACAACACACAACTTCTTTCCTTCTCCTCCTCAAAGCTCAGCTAGGATGCGCCATGGCACCTCCTAGCACACCCGCCCACTTCCACCTTCTTCTCTCAACGCCACCACTACTACTGAATAACATATTCGGCCGCTAGCGCGTGGAACGCATGGAGAAAGAAATTTGCATTTGAGCAATTTGAGCTTTCGCTTTGTGAGGGAGTTGGGAAACTAAAAGGACGAAAGAGAGAAATTGAGAAAGAGAGAGAGAGAGAGAAACAGAGCAAGAAAGGAGAAAGGGTTTGTCTCCCTCAGTACGTCGCACATTGCATCGAGGACACCTTTGGCGTACGCGGACACTCTTGGCGTGGCGGCGAGGTCAAGAGTCGAGAGTCAATAGTCAATTGTCAATAGTCAATTGTGGAGAGTGGAGAGAGAGTTGGTCGTGGCGCGAGAGTGCGTTGGTGAAAGAGGGCTTCGCTGGGACAGGAGATGCCAGAGCGCAAGTGAGGCAAATTGGAGTACAATTAGAACGGCGGGTCTGTGAGCTGTGAGCTGTGAGCTTTGGGTTTAAAGGCCATTGAAGAGCGCTTGCAAAGTGGAAGATTGATTGGTAAAGGTTCCAATATATTGTGGATTGGTGGACTGAGTTTTGGCGACCTAGCTCAGTTCAAAAGTCTTGGTTGACTTTGGTTGATTGGCCTGCGTGTGCAATTGCTGGAATTGCTGGGTCTTCTGGAGGGTTTTACGCGCGGCGCCGGATGAGAAAGGGCTGATTCGCTCGAACATATATTGTTGGAGATTAGTCGAGGCTCAGAATAAAATGGTGCGAAAGGAAAAAACCAAGCGGGCATTCGACTCGAATCCACGGTCGATGGTGGCGTACAAGCCGTCGAGGCAGGAGGCCAGGGAGTTGGATCTGCCCCCGCATATGAAGAAACAAATTGCGACGACGGTAAACCCGTCTGGGCCACGCGCGCCACCAAAGCCTGCGGAGCCCATTCGGTCCGCCTCGGCAAAAGCTACGATGCAAGCGCCGTCCTCGAATGGGTACGGATGGGGCGCAAAGGCAAAAAAAATGACTGGAAGAGGCTCCGATCAGGTGACCGTTCGCCGCAGATGCCAAATACCGACTCTGTTGTTGTTTTGTGTGGTGTCTCTCGCGCTTTTGGTGGAAACGATGGCTTGCCTGATCGTTTCCTTTCGGCTCATTTACGCAGGGGCCTTCTCTGACGAGCATTCGAGCATTCTCAACCCAGATTCCGAAGATGCCTTCTCGTCCGTCACGCTCGCTACTGTTGGCGGCTCTCTGTACCTCGGCCTTATTCCTGGCATCCCGATGGCAGCCTTCCTCCTCACACGTATGTCTCACTCTCAAGAGACCAAGGGCATACTGCACACGGTGTCACGCCTCGGAACGTGCGCCATCTTTTCTATTGTCCTATTTTGTCTTGCGAGTATCGTGACCGGGGCAATCTTTGTGACTTTCCGCGAGCACGAATTTGCTCGCTATGCACTGGCATATTCCATTATTGGCTTTGTAATTATTGGACTACTAGTTGTCGTGATTCTGCCGTCAGGCATGTACCTGATGGGCTACAATCAAGAGAAGCGAGACGATCATGACGAGTACATGTTTGGCCCTCGGGAAGGCGAGATGGCCGCCGCCGAAGAGACTGGCGATGATGGCGCATACGCGAAGTCAAAGGGAAAGCCATCCGGAAAATCCTCCGCCATCGATGCAGACGATATGGACGATGAAAACGAGATTCGCTTGCAGGTGGATCTTCGAATTCGTGACTTGAAGGAGCAGCGCGAGGTGAAACGTTACCAGATTGACGCAGAGTAACAGAGTAACCGAGCTACTGATCAACCAATCCTCCCCGCCCTATTTTTCGCTGCGTTCTTCGCAGTCCTGTGTGACTTCCTATATAAATTTAAACCTCATCTCGCCTTGAACAGAACCAACATTCCTTCCTCTATTCCCATGAAAGAGTTTCTGTCCCAGGGTCCTCGTATTCCGGTAATTCCGTCTGCATGCACACCACCTTGGATGAATTTTGTGCATCTTACGACTCGCCTATCAATATCGCTAAGCTCGAGACCCGAGAGATCCGTTACGCCGAGCTTTTCAAGTTGTCGCCTTGTAGGTCCAAGCAAGCATCGTTGCAATGTCATTGCAATGGCAATTACAATTATCATGACAATGAAAAAGGAAAAAGGAAAATGGAAATAAGAAGAAGAATCGAATTCGCGCAAGATCGCGTTGCAGACGTAGAGTATCACACAAAGATCAGGAAGATCAGAAAAAGAAGAGCTAGTTTGACCGGGAGAGATGGTATCGTCTGTGCCCACAATGCACAAGAATGCACAACAATGCACAGCAGGACATCATGACGAGAGCTTGTAGTGGCAACCTTTATAGTTCTCCCCAGCATCGCTCCACACGGGCGGGGGAACAAACAAAGGGATGCGAAAGGCAATTGTTTAATTGACAGAGTTGCGGCGCTTAGACAGTCGTAGCCACCGGACTGCAAGTGCCGTACTGATAGCTTCTCGCTCCCCTCACCATCGCGCAAACACAATTCTCCGAAGCGAAGCACTCGGCGGCTGGCTGGCTGGCTTGCTGGCTGGTGCCACCGGTGCTCGCGCTCTCGAGTCACTTCACCAAAACAAAAGGCATGGCGCCCCGGCGTCGAGCACGCCAGCTCAATGTGGGCAAGACCAATGTCACATCCGCGCGAGATGGGCCTGCCAGGCCGGAGCGTGCAAAGACGAGCTTTGCCAAAGCGAAGCCGAGAGAAGATGGGCCCGGTCTGGCGATGAGAGTTGCCGGAAAGGTCCCCGGTCTTGGCGTTTGGGATACTTCTGGCCCAGAAAAGTCAACAGTCAAGCCCACGTCGGTGAGATCGTACACATCGCTCAAGACGAGGAAACCTCGCGGTATTGGGGGCGCCGAGGAGGTGCGAGTTTCAGAGGAAATTGCTTCCTCCGGCTCAACTTCATCAGCACAGTCCCAGTCTTCGCCAAAGGTGCCCAAGCTGGACCTCGCTGGCCTAAGTTGGAATCTTTTGCCGCGCGTGGCAAGCGCACGTTTGCCTGGCAGCAAAAATCAATCCGAAAGTGACGCCGACGACCCTGGGGCGGGTCGCGTCACCTCGGCACGTATTTTTGAAGACCTTTCGAAGAGAAGCCGCAAGACCGTTTCTGCAAGGGGCCGAACAGACGCTCAGCGGCACAAAGAAATCGGATGGGCGCAAGGGGTTGCGACCTGGAATTGTACAGACCAAGAGAGATTTGAGCGCAGCCACAAGTGGGACTTGTATGCCTGCGACCAGACCAGACCAAATCATCCGTGCATGGACAAAATTCGCTCAGCTCGGTCCAAGCGTATTCAGAGCAACGTGTCGCGTATACAGAACTATGCCGACACAGAAAGCGAACGCATTGCAAAGCGCGATCTAGCACGTGTACAGAGCCGTGCCGTCGCACGCAAAGATTATGCCGAGAGGATTGCAGAATTGGATAATAATTTATTCTAAACGTTTGATAAATTAATTGAAAAGAATCGAGGAAGGCGAGAACGAAAGGATGGTGCAGAATGCTCATCCCATGAACTTTTTTTGCATTGCACTGCATTAGAACAGTGAGCACGCGTCTTCTTTTTTTCTCGTGGATGCATATGCTGGTACTGCTCCGATAAAGCAGAGGGAAAAGGGAGCTAGCAAACAGGAAAACATAGAGTTGGCCTCCTCGATCACTCTGACTCGTCTGCCTCAAAGCTCTTCTGCGTGTTGTAGGTAACGCGCTCGTTGCCAAGAAGCGTGATGCGCTCGTTGCCGTCGCTGCCAGGATTAGATCCAATGCTGGACGAGCGCTTGTCTGGGCGATAGCCCTTCGACCAGTGGTCACGGTCGATAGAGCCTCGCGAAAGACCTCTCTTGCCACGCACAGCGCGTCTGCAGCTTCTGAAAAGCTGCACAAATACGCTTTGCACGGTATGTCCGGACTCGCGAACCTCGAAAATCATCAAAATGACCGCTGCCATTCCATAACCAAAACAGTACTTGAGTGGAAAGTCTCCAACAGTGCGCGATGGAAAGCCATAGCTCGACGAAATGCCATATTCGTCAAGCTCGAAGGAGTGCACGGCACCCACAAAGGATAGGGCAGATGCGAGAAGCATCCATCCCGCGGCATTGCGGAAGTTACGATCAATGATTTCGACAAGCATACTGGATAGGAAGATGGAAGACAGCAAATATCCGCGCGAAAGAGAGATAAGCCCATACACGTATACCCCGTTTCCTTCAAGCGTCTGCATCACCTTGTCAAATGGAATCTGAACGCTAGTGTCTGGAGTCGCGGACGCCTCTGAGAGGACAGTGCCACACGCAGGAAGCGCGGCCTGGATGTATTGTAGCGCCCAAGCCGCAAGCGCTGGAAGGAGGCCAAGGGCGACTGCAGCAGCGTGTGACTTGGAAGAGTTGGCTTCCTGGATGTATTCGTCGTCGCGATCAAAAGCTTGTGCGGTCACCACGATTCCGATCCACATCAGTACACCCACACCAGCCACCTCGGGAACAATCCTCATCACCTCAGATGTGCCGTTGGTGATTCCCAGAATGATGACACTGATGGCGCTCACATACGAGTACTCCGCCGTAGCTCCCATGGACTTGAATGCGGAGTGGCCAATGTAGACACAAGTTGGGAATGGGTTTCCAAAGAGTGCGCCGATAATGGTGACCAATGCGTCCAAAGCAAGACCCCAGCGGACACTGTATTCGTCGCCCACAGCTGCTGCACCCTCGAGGCACGACAAGTTTGTGACAATGTTGACAATCAACAACGGAATTACTACAGTGATCGACGACCACGTTCGTTCATCGGAGAGTGCCACGAGCACCTCCGGGAGGCTAGACTTGGGGAAGAAAAAGGATCCCTCAATGTCGTTGGCATGCACGTTCTCCTTTTGAGAGCCCTCGGAAGCCGGGTCCATCAGAGAGATATCCAGAAACTTGGCTGTCCAAAGCACAACGGATCCAAGCACCAAGGCCAAGAGACCGGCAGGAATTTTATGCGGAAGTTGCACGTTTGATCCGTAACAAACCAGGATGATGATCAACGGGATGAGCGCCACCGCAGGATTGGAAAAGATTTGGACCGTGAAAGTCATGGCAATAAAGGTGAGGGAGACGCCTGCCATAGCGGACATCATGGCCGCGCGTGGCACGACCTTGCGAATCTTATCCACGAGAAAGAGGCACGGCAACTCGAGCACGCCAAGAATAAAGCACGAGGCGAGACCGGTGCGGTAGGCAAGGTGAGCATCGCCAGTTTTCTGGAACACGGGCGCCATGATGAGCATTGTGAATGCAAAGAACAGCACAGTACTAATTCCGTGTGGAAGTGCAGTGAATTTGTTAGCCTCATTGGGCCTGTTTTTCAGTGCTTGCACAGACATAATTTCAGCCCATCCTCCAAAAATAATGTTGCCCACAAAGACTGTGAGGGTCGCACCAGGGACGATCGAGTCCACAACAACATTTTGCTCAATCCCGACCTTGAATCGCAAAGAAGAGAGAATGTTGAGAAGTAAAATCAAAGTGTTCAGGAACTGCCCGAAACCTGCGTCCATGTTTCCTGCTGTCACAGTCGAGGCGAGTCTGGCCTTGAGTCGCGGAAACCAACCAGTCTTTTTCAAGTTGAGTTCCTGGCCAGAGCGCATGAGCAGGGCCCGCTTTTCCGCGAGCCACTGCGTCGAAGGCGATCGCGACATGTGTGCACCGAGCTCGGCCTTCTCTGCGCCGTCCATCTCGCTCCCTGGGCCGTCATCGTCTTCCAGAATCGCAGCGGAGTGGCTCCAGCCCGCAGCGACAGAAGCAACGTTGGCTCCAAAGCAGCGGACGCGTGCCGGCTTGACTTGCTCTGAGAAGGTGACACCAAGCCCCAGCTGACCATCGTCGTTGCGTCCGAAAGCATACATACGCTTGGCCCCATCACTGTTCGCAAAAGCAAAAGCAAAACATGTACATTCAAAGGTTAGTAACGCTGTTGCGCATCGACGCCGACTTGCCGACGAGAAATGTTTACTTACCTGGATCGAGATGTGATCACCAGAGTATGGCGGCCACCGCCAGCCACGCTGTGCACGGCATTCGAGAGACTTGTCACCATGACCGGCACCAGCGAGTAAGGACTGTTTCCGGTACTCATGCCGAGCTGGCCGTACTGGTTCCAGCCCCACGACCAGAGCGCAGAATAGCCAGATTCAGTGGCATCGATACTGGAGTAGTTCTTTTCAAATTGCATAATTGCAAGACTGTGCCTGTAACCACAAGAGATCTGCGTAATTCTAATACTTTGCGAGGTCTGGAAGAGGTGCTGCTGGTTTGGAAACATCACCTCCACAGGCTCCTTGCGAGTCTTTCGGTCGTCCAAACCGAGCTGACCATACGAACCCCACCCGAAGGCGAAGAGGCGGTTCGCAAGTCCACTCTGACGCTTGCCAATTTGCACAGGGTTCTCAACCAACACCAAGGTATGCCTTGAGCCGCACGCTACCTGGGAAACATTGGTCAGGCTCTCAAGGAGCATGGGCTCCAAGACTGGCTCGTCAACATCGTGGCCAGTGGCTCCATCGTCGTTGCATCCCCACGTGTAGAGGCCGCCGTTCGCAGCCACTGCGACGGAGTGCACGCGGCCACATGCAATCTTTGTGACTGGTACGCCTTCGTCGACGAGGGATTTGACCAGCGTCGGCACCTTGCACGGTTCGCGAGTTCCCAGTCCAAGCTGGCCCTCGTCGTTGCGTCCCCATGCATATACTTGACCGTTGGCAGAGAGGGCCAGTGTATGCGCTCCGCGCGCAGCGATTTGCACGATGACGACATCCTCGAGGGTCTGAATGAGCCGCGGCACAGTTGCCAGCGACGCGCCTTTGGTGTGGCCCAGCTGGTAGTCATCACCTCTTCCCCAAGAGAACACATTGCCGCGCTTCGTAAGCGCCAGCGTGTACCTGCTCCCGCACACCACCTGCGTCAACACGCTGGATTCCATGGCCGCAACCGACTGGGGAATAACCTGCGCTTCGTTTCAATTTCACCAAGCACCGGAACCAACCGCTATTAGTTTCGCGCTGCAACCCATGCAACCCATGCAACCCGAGCGCCCCCAGTCCTTCCTCCCGCCACCGCCAAACTCACCCTGCTGTCAGAATCGCCATGGCCCAGCTGCGAATTCTGATTCCATCCCCAACTCAGAAGCACCATCTTGCGCCGCCTTCAGCTTCTGCGCGCCTGCCCGAGCACCAACAACGAGCCTCCACCGAGCTGCTTGCCAGCACCAAAGCCCCAAAGCCGAAGAGACCGAAACGACCGAAACGACCGAATCAATCAAAACAATTTCGACAAGATCACGGGCCAGGGAGGCGCGCTGTGACTCTGACTTTCTCACTCTCACTCTCACTCTCGCAACCTCGACCGAGTGCGGAAGAGTGACTGACTGACTGACTGACTGAGACACCCAACGTGAATTTGACTCACATCCTCTCTATCTCTCTCACTCTACATAGCTATCTGTTCATCCATCTCTCTATCTCTCGTTATCTCACTAAGACTTATCCCTCTCTCTCTCCGCGAGACTCGGAAGATACGGGTAAGAAGCGTTACCGGATTCACTAGAAGAGCCAAGATAGATGAATAGGTACTCTAGTGAGAGAGAGAGGTGAAAAAGAGTCTTAGTCTGAGAATGTAGAACTAATTATTCGTTCATGTGGAAAAGAAGGGACGCAAGGAAGGAAGGAAGGTAAATAAGTATAAGATTGCCGCCATTGCTTCTTCTTCACATGTCAATGTCAATGATGATCATCTTCGTCTTCATCGTCATCTTCCTTTACCTTTTACTTCTTTTGCTTCTGCGATGGAATGGATGGAATGGAATGGGTTGGCATTCATCGTTTGAGAGCTGTCCAAGGTGCCCGAAGTGTTCCATGTGTCCGAAGCGTCCGAGCTCAACTTGAAGCTCTTGGAGAGGCCGGCGAAACGACCGAGCAAGTTCATTCATTCATTCATTCAACAGCGTTCAACAGTCGAGGTTGAACTAGCTGAACTGCTTGATTCGTGAGTTCCGGACTCGGGATCGTGGAGGATCGACGGGATGCAAGTAGTCTTTGACATCGAAGCTCAGTCGAATCGCTTCGTGGTCGTGTGTGACTGACTGATAGATGGGTATTGATTGATTGATTGATTGGCAAGTGGTTCGAGCTGAGGGTGCTCTTGCGAGCTTTGATGTCCAAAGCGTTTGGCTCACTGGACAGGCCACTAACCAATGGATGAATGCAACAGCAATGGCAATACGCACGAGCGAGCTCCGTCTTCCCACGCATCTCCTCCTCTGCCAGCAGAAGCATAAACCAACTGTAAGCTCACCCATCCTCCCGCCACAGATTCACAATCACAGATTCACAGGTTCAACCCACTGTGGCATTTGCGGGCCAGTTGCACTGGCGAAAGACGATAAGTTGATCGATCAATCTCAATCCCTTTCATCAATCAAGAGTTAAAAAACATCTTGTCTTGTCTTGTCGTGAAAACTTTAAAAACCGTGAAAAGCATAAACGCGATGTTCACAAGTTCGAGTTGAGCGCCACGGAAGCGAGCAGAAGCGAAAAGAACTTTTGAAAGCGCTCCCTCCCTCCCTCTCTCTTCCGCTCTTTTAGATCGTCCACGCTCGCGAGCGCGATAGCGATAGGTGCACCTATGGGGGCCGTTAGCGTCGGAGCTTTGCACCTTGCACCCTCCCGCGGGTTGGCGTTTTCCATAAGTTGTTAGACCGGGATCCCTCAGGCTCGCCGGTCCGTCTCGAGACTCCCTGTGACTCGACTTGGCTGTTGGTTTTGAGGTTGCTGTCTCCGTGTCGCGAGACTTTGAGCCGTCACGAGCGCAAGTTGACGTGTAATTTGGCGCCCAAACTGTTCCGCTTCTCGTAGAATTGCTATGAGCGAATGAGCTTCAAGACCCCCCATTTGCATGCCTCTGTTCTGACTTTGAATTATGAATCTTCTTCTTCTTCTTTTTAACATAAAATCAAATCGACTGCTTTCGGCAGTGCTGCAAGAGGCGAGGAGGTACCGGTACGGAGGTAGGGAGCGATCTTTTCGCACACTGCACACAACGTCTTTCGCAGTCAATTTTGAAAGACAAAACTTAACTTTGTGTGATTCGTTGCCCACCAAGCGATCAAAAGGACGAACAGAGCCGCCGAGCACAAGCTGATCGACGGCTGCGACAATTTGACTCCTCAAAGTCTCCAACGCCAACAGTACGTCGAGCTCATAAAACTGCGACGAAAACGCCAACTGTGCATGAACACCATCATTCCGCACAGTATTAGTACCGGTAGACTTTGAGCTCGAAGACGCGCGCAGGAGGCAAACATCGGCAGTCGTCCGGTATAGACGAATCAAGGCAGATAGTGCCGCATTGGGTGGCATGCAACTGACAGCATGTCGTGAGAATGTCACTTGCTCCTTTCGTTACTTTCGCGTGGCAGCACTTGTCTTCTTGAGTAGGTCTTTCACTCTTTGAAAATTTCTTATACTTTGAGTTAATCACATTTTAATGAAGATCGAAATGCTCGGAGTTTTCACTTTAAAATTCGGCCGTAAAACAAGTGCCTTGGAAACATTTGCGAAAAGGTTTGCGCCTTGAAATCAGTCAAATTCAAAAGAGCCAAGGTCATGACAAGTTTACTACATTTTTCTCCTCAAGTATTTACAAGCTATCTACCGTGTCAAGGACGGGCCTAGAGCGAAACGAACGAAAAGATGTTGCGCTTGTGACTGCGAGCCTCAACCTGGCGTTTTGATGCTTTTTGAGGCGACATTGAAAAGCTCGGAATCGAGCGGATGATCCGTGTCAATTCATTGACGGTTTCAGTTGGCATCGCACAGCGCACGGAGCGCATATTTTTTGTTTGTGAATATTGTGAATATGAATGCGAATCATCTCGAGAAGGACGCACGGTGTCCCAAAGAGCATCACCAATCGATCAATGGGGGCTGCCAATGTACAGGCCATACAAGCTGACGAGGAGCTCGAGTGTGATTAGAAAAATAATCATCCATTCTAAACGCTCGGCTTTCTCGGTGTGTAACAGCTCCACGAAAAACCTCATGTTGTGCTGAAGGTAGTCAGTCTTGGTGTTGAGGATGTCCCATCGAGTGTCGATTTCAAACTCTTCGCGCAGTCCTTCCCAGATAGTAAAGTACTTTTCGTACTTCCAGACAGTGTCACGCATCCTTGTTCGGTCCAGCACACCGAGTTTTACGATAACGTCCGAGAGAACGGTGTTTGACTCGCGCAAAATACGAAACATCAATTTGGTCTGGGCTGGATTATACATGTGCGTCGCAGCACCAGACTCAACGTTTGCTTTATCAAAGCTGTGGAGCATCCCGTCCACAACCTGCTCAGAGTGCCCCAGCGCAACCGACTGACCCAACACCGACGAGATGACCCTAATGTTGCTTATATCAAGCTTTTGAAGAACGAGCCTGTTTGCCTTGAAAGCGCTCCAGTTTTCCAAGGAGCCATCTACCTCTACCGTGAAGTCATCGCTGCCAGAAGTTCCGCCGATCAGGTACCCTTCGCAAAACTGCTGTGCTTGAGCGATTGACTCGGTTTGCAACACCTCGTCACAGTTGAAGAACACCACAGCGCCATAGTCAAAGAAAACCGCATACGGAGGGAACTGGCTTCCTGGCTCGGTCGCAGAATTGCTCGTGTCCACTACCTCATTCGAACTTTCTTCATTTTCTGGCGGCGGAGGTGGCGGGGGCCGAATATTCCTTCCGCCGTGCCTCTTGCCGATCTCCCCATTTTCTTGAAACGAAATAATTAAACTGTCTGCCTCGAGCCAATTCCGCTGACGTCCGTACATCTTTTGGAACATGGGCACCACATTGATCTTGCGGGCGATATAATATGCCCGCACGTTTCCTACACCGTCGCTCCTTGGCACAACGAACCTGTTCGGGCTCACATTCGCTGGGTCCACCAACGAAAAGCTCTCCTGGCCGTCATCAGACATGAATCTGCGTTGTGAGCCCCATGGGCTACCTAGCACCTCTCTCTTGCCACGCGAAATCGCATCCACATTCAGCGCCCCAAAGCTGGGCGCCCTGAGATGCTCTGCGGCCCATTTCACCGGCAACGCAGAAGGCGTCATACACCTGCGCCAAAAGCTAGTGCCCAGCATCTTGTACCCCACAAACCTTTACGTGCGACGCACTTGCACAAGAAGCAATCCCGAGCAGAATCACAGCCAACAGATCGATATATAGATAGATAGATACACACACCTAACAACCTTGGAAATCGGTGACGGACAGGATCCCAATCCAGAGCTACTCTTCCGAAAGGCTTTTCGTCACTCCAAGAGCATCCTACTTGCTTGCAGTCACGCTTGTTCCACTTGTCCCGCTTCCCAGTACGCGCTCGAAGGCCAAGTCTTCAAAGACACGAACGACTTGCCTTGCAAACTCTTCGCAGCCGGCAGATACAGAAGCGGATGACCCTCAGTCCTGTACGCGAGAGTCCCCAGCCTGTGCGTCCACAGCAAGTCTGCTTTGCTTCTCGCCTCCTTCTATAGCGACTCGTTGACTCACCGCCAAATTATGCGATGTGCAAGTTCAGTTACGAGTCTCGTCTCCCTGCGCACATGTTCCATCTGTGGCTGCGGCATTACTGCTGCCGATACGAGGTCGCGTAGGGGGCAGAAAGAATGTACGTGAGTTCATGAGTAGTTCTGAGATTCATGAGTAGTTTAACAACGGACCCGCGAATGATTGGCTTTCGTTAGTTCAATGTTCAGTGAATGAACAGAAAATAGCAGGAGACCATCTTCAAGATGACCGATTGAAGTGCTGGAAACGCCAGCCAATCTTCCAAATTCCAAAATTGAACCGTTGGCGAGAAGGAATGGGAGACGAGGAACGCCAGCACGGGTCGAGTGTTTGTGATTTGCTGATGTTTGGGCGTTCTATTCTACTCTGCTCTGTTCTGAGCACATGATAATCCCGACCCCGATCCCGATGCCAATGCCAATGCCTGGCGAGGAGCAATGCGAACGAATTGCGATCTCTATGGACTCGGTACTCACGGTACAGCGAAAGAGGGAAACAAAAGGCCGCGGAGCCCATTTCCCGAAGACGAGGCACCTGAAGCGCCAGTAACTTAGCGCCAGAGAGCACTATGTGGCATCACACCTATCACACCCTTTTCATGATGTGACAATGTACCGATTCCGTGTGTTGCGTTGCTTGGAGAAGAGTGCAAATGCTCGCTTCTTCACAGTCGTTGCGCTGAGCAACAGCTAGCCTGAGCATGAGCATGAGGATATTATAGCATATTATGTTGTGTATTGGGATGCGCAAGTCAATTGTATATTGAAAGAGCTCCCCGGCACAGCTTTGCAAATTAGAAGCCGTTCTTGGCTCAAGTTCATCGAAATGCAAGTCGATCAATACAAGCAGTGCAAGCAGAAGGAGAGGGGGGGGTGGGGGGCAGCCAATCTCCAATCTCGAACAGGCCGATCCCACAGTGTTTTCGCGCAACTCGCACTTGCTTCCGTCCAACCACGATCAGTGCGTTGGCCACTCTCAGCTGCGCTTTTGACATCTTTTGACCATGCTTGCGTTGAGTTCTCCATCAACCCGAGAGGGCGTGAATTGCATGAACCAAAAATTGCAATGGCAACACCAGCAAGCGGACTACTGACTGTGAACACTAACTCCTTCTACAAGCAGTCTTGCGCCAGACGCCACAAGAGTCGCCTCGAGAGACACCAAAAGCTCCCAGAGCTGGCACATTTCGTGTCTGTCTCGCAGTCGGGGTGCAACTTTGGGTGTGTGTTCCGCTGGCAGAGCTGTGTACTAGAGCTCGGAGCGTGAGGTGGAGGTTGCGGAGGTACTCAGTACCGGTACCTAGCAGTGGTGCGGAGTCCTGCACGGACTCGTACGGCGTAGGGGGCGCAACTTGCTTCTGGGAGCAACTGTCCATTCTACGCACTCTACGCCGTGAATTGTCGGGAACGGTTGGGGTCTTCTTGCCCAAGCGCAGCGAGATGTAATGCGATGTGCGCGAATGTGATGATGAGATGAGAGGCCCTCTTGCGTCTCCGCTGGTCAGAGTTGGTCAATGTGAATGAAAATGAATCAGAGTTCACAGCTTGGCTCTGCCATGGAGTTCAAGAGGTATCATCGGTGACTTTTCTTTCTTCTTCGCAGACCACACCACACCACACCATACCATTTGGGCACATGCTAGTACATCGAAAACCGGTACCGACAATACTCGAGCTCGCCAAGAAAGGGATACAACATTGGCAGGCGAACTGACGCACTCTGGCTCGTCACTGCGCAGCTGAGAGCAAATTACAATCTCCATTCAATGCATGAGATCCACAAGCAAGACAAAAGGCACTCAGGCAAGCAAACAACAACAAAAATGAATTATAGACAAAGGCGCCGCAGCAGCAGCTCCCACATTCAACTTGAATTTTGTAATTTTTCCGAACCGGCAATAGCACGAAATCTTGAACCTTGCAAGAGCACAAGTGGAGGTACCTAATACCGCTACCACTACGCACTTACGAATTGTAGTAGCAGTACACCTGTCACTAGCTAGCACAAAAGTCAGATTCGAAGAAATCGAGAGCGAGAGTAGTACTGCGTACTAGCACTAATACTATCCAGTGCAAGTGCTATCTATAGAGTAGTGCAACCAACACAAAAAGCGAGTCCTAGTGCTATAGTGCAATTCATTTCTTTCTCCAGTTAGCCATGTTGTTCAACTCAGTGTGCTCAATTCAAAAAGAAACGAAAAAAGGATAAAGGGAGAAGAGAGAGAAGAGAGAAGAGAGAAGGGAGAGAAGAATTTCAATAGGAGAGGGAGATTGGATCCTCATGCTCTCTTCTTTAGAGTATCTATGCTGTTGCTACCGCTTTTGTACTTGGTACTATTAATAGAGAAGCGAACGCGCAGGGCGGGCGGCTAGGGATGAGGGGGTTTGTGGTAGATGCGACTACGGCTGCGGCTCCGAGTCGGGAGGTGTTGCAAAGCGAAAGTGGCAGCAAACCCCAAAAGCGAAAGCTCATTTGGTTTTAGACAAGATATTGTGCCGCTAATTTTTGCACAGAGTTGGCAACAGAAGCAGGAGGCGAACGGAGAGACCCAGTAAACACAGCAGCAAGATGTCCGCACTCGAGCAAGTCCAGGAGAAGACCAAGGTGTACTCCCACCCTGTGGTCAAGCACAAGATGACCCAGCTCCGCCGCAAGGAGACCTCCAGCAAACACTTTCGCGAGCTGATGAAGGAGATCACAGAGTACCTCGGTTACAAGGCTACCGAGGACTTGCCGGTCAAGGAGCTCACCGTGTCCACCCCTTTCGCAGAGTTCAAGGGAGCCGAGCTCGACGCTTCCGTTTGCCTCGTGCCAATCATGCGCTCTGGACTCGGTATGGTGGATGCCATGCTCGACATTGTTCCTCTTGCGCCAGTGTTCCATCTCGGAATCTACCGCGACGTCAACACCCTCAGCCCATATGTGTACTACAACAAGCTCCCACAGACCTGCAACGTTAAGCGTGCAATTGTGCTTGAGCCTTTGATCGCTACCGCAGGAACCATCAACGCTGCAGTCGACTTGCTCACCAACTGGGGGGTCGAGGAAATCCACGTCATCTCCGTTATCGCCTCCGTCACTGGCCTCCAGGCCCTCTACGAAGCCTACCCAAACGTTGTTGTGCACGTAGCAGAGATTGACGATAAGCTCAGCGAGGAGGGATACATTCTCCCAGGTCTTGGAGACTCTGGTGAGCGCCTTAACAACATCTCTGCTGGCGCAAACCCAAACAAGCGCCAGAAGAAGTCTGCTTAAATCGCGCGCCACGCCTACACTTTTTGTTTCATCAAATCCACCTCTCCTTGCATCATCCCCTCTCTAAAGCTCACCGTGACCCTCAAACGATAACATACCCAGATAATCGTCGTTCTGTTTGTTTTCTCGAACCACTTTTTTCCAGTTCCAGATCCCAAAGCTTTGTCGCTCGGCTCTACTTTCGCATTTGCCACCATTTCTTCTCCGTGCAGCCTCTCAATCACGTACTCTACCCTCTGGAGCGATTGATGCCAACTTCTCGGATTGGCCTCAACACTTGGGACCGGCAGAACAGGGAGATATTTACTACTTCACCACTATTGGTACTGACTGTGAGTGCACACAAAGCTGGCTTTTAAAAGCTACTCTGTTAACGATGGGTAGTCAATCTGTTTGTGTGCCAAGACGACTCCTGGGTTCCAATGGCGCACCATGCGCACCATACCGGAATCTGGCGTTCACAGTCAGTAAACAAAGTGAAATGTAAACTCTGTTGTTCTTGGCGCGTCACGGCGTCACTAGCTAGAACCAGATGGTGTATCATGCAAAGTCTTTGTGTCCCGAGGTTTACAATGTTCGGCATGGATCTCTATCCTGCGGTTGGGATGAATTCCTTTTTCTGCCAGGCACAGCTTCGACGTTCTTTTTTTTCCACTCAGTGCGTGTCAGCAAAGAAAGCTCAGAAACAAACAGTTTTCATGTCAGCTCTCTGCACACATGGGAAAAGGCAGCGGCCCTCGTCGTCGGCAACCACGCCCCGTCCCCCGAGCTCCATCCGTGGACGTCAAATCTGCACAAATGTGCAAGCTCGGGTAGTCCATCTGCTGGAAAAAAAAACTCAAGGCGAACAACGGGCCAACATACTTGGAGGAGAGTATTTCTCCGGCAATACTTTAAATAATAAAAACTAACATAGACAATTACAGCGCCCCGGCATATGCGAGGACGACAGTCAAGACGAGCAAAAATCCGCGAAACGGTGGTGGCACCAAAACAGCAATTGTCAGAAAGTAATACCAGTACTGCAAAATGACGCCAAACAGACTTATGAGCACAAACATGATCAGTAATATCCAAAGTTGCGGCGGGATCACATTTAATACAGGGCGAGCCCAAGCTGGAGCGAGATCCGCAAGATTATTGACCGATACGAACTGCATATTTTGTTGCGACCCAAAGCTGAACGTCGAAAATCCCGTAGCGCCAGCGCCCTGACTAAATTGCTGCTGGCGCATGACCTCTCGCATAAAGACCTCAAAAGGATCCTCCTCCGGCATGCCAGCCATGGCATTTTCATTCGGATCGCGTCCAAATTTGGCGTAGTACTCTCGTGACGAATCCTCCTTGAGCACTGCAAAAGCCTTGCCCACCTTCTTAAAAGCTTCCTCGGCATCTGCATGAGAACATTTGTCCGGATGCACCCGCAATGCGCGCTGTCTGTAAGCCTTAATCACCGTTTTAGAGTCCGCATCTCGCTCCACGTCCAACACTTCAAAGTAATCTTTCGCTTCAAGCACAGCAGTCACTATTTCTTCCGCAGAAGCCATCCCCAGTGTCCCCGCACCAATTGCCCAGCTCAGAACCAGCACCCTTTCTGTAACCCCAAATCACAATTCCCAATTCGCCACGGGCCTTCTTTCGTGAACCGCAATTTCACGATGCTCAACGAGCGCCCCGTCCCATCCAATATTCTTCTCAATTCTGGTCACTTTTTGTTGCCATCTGCCTCGATGCGCGCGCCTCGCCCCCTCACGGAAACCCGCTCAATGCGGCTCTCGTGCCAGTAAATGTCCCCAGCGCCCCCGGACTCCTACCTCCGTCGCTAGGAGCACATTAGTAGGGAACTGTTCGTTGTGTTCCTCGGGAGATTCGACAGAGTTGGTTGAAGGGATGAAGGGATGAAGGTGATGAGGGAGAGACTGTCTTGTATGTTCGAGCAAGTGGAAGAGCGAGACGACTGTGAAGAAAAAAGCGCTCAGAGCTGATACTGAGTACGCAACTACGGCGAGTTTATAGGATTGAAAAGAAGGCGTTCGGCGTTGAGGTAACGTGGCGAAGGAAAGGCGCAGTTGGTTGCGGCTCGAGAGATATAGTGGGGTGCCAGCACACAAAGTTGCATACATTGGAGATACTTTGGTATCTTGCACTCTGTCCAAAGGTCGCAGACGCAAGCGAAGATGAGCGTGCAGGGAACGATCGACTCGGGGTCGTCAGCGGTGAACACGGTGACGCTGGATGAGCCCGTGATGGACACAATAATGCGCGATCTACATACGATTCGTATCAAGCTTAAGTATGTGTTGCTGCCGAAAGCGTCGGAGGAAGAGACCATTGCGGAGCTGAGGAACTGGGATTTGTGGGGACCATTATTGTTGTGTTTAGTTTTGTCTATCGTGCTCAGTTTTGAGGCGCCGGCGAGCCAAGCATCAGCAGCCTTTGCCTCTGTGTTTGTAATTGTATGGTGCGGTGCATACATTGTCACATTGAACGCTCAATTGCTCGGAGGCAATATTTCCTGCTTCCAGAGCGTGTGTGTATTGGGTTACTGCATCTTCCCGCTAGTTTTGGCAGCGATTCTGGGATTGTTCTGGGATAACATTGTGTGGCGAGCCATTCTGGTGTCGGTCGGCTTCATGTGGGCAACCAGGGCGTCCATCGTGTTCATGGGTCAGCTCGTTCCAAAGGAGAGGCAACTGCTGGCCACCTATCCAGTCTTTCTATTCTACATCGTCATCAGCTGGCTTGTCTTTATCGGTTAGACGCGCATCGAGTCTGCCTGTTCTTATGAAGATGCTCTCTTCACTCTCGCGCGAAGCACTGGGGTTCCTTTCTCATCCTGGCTTAGATCATACTCCTGCAATGATTTATAGTTTTTTGATTCAGTCAACACACACGCACAATTAAAGCCCAATTGGGACCACAGTTTTCAGATAATTTGTCGTCAGCAATCTCCTTTGTAGACACAAAAGGCAATCTCTCTTCGCCAGACGTACAACTTGTAGACTCTTGCTGGAACTTTCCAAAGTGCTTCTTTTCAAAATCTCCACGACCGAAATCAGCTTGGAGATGTGATCTCCGCAGGACTCCAATTCCACCGACCGACCCTGCCGCAGAGACAAACAGTATATAAACAAGACATTTAGACCGACCGGAGACCTTCGCCCTTGGCCCCATCTTCTCTCGCTCAGACTTGACTTACCTTTTCCAGGCAACCTTCGATGTGCGCAACATAGTTTTTGATCTTGCCGCCCGACCGAATCCGTATTGGCTTCTCCATTATGTATCTTTGCTCTTCCCCGTTCGTTTAAAACTTTGCCTCTCTCTCTCTCTCTATGTCTCTCGCAACTGTGATGTTCGTCTTGAGTGACTGCCACTCATAAACCATCTGTGTCTGGTAACAGGAAATTCCCAAAATAATACGAGCAAAATCGGGGGAAAAATCGGGCAAGAATAAAAAGAATAAAATCTGCTCCCTCTTCGCTACGGTGCTCACACTACTATCCATTAGCGTTTAAGACATAAGGCTGTTACAAAGGTGCTATCTCTGGACACTGGGGAAAATTGGTCACTCAATATTTGACGATCTTTTTACTAGGATTTTGTTTTTGTCTCTCATAGTCTCTCTCAAACCAATAACATCAACTGAAACAAGAAAGACATTCAAACCAGAAATACGCAGGCTGCCGCGCACACCACTCCCCCCACAAAGACAACACTACCCAAATCTATAACCATAATCAGCATTGCCAGGTACACACCATCATTAGCATTCGAGTGCACGAAACAGTAAGAGTTACACGCGATACTTTGGTTGACGAACACTCCTAAAGTTAGAGCCAAACAGATGCAAGTAAAGTGGGGGTGGAAGAATGCGACTAAAAAAAGGGCGAAGAAGAAAATCGTCAGCATGTACACTTTTAAGCTGACGGTATGCATAGCTGTATGGACAGGCGAAGTGTTGACGGAGCCGAATCTCGCCCCAACAACAGCCAAGTCGCATAGAAACACATGTAGAGACATAGACACAAAGAAACTTGAACAAACAACTCGCAGTCAGTACTGAGTACTCACTTACTCAACAAGTCAGTACGGGCCTTCGAGGTCTTCGAGGCGTTCGGCTCCGAGTCGAGATTACCAGCCCGGTCGTTCCAGCTAGCTAGGTTGATTAGTTGGGTGGTCGGGTTAATGCTCAGCTTTGGTTTGTTTTGGCTTGTTCACACATTTCACACTGTCCACGCCACGTGCCTTCTCATCCCACTCAGTCGCCCACCCTCTGCGCCTGATTCCACAGAAACTCTGGCACTCTCACAGACACTCAAAAGTCTCGGGAGAGAGCCGCCGTCTCGAGGTTGCCGAAAGGGCGCGGGGGGAGTCCCGAAACGAATGTGAGATTTTGGAGACTCTGAACAAAAGCTGCCAGCTCTGACACCTGAGCAAACCCAAAACGAGTCGGGAGAGACCTCTGCCCTCAACAGGAGGAAAGCGAGAATGCGGTGGACCTGCACTGTAGCTGTCGCAGCAGCAGCAGCGGCCCAAGCTCACGCGGAATGTAGCATGTCTCCTACGATTGGAGAGCTCCCAAGGTTTCCAGACAGAACAGCGGACTTTTCATCAGCAGGGAAACTGTACACTTTGGAAGAGGTTAGTCGCGTTGCAAAGCTGCCGGAATTTGAGGATTATCCGGTCGGCTGGGACGCCGATGATACCAATTGCCCATTTGACGACCCTCTTGCTGCGGACTGGCATGACAATGTAACATGGGGAGGGGAGGTGCCGAGCGTTGGAAGTGATATTGTGCTTCCTGAAAACTCCACAGTAGTGATTTCAAATTGTTCTTTGGAAAGCGGAGTGTACGGCAAGATCACCATCCCACCAAGTAGCAAGCTCGTGTTCAAGGACGAATCCATCGTGCTGCAGACGACTGGGATTGATGTGCAAGGACAGCTGATCCTTGGAACCACGAGCTGCCGGATTCATAGTGACATCACCATCACATTACACGGTGCGCGTACCACAGAGAGCACGCCTTTTGTGTACAAAGGAATAGCTGCGACCGGGACCGGGACAATTGACATGCACGGGAGCTTTTTCGTCGGGTGGAAGAGGCTCGCTCAGACTGCGGCAAAAAACAGTGACATAATCTATCTCCAAGGACATGTGAACTGGCAACCTGGACAGACAGTAGTCATCACCGGGACGGAGCTGAAGGACGCGAGGGACTGGCACCGCAATGAGATTCGTGTTATTGAAGAGATTTTCGCAAACGACCAGTTCACGCGGCTCAAGTTCACTGAGCCACTACTCTACACACACTACGGCGGCGAGGAGTACCAAGCTGAAGTGGGACTTCTCTCGCGCAACATCTTGGTGCAAGGAGACTCAAGCAGCGAACCGACAGATACAGAGGACTCAGTATGTACGGATGGCGAGGATGACGGTTTCTATTCGAGCTATCCCTGCCCGGACAAATTCTTGACTGGATTTGGTGGGCATATCGTAGGCGCTGGTCCAAATGTTCGGCTGAGGATTAGTGGAGTGGAAGCGTTTCGCATGGGGCAGACAAACATCCTTGGCCGCTACCCGTTTCATTTCCATTTAATGGGCGAGCAAAACTCAGAGTCTTACTTTCGGGACTCCAGCGTACACCACTCTTTCTTCAGATGCTTTACCATGCACGGGACAAATGGAACCTTGGTAACAAATAACGTGGCATACGACGCGATCGGCCACTGCTATTATCTCGAGGACGGGATAGAGGAACGCAATACTATTTCGTTCAACCTCGGCGCGCACATTCACTTCCTGGAATATCCGCGCGTGTCGTACACACAGTTTATGGACCCCATCGAGCAACATGAGAGCTTGCGCAATCCCGCCGACACCACCGCCAGTCCGTTCTATATTACGAACCCGTACAACAGATTCATAGGAAACAGCGCGAGCGGCGGCTACAGTGGGTACGCGTTCCCACGACTGGACAAGCCCATCAAGGACTTTCGCACGGCCGCAATTCCTGACGGAATGAATCCTGCCAACCGCCCAACGCTAGAATTTAACGGCAATACATGCCACTCGAGTGCGTTTTGGTGGAACAGGGCAGGCTGCATCTACGTTGGTGGGTCGCTATATCACGCCAGCGAAGATTCGGACCTCCTGGTGTACAACCCTGGTCGCGATAGTCCTTCTCGAGAGACAATGTGTGATGAAGGAAC
This sequence comes from Parietichytrium sp. I65-24A, assembly GCA_012862575.1. Taxonomy (NCBI): domain Eukaryota; class Bigyra; order Thraustochytrida; family Thraustochytriidae; genus Parietichytrium; species Parietichytrium sp. I65-24A. Next base: position 90,136 of record BLSF01000003.1, read on the forward strand.
CGAGAAGTGCTCTATGGTGTTCAACAATACAAAGATTTTCCTGTCCGGATGGGGGCTTAACCACTGTAAGTTTTGTTTTCGCAACTGCATGCCCGCTTACCATTCCTTGTGCTTCGTGGCAACTCACATAGTTTTTATCTTGCGCTGAAATGCAGGGGGAAGGCGCAGCGAAATTTACAACCTGCAGGTTCACGACACGCAGCGCCCGCTGGGAATTCTTGGATATCACTATGTGAAGAACTTTTTCATTGAGTGCAGAACGTCGTCTTTTCTACCGGAAATTCCCCAAAGCTCCATGGGTGTGACGACCAAAAAGGTTGAGAGCAGATTCTTTTACCGCCCCTACGTTGGTTTCGAATTTTATGACGTGTACCAAGCACACATCCTCGACACTGGCACATTCAAGAACTGTGGCAACAGAGAGCGAGACTCGCCAGTTTGGCGTGCTTTGACGCATTCAGATCGGTATGTGCCACAATTCATGCAGAGCTCCAAGGAGATCACGTACGAGAACGTCGACGACTCCATGATCCTTGGTGCGACGGTGACAAGCAAGGTGGCTCTTTCCCGCCTCTTGGCAAACTGGTATGATGCGGACGGATCAGCATTCGGTCGCCCGGGCCCTAGCATCGTCGGAAACGCTGCTTCAAGCAATTGGTGGAAGATGGATCCCAACTGTGTGAACGCGACCCTCGGAGACACTGATCTTGATGAAGGCTGGTGGGTATGCGATGCTATCAGCCCTCACTCGAAGAGAGATCGAAGCGTGGGCTCGTTCTACATGGTCCATAATCAAGAGTATGATGACGAAGTAGATGCGGGCACGCAATGCTCTAATTCGGCCACGTCTGCGCCGTGCGACTCGATTGGGTATGTTGCACCATTCGGGCTCTCCGACGCGTCATATCGGCTGCCAATTAAGAAACACTCAGTAATTACGGGTCCGGTGAGCGGTCTAGGTTGGCTCATGGTCTTTGAAGGAGGGTCTCCGAAGAAGATGACGTTGACGCAGATTCAGCTCAGAGAACAGGATTACATACTTCTCGTATTTCCATATCCCAAAGACTCAGCGTTTCACATCCGATACTCTGCTCCGTCGTGGTGCCCAGAGCACTGTGAAATGGACCTCGCACTCGCCACTAGTGCCGCGGAGGTGTATGAAGGTGCAGGCGACAAGTACTACTTTGATTCTTCGGAAGGGCTGCTGTATGTAAAGTTTATCAACCAGCCTGAAGACCGGGTCGACTTTCTCGGGGATGATGTCGATGTAGATCAATGGGCATATCAACGAGGTTCTCAAATGATTCCTTGGCTGAACTGGAGCTCCAAATTCATAATTGAGGCTACCACTTGCACGATGAATGCCACGAATGACAACTATTGCGCTTACTCGTACGCCGGAAAACTGACGCAGTCTGGTTGCGGATATTACGGAAGAGGAGTACAGTTCGGGTACGATGAGTGCATATCTGTGGACCAAAGTGACGACCAAGTATGCAGTGCAATCTTTGCCGAGGAAGAAGAGTGCGAGTCAGAGCCGTCATGCTGCGAGCTTGCCGGAATGAAGTGTTATACGCGCAATGCATCTTGGAGCGCTTGCCTGAGTTCCTGCGTGCGCGGGGAAGTTCGGCCTGACGGTTATGCGTGGTCATGTGAAGAGATCCAACCTACGACATTCCCCATTGTGTATATTATTGCTGGCGCCGGTGCTTTAGTAGCGATCGGCGTTTTGCTGTCTGCCGGAGTGATTTTGCGAAAGCGAAGGAATCGCCAAAAAGAGGAGCGACTCACTTCTCCTCTTGAAATTTGAATTCTAATTTATTTCTTTGGAAACTCATTCTTTTCATGCATTTAATTAAAGAGGAAATTGCACGCAGTGAGTTCTGCCAACAAAGCTGAAATTGCGGCAAACTGAAGTTTGTAGATTTGGAAAGCGCACAAGGCTCTCCTTAGTATGATGGAGAGAAAAACTCGGAGACCTTCTGCTGTGAAAAAAAAGAAGTTGCCCAATGCTATGCTTTACACCCTCAGGCTTGTAGCAAGCGCTCTTACACACAGGTGGTTGGCTACAATAGCGAGGAGAAGCAGTCTGACCATTGTTTCTTATCCGAGCATGGTTTGTACTATAGAAACAGATCAGGATCCATCTTTTCGTCTTTGATTCGATCCTGCAAATCAACCCTCATTCCCCCAGCACCGTCATATGTAACAACACGAATTTTTTCAGCATTCAAGTTGGACCTCTCGGACTCCGGAATAACACTGTCAAGCCAGTTGAGAGCAAAATCTAGGAACTGGAGTGCCAAGCCAGCGTCCCAGGTCTCGGCTTCACGGCCCTTGAGCGTTCGCGGAATTTTCAAGGTCTCGAAAACCTGAATTTTGGAGATGAAACCGTCATCGTCCCGAAACCCTACATGAATCTCTGGTACTCCTGACAAGAACGACTGGCAATAGAACTTGAGGAGCTTGAACCTCTCAAAGTTGCGCATTTGTTTCTCGGACTCTATGATCCTGCTGACCTTCAACTCGAGATCCTTGCCCGTCTTCCCATCGTAGCAGTCCATCTCGGCTGCCCCAACTATTGAATTGTTGCCAATACGGGTCTTGAATAGCCGGCAGAAGCATTCGCGCGGATCCACTTCGCGAGCCGTCCCTTCGTGCCCCTCCTCCCGCGTCAGTATCTCCTCGAATTTGTAGCCATAGTACATGAATCGCTTCATCTTCTCTGACATCTTGGCATCGCCACTGTGAGCACGGCACAAGGTTGATCGTCAGGTTTCCCGGGACACCAACACCAATTACAAGACACTGCCAAAAAACAACCTCCAACTGTGATGCGCCTTACCTAATCTTCTCCTCCGTCTCCCGATTGGACAAGTACAGCACGCCGTCCACCTTCCACGCAGATAGCATGAACGAGTCTCGACGCGAGAACGGGAGCGCCATTAGCTTGCTGAGAATGCCTCTCCACGCAACAACTTTGGGTCGCGAGCCGAGCTCTTCTTTCGCTGTCATTTTCAGCGTCCTAAGCACATGCTCCAGCGAGTCCGGCGGGTGCGGCGTCCACGTCTTTGCGAATTCTTCAAACCCTTCGTTCAAATCCCCTCCTCCTCCTGCTCCTGCTGCTGCTGCTGTGCCGCCGTTCGCCAGGGCCTCCGCCTGTGCTCTGTTCAGTCGTGCATACCCGGTCTGGTCCCCGTGCTTCCAGCTCATATCCTTCTCTCGAGACATGCCTCCCACCGCTCTGGGAGCGCTAATTTCCACGCGCCGCGGGTTCCTCCGCAGCTCTCGCACGCGGTCATCCACCCTCACATACTCCCCAGCGTCTCCCGTCCGCAGACGCGGCTGCCAGCGTCCATGTTCATGTTCACGTCCATGTTCATGAGCATGAACTTGTGAGCCTTCTCCATGCCGCCATGCCTTCGCCGTGCGCCTGTCCTTTAGCTCCTCGTTCTCCGACAAAGACAAAGACAAAGACGACAAAGACGACGACGATCTCTGCGGCTCACGAGGTCTCTTGCCACCTTGCTCCATCGCGCTAGCGTCAACTCTTCGACTTGTCTCTCCGTTGTCCACGTCTCCAAGTCTCCAAGTCTCCAAGTCTATGGGTTGTTGGGGATGGAGACAAGTTGGAGACAAGCTGGGAAGCGACCAAGTGGCGCCAGAAGGACGCGAACACGGGACAAGGCAGAGCTGAGCTGAGCAAGCTGCGCGGGAATTGGAGAGAGATGATGGAGTGCGGAGTAGACTGGGAGACTTTTGGACTTTGGGACTTTGGGGAGTTTGGGAAGTTTGGGACTTTGGCGGGTTGGAAGAGCGGTTTGCGTTGGTGCAGCTGGACATGCACGCGGTGAAGGAAGGGCGTCGAGCGCAGGGCGTGATGCGATCAGTTTTGGTTCGGAAATATGGTTTGTTTGTTGGTTTGTTTGTTGGTTTACAAGGGCAGGTACGAGTTCTTGCTGGGGCGACTGGCCGTGCACAGGTCCCGAGCGCGCGAGCCAAGCCAGGAATGAACGGCGCACAGGACGCAGCATGCGCTGGGCAAGAGTCAGTGGTACTGCTTCGATCTGAGGTAGTCGCAGTACGGCTCCATCTCGGAGTTTACTGTTTCCTGGGGAAGAGAGTATATAAGTGGCTTGCGCTCACGCCCGAGGGAAGCAGCGCTTGAACTCGGCCGCAACGTTTCTGAGCTTGGCACGGAAGAGAGAAAGTTGCTGCAGATGTTAGCGTAGTGCCTTTGAGTGAATAATTGGTGGTCGTTGCCGAGCTTATCGAAGCGCTCACGCACACCTTGACTGGATCGGATCACCCTCTCCGCGCTCTCTTGGGCAAGCCGCTTTGCGTCGTCCATTCGCGTTTGCTTCTTGGCAGTTTCTCTCCGACGATCGACATACTCCGCAAGGGCCCTATGATGACGAAGATTTATCCTCTGGCCCTGCTCGGCTGGGACCGGAATGGCGATCGGTGGCGATCGGCGGGTATATTTCTTCTTCGTGGGTTGCGAAGACAGGTACTCGGAGATTCCGCAAGCGTCTACGTCAAAAGAGACATTCTTGGCCACCTGGACAGGGGAAGTCTGCGGGCGTTGCAAGGCATTTGGATCGGTACCCACAGCCACGGGGTTTCCTGTATCAATCTTGTACGTAGTTCTCATTGGCTCGTAGTCCGGCAGCCTCTCGTGGCTCATTTTTCTGCATGGCTGCATTGTGACGTGCTTTTCGCTCTGGTTTACTTTGATGCGCCCGGACCCTTTCGATCTCTCCAGGCCCATCGTATGGACGGAGTACTGCTTCCTGCTGTCGTCTCGCAAACGGGCCGGTTGCATAGACTCGCAGTTTCCCTCTTCCATTGGCGTCTCTGCCGTTATTTCGTGGCCTTCCATCTGCATGATTTCATCTCCTGCGGTGGGCTTCAAGTCGAACGTGTCCTTTGGGACCCTCAAGCGCACCGGCGGCGGCGTGACCCCTCTTCCAAACAGGTTTCTCTTGCGGACGTGCACTGAGTTGGGCCATCTCAAGCTATCATCCGCGGACTCCACGCCCTGCGCCACGACCATCGCTCTCGCGAAGACACCCGCAAAAAACTTCCTTCCCGTGCCGATCTCATGCAACAGCGGCCGGAGCTGCGCAAAATGGGTGCTTCACGCAGACCAAGCGATTCAGGTGGATCAAATGCCAACTGCAGGAGACACGCTTCTTTTTCTTTGACCCAAGTTACACCAGCAGCGAGCCCGAGGTCTAGTCAGTTACGCTGGTCTTCGACGTAGTCCATCGAAAGGAACGCGGACTTTCTTGCTTTCCCACAGCAACCATATGTTTCCTCAAGGCAACAGCGGTATAAGTTTCTATATTGCCAACCAGATAGTCTTGCTTGCCGCAAATAGGACAGAGCCCAATCTGGGTCTACACAGCGCGTGGGCGATAGAATCAATCTCCTCTCAATCGCGTATTTAGCGCGGCTTGCACGCTCGAACGACGGATTCGCGCCCCAAAGCTCCCAACGAAGTTCCCGGCATCGTTCAAGTCAAAATACATAAGAACGGCACACTGCTCGTGCTCTTTAAATCGCTCATTTCCGCTCCATTGCTTCTTTTGAACAAAGTTGTCAATCATCAAGAAAAAAAAGCACTTCTTTCCCTTCTTGCAATTTTCCAACTCAAAGTCACACAACAACAACAACAACACTCGTCAGAGTTATTGTAATAAAGGTGCACACTTCAACAACAGATCCGTTGTGCATCGCAGATTCGGAATCTTGATTTCCAGTACTCTTGCAGCTTCGAGATGTCGGGCAGGGCGTTTATCGAGGGCGGTTTTCTCGGACTACAAAAATTTTGCACGAGCTGCGAATCGGATCGACGTTTCATGCGCTGAGTCTGCTGATCGCTTTTCACGTTGATTGATTGAAGAGTGTGGCGAAGGCATGAAGCGAAGATAGCAATATTGCAATATAGCAGTGCCCGCCTTGAAGAGCAGTGTTCTAACTGGGTGCTGTGGTGGATTGGGGAGTAGCTGCGGCAGAGTGGAAGAGGCGCGAGAGGCTGAAGGGATCAAATCAAGTACAGCAAAAACTTGCGGTGTAGTTTCCGTGGGGATTCTCGAAAAGTAGTTGAGCTCGCTCGAAAGGTGTGAGAGAATGTCACAAGTCGGGTATGGGTCCGTGTCGGAGTGGAGGTGCATGCGAGAAGTGACGCGGCAAGCTCTTCTCGGGGTGATTCGATCGCTGAGCCATGGTAGCGTGCCAACGTACAGGGTGATGGTGCTCGACCATCGGGCAACTCGGGTTATGAACGCGTGCCTGAGGATGTTCGACATCACGCAGGAAGGCATCGCCTTGGTAGAGTCATTGGAGAAACGGAGACAGCCGTTTAGGGATATGGAAGCAGTGTATCTGGTGGAGCCAACGCTAGCCTCCGTGAAACGCATTGTCGAAGACTTTGCAGATCCAAAGCAGCCCATGTACGGGGGCGTGCACATATTCTTCCTCAAGCACTGTCCAGAAGAGGTGTTCGCCGAACTGAAGGGGAACGCTATGTTGATTAGCCGAGTTTCCACACTCACAGAAATAAATGTCGATTTTCTCGCTGTCGAGGAGAACTTGTTCCACCTCGACCTGGACTCTGCGATGGTGCAGTTGTATAACGGCGCAAAGAATGGATTCTCCGATTGCACAAGCAAAATTGTCGATGCTTTAGTGTCGTTTTGCGCTACTGTAAACGAGTATCCTTTCATCCGTTATGAAGCAGAAAACCCTCTCTGCAGCAAGCTTGCGATGGACTTTCAGTCACGTATTAATGGCTTTGTGAACAGCAATACCTCCTTCTGGTGGTACGGCGATGGACTGGATGGCCATGGGGATCGGACTCAAAGAGCCACGATGCTCATTTTAGACCGAGCAGAAGACATGGCCGTGCCGTTGGTGCATTCTTTCATCTATCAGGCTATGGTAAATGATCTTCTGAGTGTGAACGACGGTGTTTGTTTGGTAAGTTTTGTCAAACCTAAAGAGCGCATAGGTGGGAAATTACTTTGCATGGAATATGGTTCAAAAGAGATGCTGTTCGAGATTTCGCTGACAACTGCTCAAACTGTTTTTAGTACTACTCGGGAGACATGAATACGTATCGCGGACAGGACGAAGACCCGGACTTGCAGCTGCAATTGCTCCCGCCGAAAGGGTCAAACGTGGAAGCAGGCATTTTGAACGAGGACGACGCCTTGTGGGTGGACACCAGGCATGCACAGACAAAAGACGTGATTGAAAAGCTTTCCGCAAATTTAAAAAAATATCAGGAGAGCGCTACAGGTAAATACGTTGCAAATCGGGCACAAATGTCGGCTCAAGAGCTCCTACGCGTGGTCCAAGAAGCGCCAGACGCCCAGCAGATGGTGGACAGCCAGGTTAAGCATCTGCGCATCACATCCTTATTGATGCACAAGCTCACAGCACGAAAGTTGACCGACTGTGCCAGACTGGAGCAGACCATGGCAACCGGTGTAGATGAGAACGGAAACACGGTGACACCGGCTCAGATTTTGTCGCAGCTTATGACTCTCGTGGCCGACGAGCAGGTGAGCGCGCAAGACACTACAAGGCTGGTGGCACTTTACATTGTCAGCCAAAGGGGGGTGAAAGAGGAAGATCGAAGACGAATTCTGGAGTCCGCCAAGCCGTCGCTATCAACTGAAATGCAGTTAGCTCTCATGAATCTTAGCTATCTAGGTGTATCGGTGACCGCAAGTTCGTCGTCGAAAAAGATTGCAGTGGACAAGAACAAAATCGCAGAGGCCAAGCGTATCGCGCTTGCAAGTGACACCCCATTCACCAGATTTATTCCCACAGCCACGACTCTAGTGGAGGACATTTGCCGCCGATCACTTTCCACGGACAAGTATCCGTACGTGATCGACCCCCCACCGATGGGCACGGAGTCAGCTTCTGCGATGTCTCCTGCCAACAACGAATCTCTTAAGTCTCGAGGAGGCTTTGGGTCTTCCTTCGCAGCAGCCTTTTCAAAAGGCTTAAAGTCTAGCAAAGCTACTGAACAAAGTCAAATGAGTCCTGCTCCCTCGAGCGAAGGGTTTGGGCTGTCGGTGCGGTCGAAGCCAAGTGCAGCGAAGATCCAGAAGGAAGAGGCAGATGCAGTCGTGAAGACTGTTTCCAACAAGAAGCGAAACCCGAAGGGCGCGCGCATCCTGGTCTTCATCGCAGGTGGCGCTACCCATGCGGAGATTGCCAGTATCCAAAATCTAACCAGCGCCTATGGCAGGGACATCATCGTGGGAACCACTCACCTCTTGAACCCGAAGACATTCATGCACGACCTCCAGTATCTTGCCGATGACAGTGTTTCGTCTTACTACAAGGAGCGCGAAGAGGTTGCTGAGCGCAAGCGCGTGCTTTTCCGCAAGCGCATAGAGGAGGAGCTTGGCCAGCCCAATGGTACGGAAGCTGACGATGTGGAGCTTAAAGAGATAACTAACGATGAGCAGGCCCAGCAGAAGCGTAAAAAGTCTATCCTCGACGTACTCGGCTGCGGCTGCACCAAGGCGCCTCCAAGTGCGCAGAACCCTCCAGAGTCCCAAGCTTGATCGCGTCGATCGTCCTCAACAAACCATGTGTAAACTCTGACAGCAAAAATGAACACCAAGCAAGTAGCTTGACAGTTTCCTCTCATTCGACACCTTTTTTTCGTTTTTCAAAGCATCCCAACTCATATCTCCGCGACACCGGCAACACCACCGCACAGCATGTGCATCATAATCCAAAGAATTTTGCATCATCACGTATTTCCCGGGGGTACGTTGCTGCGCAGGATACACTGGCTTCATCCTTTGTTTTCACACAGGCTGAAAAGACTGAAAAGGCCGTGAACCGACCATCCATATCGAATGGGAGCACCATGAAGCATTGTATTTTGTACACAATGCCTCAATCATAATGCTCCACATTGCTCCACATTGCTCCACGTGCGAACTCATGTGCATTTCGAAGAAGCGCCCTCACGATATCGGTGGAACGATCTCCGCGATAATTTCGTTCACGAGATCTCTTCCGGAATTTTGTGTTGACTTTCCGCACCGGGGTCAGTACCGGTACAGTACGGTCCCGGTACAGTAGCCAAAGTGCGATAAAGTCCGACGCAACTTGGCTCGATTGCATTCGCCAGTTCTACTGCCGGTCTATCGAAAGTTATTACGAGATCCGATTGTTTGAAAATGATCGAAAAGAGAGAGGAGGTCATGATAGGTCAGGTCAATCTATCCAACTGAAAGTGAAAAGAGTTCGGACAAGGACGAAAGACGAAAGATGATGACCAAAGCTAATTAGAGCACAGAGTACTCACTCACTACCCAGTATTTGCAGTTCAGAATTCAGAACAGATATTTGCAGCGCGAAATGCCGTGCTGTACAAGGTGTGCTCTTCCTCCAGCCTCTTGTTTCCAGGCGCTTTGAGTGCTTTGAAGGTATTCCGACGCGGCAGCGAAAGCGGTTTTAGGTTATGTTAGCTTGTGCAAGTTCCAATTCTTTCAACATCTTTCAACTCGTAAAAGTTCTAAATAGCAAGATCTCAATAATGAAAGTCAATCGCTCCGCGGGCCATGTGGCCTCCTGGCCTGTGCGCCTTGGTCGATCAACGATCGACTATCGACTAACTTCTCGACTGATATCGACTGACCGCCACAGCACGCCGTTTCACGTCCCGCGATTGCGCGATTGCGGTCTCATTAGTCTCAGGAGTTGGCTCTGACTGGGCAGAAGAAGATTGCCATATATTCCATTCGACAGAGCGTCTCGTAATGTCTCGTAACTTGTCTTCAATTTCCAACGTTCTAGTTTACTCTTTTGAGAATGTTGAACGCTGGCGAGAGCTGCGAGAGCGTTGGGATCTGTGATTGCTCGTGATGCTCATGATGCCCTCCAGCGTCCAGTGAGATTGAAACGGTCTTGGACTTGGCTCGAGAAAAGGAAGAAATGGCGACGTCGGGAACGGCGGGAGTGGGAGAAGATACTATTGATTCCCGCCATGGCACTGTGGCACTGCACGTGGACACATAGGCCCGAGTGGGACTGCGTGAGACTTGCAGTTGTCACAGCAGCCCTTCTCTCAAAGGAGAGCACGCGCCCATCAGCTTAGCGTCCAAAGCATGCAAAGCATGGTGCTCTGTACCCAGTCCTGGTACCGAATAGAGCGTAGCCGAGATGAGAAAGAAGGCCTGAGTTCCTCGGGAGCAACGGAGCAACGGAGCTACGGGACAACCGTCGCAACTCCTGCCGAAGATGTTACCTAACTATGCTGTCTCCTCACAGCTCGTGATCCCTCAGCAGCTGCAGCGGCCAACATGCGCAGTTGTCGGCGAGCCAGCCCCGACCTCGCCGACGTAGCGCTGTAGGCCGCGGCTCACGCAACACGTACCTGAATGGATATCCTCACGCTAGCGAACACATGGATCGTCCTTCCCAACTTGCTCCGAAATCTAAAACTCTAAAATCCTAAAATTCTGAATTCTGAATTCTGGAGATTTCTGAGTTTCGAGCTGGAGAAGAAACACTCTTTTGAGAGCACCCACCGCCGCTCGCTGTCAGTGCTTCCTGCAACGGCGCGGCGCGGCTTTGGTGTCCCGGCTTATCTCCGATTCGAAAACCTGCTCCGAGTCCAATGAAATGGATGAACACAGATGTCCATCACCAAACAAACAATCGCATTCATATTCGATAATCGATAATCGATCATCGATCATCGATCATCGCAGCCCTTACATGCGCTTGCCAAGTGTCTGAATTCACACTTTCTTTGCCCGAAGGCACCCTGCGGTCCGAGTCTTGGGCCCCACTGGTCCACCATCTCGAAATGCGAAATGCCGTTCTCTGTGTCAATGACGCAAAGTCCCACCTCTTTCTAGTCTAGTAATGAGAGCCACTGCACAAACGCGCTGCTCGTTTTCTTCTCCATCCTCGTCGTCATCCTCATCCTCATCCTCGTCTTCAAAATGGATAAAACAACAAACGCTCCAGCTTTAGAGCTGGCAACAAGCAAGCACAGGCGAGCGCAGTATCTTTGTCGGAGCGGTGCGAAAGCTTCGGTGGAAAGCGTTATCGTCTGCTCGATTGTATTGTTATTTCGAACCTCTTCGTCTACTTTCATGTGTATGAGATCCAACTGTTATTTTCAATCAACATGAGCAAAACTAACAAAACGTTTTTTTTAACAATCCTGTATACCGGAGTAGCTCCTGTTCAATGAAAACGGTCTGGGGCAAAGTGTTCATGAAAGTAGAGCACAAAGAAAGGAAGAACAAGTGAAAGAGATAAAGTGAAAGTGTAAACCACGCAGAGAACAGCTTGCCTATGAAAAAAGGCACATTGTCACGAGGCGAGGAACGGCGCACTCGTTCTGACTGAGTGTGAGTGCTTTACGTTTATGTTCGTTCGAGCTCACGCACAGAGAGAGAGACACTCGCAGCAGTTGTAGCAGTTGCAGAGGGAAAGTTCCAGTACTTAAAACGAAAGCGGATCTCAAAGACGCCGCGCCAGTAGTACAGTACAAATTGTCGATGTTGTTGCCAGTGCAGTGCCTGGCACGTGTGCAGCAGACTGTGGAAATCTGAATTCTTCTCCGATCCGAGTTCGTTCTGGCAAAGCATAGCCGAGCACATTGGGCTTGCCGTCGTCCTTCTGAACACCTCTAAAGGCAGGAGTTGTACAACTGCAAATAAAAGCAAGTGGAGAAACTACGCTGAGGAAGTGGCTCACCGCTCTCTCTCTATCTCTCTCATTCCCACACAGAAACTCACAGAAACTCCTTCACTCCTTCACTCACTCACTCACGCACGCACACGCATACGAATTCTCTTCCGCACACACGAACGAGTCCTCACGACGACGACAACAAAGGAAACAGAGGCAGGAGAAGTCGGTACTCGAGTACATTCTCATTCCTTACTGGCAACAAGTGCACTTGGTTGCGGACCGCACTGTCTCTGTACATGCCCTCGGCGGCGAGGGGAGGAGCTCTCTGCGCATCGTCGTGACACTTTTGCGCTCGGTTGTGGCGCCGCGCACCATCACAGGGGCGAATCAAAGAGTTGAGAGCGGAGCTCAAATCAACAATCGATCGATCAATCCATCCAATCGTTTGTTTCAAAGGGTTTCATCCCGAGTTCTGTGAAGACTAGGTTGAGCGGTCAATACAACTTGGTCTTGATTTTGACTGGCTCGGCAGAGCGACACCTTTGCCGCGCAAATGTTGGAGATGATGCGGTCAAGGCGGACCCTGCATGAGCGCAAGGTGAGCGAAATAAGCATTCCCACAAAGTACGAAGGAAACGACGCCAAGCTGCTCAAGGCGAGCGGAAACAGGTCAGTGGAGACGCTTGAATGGCTAGCAAAGAATTCGTTCGACTATTTCAAGGAGGTGTCGGCTCTTTATGACCTGTGCGTGGAGGATGCGGAGAGTAGGTTCACCGAGGCAGGGTCGGGCTTTCCGAAGAACTTCGAGTACCGCTGGACCGAGGACGGAGGGGAGCCGATCTCGGCTCCAGAGTACGTCAACAAGGTTCTGAACTGGGTGGAAAGAACTCTTCTGGACCCCCAGACAGTGCCTGTGAACGACAGCTTTCAATTTCCGGACAACTTCTTCGCTGTCGTCAGCAAAATTTTCACGAGGCTCTTCCGCATATATGCTATCATGTATCACCAGCACGTAGCTGCTCTCGAGTCGCAGGAGGCGTCCGAATACCTGGACAAATCTTTCAAAAATTTCATGTTCTTCGTATTCGAAAATGATCTCGTAAGGCAAAAGGAGTTCCGGCCGCTGCAAACACGCGTTGACTCTATCTCCAACGCCTTCCAGAAGGAAGTAGGCTTCCCTGTGGCGCTGTGGACTGTCGATGATGCTCTCGACGAAATAGATAACACGTTCACTGACGGGTCGTTCCGAACTGCGTCTGGGTCGGTAGTGGCAGATCCAATTCTCCAGGAGCTGGTCGGGGACGAGCTGCATCAGTCCGCCTCGCTACATAGCCTCCTACAGCAATTAAGTATTGACACAGCTGAATCGCAATCATGCTCTTCCGGGGACTCGCCTTTGCCCGAGAGTCCTGACAGAATAAGAACCTGTTCACCGAGGGCGGAGAAGGGTGTGCCGGGTAAGACGGCTGGCCATCGTTTGCATCTGCGAAACCTTTCGTACATGGAAACTGTGCCGTCAACTTTAAACACACTTGGGGTGGAGACTCTGCTTCGACAAGTCGCGCAAGACGAGATCGGTCAGCAACACGCAGACGCATGTGTGAACGTGATCAGGGAAATCTTGGCATCCGAAATTGCATTTGGCGACATGATCTGCAAAGTACTGGAGGAGTATGTCGTCCCTGCCCAGACCATTGCAATGGTCTCAAGCGATCTCTCCGACAAGATGTTCGTGGATCTCCCTTTGATTCTAGATTTTTCGGAACTTCTCTGCTCCGAGATGCATCAAGCGGTGGAGAACCTGAGCATTCCCTTCAATGTTGATGACCCCGCCCCCGAGTCTATGTCGTTTGCGATGGGGAAGCCCCGGTCTCAAACGCTTGAAAGTACGCCACAAAAGCCAGGTCACGGTAGCGGTAGGCGGCGCGGGACAACATCATCCACTTCAGGTGCACTTACACGCAACATCCCATCTTGCTCCGATGTAGTGCATGCACTCCTTCAAGAAGCCATGCTGCCTAATCTTAGCTTCTTGGCTGAGAACTTTACTAATTTTGTCTCCCACCACTCTGAGTCTGTAGCTCTCATCGGCTCGACCATGTCCTCTAATCATCTGTTCTCACGACTGGTACAGTCCAAGAACGCCAAACTTAATGTAACGCTTTCCGATCTCCTCATGCAAATAAGAACGCGCCCTGCCGTCTACTTTCAGCAGATCGTGAAGCTGTGCGGCGTGTTCGAGGAGTATACAAGCTGCGGGAGCTGCTGGCACGGCGGCGTTGTGTGCAGCGGCTCTAGCAAAGGGCTCTTTGGCTCGCCCCTCCCAAGCTCGCTCAGGACCAAAGGCTGCTGCAAGGATGTTCAACGTTTCGTGTCCGATACGATCAAACGTGCGTTTTACCACACATCAGCAGTAGACGCGAGAGCCCACTTCAATAAACATCAGCGCCGGGTACAGAAAACTTTCGGAAGATTTCCGCTCCATTCTGCCCCTGGAGAGTTTAAATACGCCGGTGTGCTACGTGACAAATGGCAGCCTTGCATACTGCATGTTATGGACAATGGCATTTTGATTTCGAACTACAAGAGGGAAAGCAACGCCGTTCGCAGCAAAGAAGGGGTCTTCTCCTCGGCTATCAAAAAGGTCCAAAAGCTCCGAGGCAAGGGGCATCGAAGGAATGGCTCGGATGCTTCCACCACCTCGGATCCGCATGGCTTGTTAAAGGAGGTGGGAGGCCCCGGATTCACTGCTCCCGAGGGGCTTCCCACAGATAACTTTACGAGCGGCATTGTAGAAGCACTTTCAGAACTAGAGGCGGGCTACATCGACCGCGTGCAGGTGGAAGCGTTCTTCCACAAGATCGAAATGACTGCCCGACAGCGTCGTTCAGCGCGGCTAGAAAATGCATCCGAAGATGATGAGCCGGTCTTCGTATTGAACCTAAACGGCTACGAGAAATCTGGAATCAAAAGGGTAACCCAGCTACGTATCGCAAGCTTCGACGCTGCCTGCCGACTCTTTCGAATGGCGGCGACCTCAATGCCTCATAATCTGTACGCTTTTCCGCACTTTATGGCGTTTCGAACTCTGAGTACTGTGGAACGTTGGACCCTTTCACGATCGGCATACAGCAAAATCTCCAAACTGAGCACTAGCTCAGCCTTCCCGGCTTCTCCGCCCAACCTATTTATTTGTCACAATCCTGCAAAGGATTTTGAAGATGCCCTGGACATTTACCGAGACTTAAAGGAGCGCTCTTTCCAGCCGTGGATGGAGCAAATGGCGCACACCCCGAGCCTCGTTGTTGAAGCGCTTGAAAGTTGCAAGGCAGTCATCCTAGTTCTCACTCCAGGGGTCCTTATGCTTCCATCAGTGCGATTCCAGTTGGCTACGGCTTGGCAGCTGTGCAAACCTGTCTTGTTGCTGATGTTGGAATCGGTGCCAATCAATGTCTCGCAAGAGATGGACCGATGCCCTCCAATTCTTGCTGGATTCTTGGAAATGGCCGTACGAACACTCCCGGAAGACGAGGAAGCTCGGAGTTCCTTCTGGGGCTCGCTGATTTCTCTCCCAGAGCTTAGCGTGTTTGCTGGTGCCAACCAGTTGCGGCGCTACCAAAACCGCACTTCTGCGACCCCGATAACGAAGAAGAGTTCGAAGAGATGGTCTATCGGGGTACCGGGTTCCAGTCGGCGGGGAAGTGTCTGAGCGTTTAGTGCTGTTGAAGCGCTTCCCCGTTCGTGTATATATTCGTAGCTCTCTCTTCGGCCCCAAGTGCGACTTCGTTGGGCGCCTCATCTTGTTTGTATTTCACGCCTTCCATCATCTCCTGTACCCGATACCGGCACCGAATTCCGGGAAGGCTTATAGCATTTTTATACTACAACTTTGTAAACACGCAAAAATTTTTGATTCGCCCTTTTTTGTTTGGGTTTTCGCGGCTGTCGTTGTGGAGATCATTATTTTTTTCGGGCTGTTGCCCTTCGCGATTCGGGAGCGAAAGCTGCAGCCCTTGCGACTCGGCAGCTGGAGTATTCAAGGGTGCGTGGTCTGATCGGAGCATCTTCAGCCTTCGTGTCGGCTTCGCGCCTTGTCGCATCATGCAACTCGAGCTCGTGCGCCGTCTTCTTCGCTCCGATTTCGATCATCGTCAAGCATTGAAACCATGGCAAACCATTGCAATTGCAAACCATTGCAATCTCGTCTTCGCTAGCAATGCGGATCAATGCGGCAATCGGAGACATTCGCAAACTCGCCCTAATTAGACTCCAGCGACGCATAGCCAGCGCTTAGTTTCTGGATACGTGGATCCATGCATATCCATGCACGCACACTCCATCCGCGCTATGTCGACCTACTCGCGACGCTAGCTAGGTCGTCCTGGAGAGAGAGCGAGAGAGAGCTGGGTTGGGTCGGGTTTGCCAGGATAATGTGCCATTTGGACATTTGGACATTTGGATATTTTCGTTTTCACTGTCAATCAAGATCTTGATTCACATTCACATGTCAATCAAAAATCTTGATTGATCAATTGATCAAGACAAAGAACAAGAAGAGAAGATTTTCTAGGGGGCTAAAGTGCTCATTGAATGTGGAAGTAACAATTTATGTGAAAGCGGAAGTGAAGGAGATTGAAGGAGAATGGATCTTGGCCGAAAGTCAGTCTTATCTCAGTATCTTGTTGAGATGGAGAGAGAGTGAGGGCAGCAGACCCCGAACGAGGTTGGGACTTGGGCAAAGGAGGAACGAGCGAGGAACGAACGAGGACAACACAGAGGCAGAGGCAGGGCTGAGGATCGAGGAGTTGGCGAGCGCGAAAATGTCTTTGGAGACGCTGAAACGGGGGTTGCAGCTGGACCCGATGCCAGAGCACCCTGGTTTGTCGGATCAAGTGCCGCACGCGCCAGTGCGCACGCCGAACTTGAGCAGCGCCGAGAAGAAGATGGCGATCAAGAATGCACTGAGGTACTTTCCAGTACAGCTTCACAAGCAGCTAGCGCCAGAATTTGCAGAGGAGCTGGAAAAGTATGGCCACATTTACATGTACCGCTTCCGTCCGACCGAGTACGAGATGAAGGCGTACCCAATCGAATCGTACCCTGCAAGCTGCAAGGCTGCGGCGGCAATTCAGCTGATGATCATGAACAATCTGGATCCTAAAGTCGCTCAATTCCCTCATGAGCTCGTAACGTACGGAGGGAACGGGAGCGTCTTCCAAAATTGGGCTCAGTATCACTTGACCATGAAGTACCTCAGTGATCTGACGGAGGAGCAGACTCTCTCCATGTATTCTGGTCATCCGATGGGTCTGTTTCCAAGCCACAAGGACGCCCCTCGAGTGGTCATTACGAATGGTATGATGGTCCCGAACTTTTCAACCACCGAAATGTACAATAAGATGTATGCACAAGGAAACACAATGTACGGACAAATGACCGCCGGGTCCTACTGTTACATCGGGCCACAGGGAATCGGTAAGTGACAGCGCTTTGATTTGACCTTGAAGAGAGCAGGATGAAAGCTTACGAGAAGCCTCGACCTTGGGTTGCGTTTTGGGACTCATTTCCAGTGCACGGAACTACGATCACGATTTTGAACGCGGGGCGAAAGTATTTGGGCTCTGGAAATCTTCAGGGAAAAGTCTACGTCTCCAGTGGACTCGGAGGCATGTCAGGGGCACAAGGAAAGGCTTCTGACATTTCCGGCGTGATTGGCGTCATCGCGGAAGTGGACGAATCTGCCCTCATGAAGCGTTACAAGCAAGGGTGGATTCAACAAGTAGCAAAGACTCCACAGGAGTGCATCGATATTATTCAAAAGCTCCGCTCGGAGGCGTCTGAGAGCACCAGCGGAACCAGCGTCGGCTTTTTGGGAAATATCGTGAGTTTGTGGGAAGCACTTGCAGATCACGTTGAAAAGTCCGGTGAGCTCATCGTGGAACTAGGTAGCGACCAAACTTCGCTGCACAATCCTTACAACGGAGGCTATTACCCAGTCGGCTTGGACAGCGTTCAAGAAGCCCAAGCAATGATGCGCTCAGACCCAGAAAAATTCAAGGAGCTTGTTCACGAGTCTCTGCGGAGACATGTGGACGCGGTCAATCGCATGGTCGCAAAAGGGATGTACTTTTGGGATTACGGCAACAGCTTCTTGTATCAGTCCAGCGTTGCAAAAGCGGACATTTTGAAGCAGAACCCAGCTTCCGATCTGGACTTTCGCTATCCCTCTTACTTTGAGGACATCATGGGTGACATCTTCTCGCTAGGTTTCGGTCCATTCCGCTGGGTATGTACGTCGCTCAAACCAGAAGATCTGGAGAAGACGGATAAGATTGCTGAGGAGGTCATGAGAGCTCGCATCGAAGAGCTTGAAAAGCTCCCGGACGCATGTGCGGAGCTGGAGAAGGTTAAAGAGCAACTTCGAGATAACTCGCAGTGGATTCGGGAAGCCGGAAAAAACAAGCTTGTGGTCGGTTCCCAAGCTCGCATCCTGTATTCTGACTGCGTTGGCAGGACCAGAATTGCGCTGGCATTCAATGACGCGATTCGCAAAGGGGAGCTTGCGGGGCCAGTGGTGCTGAGCAGAGATCATCACGATGTCTCCGGAACCGACAGCCCATTTCGTGAAACGAGCAACATCTCCATGGACTTGGGGGACAACTCCATGTTTTGCGCAGACATGGCCACCCAGAACGCTATCGGACTCGGAATTCGCGGCAGCACCTGGATCTCGCTTCACAATGGTGGCGGTACTGGATGGGGCAATGCTACAAATGGTGGCTTTGGGCACGTCCTCGATGGGTCTGAAGATGCGGCACGCAAGGCGAAGGCATTCTTGTTTTGGGATGTCAACAACGGTGTTGCCCGCAGATCTTGGGGCCGGAATGCCTGCGCAGAATATGCGGCAAAAGAGGCCATGCAGAGCGAGCCACGTCTGCAACTCACCACCCCAAGCCATGTCGACGAGAGCCTTCTGGACAGTTTGAACTGCTAGTTTGGAGAAGACGTCTTCACGAATTTTCTGCGCAGTGTGCGAACGTCGTGATCGGGGCTTCATTTTAATCAATCTTGAAATCAAATGTCCAACGAAGGAAAGCATATAAATGAAGGGCTATTTATTATTTCACTGTCAGTGTTCGGTATTCTTTGAATCTCTCCCTTCCTTGCTGTGCCCGCTGGCTGGCCCACCGTTTGCAGTCAACAAAATTGGTGCTCATTGCACGTATATAAAAAACCTACAACAGGATTTTCCCGTTCCACGCGACTTGCATCTCGTCTACAATGTCCACAACTTGACCATTGCATCGTCACCAGCGGATGCGACCAGATTAGGCACTTTTGGGTTGAAACGTACGCAGTTGACATCTGAAGTGTGCGCACTTGAAATCCGCTTTGCGATTTGGAAGCCTTCATCTGGACAAAGCTGTTGAACCACGATCGAGTCGTCGCCACCAGCGGATGCGACGTACTTCCCATCTGCACTCCAGTCTACTGAAAATATCGTACGCTCATGAATGCCTTCTAGGACGGCGCCTGGGACCCACTTGCCTCTGTCATCTCTCTTCCAGGTCTTCATTGTGCAATCCTGACTGCATGATACTAGGCGGTTCCCGTCGGGGCTCACAGCCAGCCCCCACACGGTGTTTGTATGGCCTTGAAGCAGATCAACAACGGCATAGTCTTGGCCGTCTTCTGCCCAGACCCTGATCGTGTCGTCGTAGCTCGCCGAGAAGAGCAGCCGCTCACTGGGGTGCCACCTCACAAACTTGACGTCGCCAGAGTGACCAGAAAGGACGCTGCGAAAAAGGCCGCGGTTAGCAAAGCTTTAGACTACCCCTTCCCACGCTCCTCAGAAACCATGACAAGAAACGTACCTGACACACTCAAGCTCGATCTCCTCATCCGCAAGCGGCCCGTTTGGGTCTGCTGGCGGCGGCGCATCGAATACCCACACTGATTTGTCCCTCGAACAGATTGCTAACAAACTCCCATCGTGGCTCCAAGCCACGCTCTTGATCTCCGACTCTGCGTCCGCGCATCATCACCCGCCATGTCAGTCACGGCCGATAGCTATTCGGGGATCCCATTCAAAACCCCGACCAGCTGCAAAACGCAAATGCAAATACCAATGCAAATGCAAATGCAAATACATATGCATCGCCACAGCCAACGACCAACTTACCTGGCCCTTCCAACGTCGCCACCACCTGCCACTCAACTTCTCCAGAGTCTGCCTTGCCTCTTTGCCACACGACCGTAGTGCTGTCAAAGCTGGCAGCGGCCACGTACGCGCCGCAAGGGGACCACTCCACGCACCTCACTGTGCGCGACTGTGCGTCCTCTAAAGTCTCCACGCAGGCCCATTCGCCATCCCGCGACACAGCCCACACTCGCACGGCCTTGTCTGCCCCGCAGCTCGCCAGAAGCTGCCCGCACGGGCTCCACGCACAGTGCCAGACGCGCTCCTCGTGCCCAATTAACTCTCTGGACGACATTCTCACTCTTCTCTGTGCTTGTCTCCTTCCTCTTAACCTTGCTCTTGCTCTTAACCTTGCTCTTTGCTCTCTTTCAGTCACGCACACAGCTGGAAACTGCTCTCCACCGCTCGGTAACTTACCCGTGGGTTTCAACGGATGAAAACGGACTGGGACGCGCAGGCCGTCTCAAGGTGTGTAGCTGTGGGGAGAGTGCGCAAGTGTGGGGTGTGTGGGGTGTGTGGGGACGGAGACGGATAGGGAGTGGTAGGGTTTAGGGTGGGTGGCGCTTAGCCCTCCTCGCTGGAGTGGCGAGTGTGTCGAGATGTGTCGAGCGAGATGGGTTCCGCAATGGGGAGAAAGCGTTCCGCAGGAGGGGTGTGGCGGAGAGGGAATTGGAATGTAAAGCAAATGTGGAGCGCGACGAGGGGATGAGTGCTGTCAGATTGGAAGGTGGGACGTGAAATGTGTCGCACGATGAGTAAAGCAAAAGTGAAAGAGAAAAATTTAATTGTGCAGCGAAGTTGACAGTGAAAGGCAAGTAATAAATTGGTGTCCGTGCGAAATCGTGAAGGGGGGTAGGTGGTAATCAAAACTGCGATGCACAGAGCGACGAATAGAACGCGCAGCTGAGCGCGAGCACCGAGCATGTGCAGGATAAAGATTCAGCAAGGTGGGTCTTACATCAGACTCCACACCCAGCTGAAATATATAGAATAGAAATCAGTTGCAGATAGCACAGTAAGCAGAAGAAGGGGAGCAGCGATGCGTGGTTCATGTGGAACACAAACCTACTCAAAGTCATTTGGCGGGGGCATGCGATTCATGCTAGGGTGATACATTTGGCGATGAAGGTGGGGATGGTGCAGATGCTGCTGCTGGGCTTGGTGGCTGCCGTCGTCTACATCAGCATCTTGGCTATGCGACCCGATTTGAGGGTGACTGCTGACATGTTGGAAATAAGTGTTGACGTGATGCCTGTCGCTATGTATGCCAAGTTCCCTCGCCTGTATCTGAGGATTATGTTCTGACTCGAGAGCGGATTCGTGCTCCAAAATAGCCGGCCAATCGCCCTGGCCAAGACCGCCTGTAGGAGAAGTGGACGCGAGCCCAGAGCTGGAAGGCTCTTCATAAAGGTGACTGCTCAGCTCCATCGAAACGAGGGCGTTTTGCGAGGATAGCTTGGCTTCGGACATGCGCTTCGACTTTAGTTTGTCGAATTCCTTGAGTTTCTCAGGTTCTATGAGTTCACGAAGCATTTTGTTTTCTAAGCGCAGATTTGCGTTTTGGCGTTCCTCATATCTGAGCTGGTCATTGAGTTCTTCCACGCCCTTTTTCCTCCTGGGATTTATTTCAACGCACATATCAGGAGCATGGTCTACACAAAATTTGAGCTTGGACTCAACGTTGACCAGGGTTGCTTTGGTGGTACAGCCACTGAAATAACAGTTGCGCTTCGTCAGGTTCATGGCCCCCGGCATTTTGTGCTGCACGCACCAGAGCCTCTGTTGACCAGGAAACCCAAAAGTGGGCTGCTTGGCGCAACCCTCAATCGCGCATTGCTTTGCACTTCGGAGAAAGGCACCTTGAGGTCTGCGTACGGGAGTTGACAGTGAAGAAAAAAGCGAGGCAAAATTCGAAGAAAATGTCAGGTGCGAGAGTCCGCATAGATATTGGAACGGAACTAAAATTTTCCAAACTTACTTGTGTAATACGCACCACCTCTTGCGCCCCCCCTGCTCTAGCGTAAAGGACGCGTATTTTGTGCAACCGGGCTCCTCGCAATAACAAGCTTGAAAAGATTTGGCTTCTGCCGACCGGTGCTCGGCGCACCACCTGTATCGTTTCGCTTCATCGCCAAACGAAGGGCGCTTTCTACAGGTCGGGACCTCACAGAAAGCACCGCGCTTCGCCTTGCGCGACCCGCCCTCGCCTTCCATAACTCAGTTTACGGAGCTCACTTTTCTAGTCAGTGAGCCAAAATCTATGCAGGGCAAGAAAGGATCTATGATAAGCTCGAAGACGCTTGACAACGATTGCATGAATACCCAACCGAAATGTCAAGATCTCTTTCGACTTGGTAATCTCAGAGTGCGAAGAGGGCCCTTGCCCGCGCGACAGTAAACAAAATTCCGAGGGTAGAGCGCGCTCAGCTCAGGACACAGGCTTCAGGTACCCCTTTTAATCACCGCAACACACGATTGCGGTATGCTTTCCTTCCTTCTTGTCCCAATGGACCCCGCCTCCCAGCACCTTCGCGATTGAGATTTGGTGACAACAGAAGCAGGAGAGCCCTCAAGACAAGTCCCAAAAACAGTTCTCTCCAGACAGAAAGGTGTCTCTGCGCACCGTTTTGGGCAATAGCAGTTGCCGGCGACACTCGGTTAGAGCCAGCAGAGTCCAAGCGCCCAAAGTGGAAGCCACACGTTTGCCACAGAAGTTCCGGGTTCCAAAGAATGCAAAGGGTGTGAATAAGCGGATGCGAGGACGGCGGTCAAGTTGAAAGGGCGCCTAAGGGCCAATCGGAATCTACCGTGCCCAGCCCAACGCAAGGCACACGATGGGGGCGATCAGTGATCACTGATGGGNCTACGACACAAGGACTCACAATACAATTTCCAGCTCCTCCTTCAACTTCTTTCCCCCTGCTCCTATCCCTACTCTCTCCTCTAGGGCCGCTAAGAAGCGGTAAGGACACAAATAGTATATAATCCGAGTATCGGGACTAGGAGAGTGACGAGTCTTGAACGCATGAGGAGAGTGAGGAGAAGGCAGAATGGGCTAGCGTAGCTTCCGAGTTGTGTGTTGGAGCTGTGAATCAGCATAATCTTGTCTTCTGAGCTGTCAGATGCCAAGACTACCAGCTAGCTACACAAAGGGCATAAAAGTACTGTAGTACTGAGTGAGCAAAGTTTTGTTAAATTTCAAAAAGAAGTCACTATTATTAGAATTTAGAAGTTAGACAAAGTCTGGATAGACAATCGTTTGCGCCTGATGCGAAAGGTTGAAGTTGCCCGTTCATCACTTGATCACCATGGATCACCATGGTCGCTTGTCAGCGGTTCGCTCTTTGAGGCCGTCTGAACAGCTTCGTTCATTCCTATTCTTAACAGTGAATCAAAACCGGAGACATGTGTCGGAAGGGAACGTTGAAAGGAAACGTGCCACAACACATCACTTGCTTTTCCTACCTACCAACGTCCATTTCAGTCTGTATTGGACTGGACCCCCCAGTGAGCAATGCGCAAAGTGATGTGGCTCAGCAGCGCCGGTCCCGGGAGCTTTACGCGCAGTCATTGCAGCTGTAAGTTGGCTTTCGCCGTCGTTGAGATCGCTTGGTGAAAAACGGCGGACACTACTGGTGTGGGATTCGCGAAGTCCACAAAGCGAAGCAAAGTTCGCCTCAAGAGATGTGCAAAAATGCGCGCCGCGCGTAAAAGCCTCAAAACGGCGATCCACTTTGAGCGCACTGGACTGGTGCTGGGACGGCAGTTTCCCCGTAAGCGGTCGCCCGTGGCCTTGCGACCCTTGCGATGCGCTTTAACTGGTTTTGGAGCTTCCCCAACTGCTGGAGACGTTTCAGTCACACTCCACTGGCAGGACAAACTGAGGTCCAAGCACCTGGCGGATTTGCGGGAAAAGCTTTATCGAAAGGTTGGCAAACACAGGATCCGAAACCCCGAAAGTCACGCTGAAGAAGGTCACGAAATCTCGCACTGCAATCGCTGACCAGCGTAAGATGCCGCCAGTTTTCGAAGCGCTGCAGCGAGTACTATTTCTGCACAGAGACGCATCTGCTTTAGTTTGCTGCATAAGGGCCAGTCCCAGTGACATCCAGAGCCGGAGAGAAAAGTATCGCACTGAATTCTGTAAGAAGAAGGAGAAGAAGAAAGCTAAGAGCGCTCGACTCATCGCGAACGTCGATGGATGTCGGTGGCTTACGATAGCCTGCAAGTTGCTCACTCAGAGTCAGTCCAGATTGGAAGAGAGCGAAGTCCGGAGTCTTTGAGCGTCTGGAAATTTGAGTCAAGTTGCAGTACAATGCAGCAGGTGAGAAGCGAGCTGGGTTGGATCTGATTCTGATGAAAGCCAAATCGTGGCGCACAACACGCAAAGGTATGACCACTCCTACTCGGAAGGAGATTAAACCACACAATTCTCATCACTAGCTTTCTTGCGGTTCCTTTTCGCCGCCAAGTTCGCGTTCCAGGCTGTGCCCATACAGCCCACGTTGTCGATGCTTACTTGTGTTGCGCATAGTTTGTGATTTTGTTCATTTTTAGAAGTAAAAAGACGGACGCTGCCGCTATTTTTGAAGGCGGCATTTTTCTGCTCTGTTCATCCTTCTGGTGCGCAACAGCGCCTTGCTTGCTTGTTTCTTTCCACGTGACGAAGCACAGCCTATTCTCACTCCCCGGTCTCGGATTCGTTTTCGTATTTTCTTTCTTTTTCTTTCTTTCTTTCTTTCTTTCTTTCTCAAAACCAGCACTTGTTCTTTCGCCTTCGTAGAGTCGTGAAATGCAGTCCCTCAGCTCATCGCTCCTCATGTTCGGTGCGACCACACAGTAGACCACCTCCTTTCCTTCCTCGCTGACAGCAAGCCAATCTACCAGTCCGCGAGATCGCGCAGAAGTGAGGAGGCGTTTGGTACTTAATATTCCCACTTGCCGTTCAACCTTTTTTCTTCTTTATTGAAGGACGTTGAGTTGTTGTCACTGTGAGTCAATTTTTGGAGACGAGAGACAAGAGCCCCTAGCCGTGGTTCGCGCGGTAATAGCAGCTGTTGCTTATTGCTGCCCAGATGGCATACGGGCGCGCGCTGTAATGGATTGGACATGAACTGTTTCACATGGTGAATACTCTCGCTTCGCTGCCATGGCTAATTTAGGCGAAGCGGGAAGGAATGAAAGAAGGAAGGAAGGAAGGAAGGGTGTGACCAGGTTCTAACGCGAGAGACGGGGTGTTACAGCTCCAACAGAGCTTTGCCGTCAGTCAAACAGAAAGCCCAAGAGATTCCAAGAGGCAGGCTGTTCCCGGTGCATTGGCACGGCCTTTTCAAATTATATTATAGGTTTCGAGGTGTTTTGCTCAAAGCAAAACAGAAGGTCAGGCGACGGTTGGCCAACTCTTAACGCCTAATGACTCTCCTCTGGTGGGAAAGAGGAAAAAGAAGAACGAAAGCGGGAAAGGGGAAGGAGCGGAGAGGAAATTAGTGTTAGAGGATGTGTATATGTCTTACGAATTTACGATAGGTACAGGTTCGGCTTTCCTCTTGCTTCTTCCTGACTGATTTGTGGATATTGAAGAAAATCTATTTGGAAAGAATTAGTGCGGGGGTCTATTCAGGCATAGAGACTCCCAGAATCACTCGAAAATTTGTTCAACACTTGTTCGGACCCGAGTCTGGTAACTTCCCGAGGGACCATCGGGACTTTTAATACACAATGTGACAGGCAATGCATGCAGATTTCATTTTTTTCTAACGTCTTCACACGCGCACTCGCGCATTCCCGAGCGTACACCAACTGCTGTGACCAACGAAATCGAAGAACACAAAGTGGTGCTCGAGGCCGCCATCGTTAGTGCTGGTTCCGATATTCAAGAGTCTCAAGAGCTTTCCTTTTTCTTTGCGGTATGTGTTTGCGCGATGAAGAGGAGGCGCCTTTCCCCGGAGTTAGGCGCGTTTACAACATTTGCTGTGCCCCGAAGCAAGGAGCAAACTCTCTTCACAGCTCAGCTTTTCCATCAAGGCGGGTTTTGGCTCGCCCGTAGTCTCCTGATTTATTTCTGCAACGAATGTATCTTCAAACGAAATTAATTCGGTGCAACTGTTGACAAAATCGAAACGAGTATCCTGGAGAACTCTACCCGCACCCATGTGCTGGTTTGCAACTCCGACTCCTGAACGTTTGCAATGAGCGTACACAGGCTGGTTTCAGATATCACTTCAGAATTGGAGGCACAAAGTGAGAGGAAAATTAGGTTCTGTTGCCCGTGCAGCGAAAGATGAATCGCGACGCTGTCAGTTGGCACACCTTGACCCGTGGATAATCAGTCCTTTTTGTGAAGGTATGTTGCGTGATATTTCAGCCAGCTCGTTGTTGAGTGTCATTCCCGGACCTAAAAATTGAAGGAAGGCCGTTGCATGATCCCCGAAGTCAGTTGTGCATCTTACTTCCTCGGGCATCCTCCAAGACGAACCAGCCTGAGAAAGTAGGCTTTAACGCCTCTGAAGCTTGTACTTTGTTCTGGGAAACAGACCCAAAGCGGCGAGGTTTTCGCTCGAAGCAAACAATGAGTGGTCAACCTTCAGCTCAAGCTCGTGCCAAGCCGGCCGCATAAAAACCATACGTCGCTCTGACCCTGAAGAATTAATTCAAACCTAAGGTAGCATCCAACAGCAAGGTGGCAAAGGAGCCTTCTCGGCAATCATCGTTCGGTGAAAGAAATAGAACACAACTTCCTCCAACTTCGTGGAAACAGCGCGGCCATGACTATGAGACTCTATTCCCCTTGCGTTGACGTACTCACCGATCTCTGTAGGATGTCCGAAAGAGAGTCGCAAAAAATTTGTTGATTACTGCATTGTCGGCATCCTTGCGGATCGCAACTGTGTACCCCGCATCTGAGAGAGCAGATATTCGTTTCCTATAATGCTGAAAATAATGAAATGCTTGCTGGAGCTCAGCTTCGGCAAGCTAGCGCTTGCAATGGTTCAGGTTGCGGCGGTAGGAGCTCGGGGAATCCCCTTTCCCGAATTTGCAAATTCGCTAACCTCTCGGTCATTGGTGTGAGTCATGCTCATCAAGCTCTTCGTCACGTTGTTCCGGAGACACAGAGACAAATCGAGAACAGAATTTCCCGCAAGGAGAACTGTGGAGCCACCCCCCGGGCCTCCGGACTTTCGGGCCCCGGCAGTGTCGATCACAGCGAACTACAAATGCAACAAGAAGTATGCTCCTAAGGCTCCCGAATCGAAGTCGGAGCGAAAATTCCAAGGCTCACTAGCAAGAATTTCCGTACTCGAGACCCAGAATTTGATTATACGCAAACAAAAATCGGTCCCAGCTGCGTCTGATGCTACATGGGGTGGCGTGTCATTTACATTCAGTTGTTTTTAGAAAACAAACATTAAAGCAAAAACGTGTCTGTTGATTTTCTTTTCGAAGCACAACGTCGTTTGTGGAGTTTCAAATTTTAGAACATTAGAACATTGCGAACAAACTGGAAACTCAAATCCGGAATTTACTGACTGTGAGTATGATCTAAAAGTGGGCCGCCGATGGCCCGTGGGGGTGGGTGGGAATTTGGAGCTTTTACGCTTCACACACTCGTTCCAATTATCTGTGCGTCGGGGCGATTCGCAACTTGCTCCTCCCAGGCCTACTTTCTGTTTGTTTGTTTGTTTGTTTGTTTGCCCACCACGCCCTCCGAGTGACTGACTGGTCGCGAGCCTAGATAGTCGAACAACTACGAAGTGCCAAGAGTCAGTAAAGTGAAGTGAGAGCATTCCGAGTGACGAGCTGCCAGGCTGGATAACAATGCCGAGTGGGGGCTTTGAAGGTGCAACAGCACCCCTGGATCCCTGGAGCACTGAATGCTTCTCGCCTCTCACAGCGATGGTGTGGTGCGGGCCATTGCTGCTTGGAGATGGTCAAGTCCTACAAGAGCCCCAGTGCAGCCCGCGCATTTCCGTACCACCCGCACGTCCTGTCGTAAGAAGTCAGAAGACTCACTAAAACGGCCGACGTTGATAGTTTGACGTTTGATTGTCCAAATAAATGCAAAACCACAGCGCGACTCAAGAGTGAAAGAATGAATCGTACTTCGGAAACGAAAGCACTTAGCCCCAACCCCGCCTCCCAGTTGTGCGCTTAAATCGTTTTCTTGTCTCCTTCTGTTGCCCTTCATGGCATCTCGCCCAAGTCCGCAGATATCCACAGAGGAGGCGTGCGTTTTCTTTCACCTTTTTCTTCCTTTACTGCCATCACCGTCTTCATGATCATCATGATTATGATGGGTGCATATTTCTTTTTTCTTTTGATAAATAAATCATCTCGTCGAACAATTTTAAAAAAAGCACACGTAAACTTCTCCTGCAAATAATCACAGCAACTGCTACCTACTGACCAGCTACTAGTTGGAGTAGAGGCGGTAGCACGGAGGGTCTACTCGAAGCAGACTGTGAGCCACTCTGTTCTGAGAAACGTTTCTTTCTCTCAACTCTCTCTGTCCACTCACCGATGTCACGGATGCTCAGTACTTGCTCAGAGAGTGCTCAGCTATCGCGCTTCTTCCTCCTCTCAACCGTGCCTTGGCACAAGTTTAATAAAGTAAGTTCAAAAACCCCTCATGACGTACGTCGCGACATCCGATCTATTCTCCCCTTCCAAAACTCTTCAAGAGCCTTCCCTCCCTCACAAAAAATCATCCTCCGCCTGAAGGGAGATGCTTCTCCTGAAGGTAGGAGTGCTATCGGTATCAGGTAGGCCTCCGATTTGAAACGCGCTTTCGGGGTCCCTCACAGTAGGTGCTTTCCAGAAATTCCGCTCGTTGTCAGTGCCGTGGGCTACTGGAAACACTGACTAGCTTTTGCTCCCTTCTCTCTGTCTTACCGGCGTTTTCGAGGGCTATAGTATTGGATAGGTGTCCCATATTCCAAAGCTACCACAATTAAGCAGCGGGAATGCGCGACCATTTCCCGTAAGTACTATGTTTATACTTTTTACCATAGTCATCTTGGTGTGCATTGCCCTCCTAGTTTTTCAAAAAATGGCTCTACTGAACTGTTAAAGATAGGAGAAGGAAGAGGAGCAAGGTGTGATAGACGGAAAGAGAAGGAAAGCCCCTCAGAGTTCCAGATTTTCATATATTATCAAGACGATTAGACTGCAAGTAGGACCGCGATCGAGTTTGGACTGGTTGGAATAGGACTCCACAGCCCACTACACTGAAGGTCAGCGGGACGGGTCCCGTAAGAGCCGCACGTCGATTGGAAGACTTGGACTTGCGGAGAGTTGAATTTGAGGGAGAGCAGAGCGCTCGCAAGCCAACACTTGCCGATGCATATGCAAATGCAAATGCAAATGCACGTCGGCGCTAGTACTGAGCAAGGCGCCTGCTTCTTGATAAAAAAAAAGTCATTGGCGCTTCTCCGCTGTCCGCTAGGAGGGAGGATTTATGTAGAGCGTGGTCATAAGTCCAGGCGTTTGACCAACGCTCCTAAGTCCAAGTGGACTAACTCCCGATCAGTACAGGGTAAGAACACTGTGCTTTGAAGGTGACCGAGGCCCTGCCGGGATTCACGGGTTCACTACAGCTAGTAGATGAGCAAGAATGGGCACTTATTCTGGCCAACCAGGATGGAGGAGATCGTGAAGTCACACCCCTAGTAGCGTTAGTATGTGCCACGTTGGCCACCCCACAGAGATGACCGTCGGCCAGTTCCCGCTCTCTCTCTCGCTTCTTACAAAACTAGACGACCCTCGCGGAGCATTCACAATTATTTCTCTTTTTCTTATGCAATGCTCAAAAACAAAACATATAGAATAAGAATATGTATATGTATGAGGTTGCCGTGTGGCCCTCTTGTTCGCTTACGTGCGCATCCCACATTCGTACGGTAAGCTCAGTCAGAGAGAACATCAAGCGAGGGCTTTTGTGGCCCTTCATGTACAGTATCTCTCTACCGGTACTGTGTGGCTCAAGTTTTGAGTTGTATGAAGAGCTTATCTTCCTTTTTCATTATAAATCCTAATATTCTTCAATGTTACAGCCAGTTGGCTGATCTGCGTGCCCCAAGAGAATTGATGAAATTTGATCAATTCGCACGGCTGCCTCGTTGTCCATGTTGTAGCAAGAGGGCTTTGGAGGGATAACCTAACCTTACCTGTGACAGTAAAACTAGGACAAGACGCAACCTGAACGATCCTGCCGCCTGACAGAGGTGATGGGCTGTGCGTGGGATCGCATGTTCGCTAGAGACGAGAACCTACCACTCCCGGTGCCACTGCTCACGCTGCTGCCTTTCCGTTGTAGCTGGCTCACTTGCAGCCTCTGTTGAAGCCAAGGATGGTCGAGAGCTTGCTCGGGGGTCAGGCGCTCTGAACACTCTGCCGTTAACAGCTTGGTGACGAAATCCTTGACAAGATCAGAGTTCCTTCCCCATGCCTGGTCGTAGAAGAAGAACTCACACTTGCGATTTGCGCGGAGCGTTTCCGAGATATCATGACGCTGGAAAGGCTCGTATCCGCTCAGCAGCGTATAAATGATCACGCCCAAGGAGAACATATCCACGAAAGGAGGGTATTTCTCCCCTGGCGACGCCCGCAAGATTTCTGGGGCAACATAGCCAGGGGTTCCGCAGCGCCCGCGTAGGGACCCGTCTCTGGTGATAAAAGCTGCCATCCCAAAATCGATCAACCGTATGCTGGACCGGATTTCGTTTGAGGTCAAGAACTTGAACTTGGAATCCGCGCCAACTTCTAAGACGAGATTTGAAAGCTTGATGTCGCGGTGAGCTATACCGTGCTTTCGCAGAGTTTGGATGGTTCTGATGATGCCAATGGCAATATCTGCGGTTCGCTTCTCCGTAAAGCGCGTCGAGTCCTGAGATGTTGCCAGGTGAAAGAGATTCATCTTTGACATGAGCTCCATCTCGATAACCAAAAGAGAAGGCGTTTCAAACACACGTCGAATGGGTACGACGCCACCACGATCCTTCGAGTGGCTCGTTTTCCTAGTCAAGAAGGCGTGGACGCTTATCTCGCGAGCAAGCGCATCAGGTCGCTCCTTACCAGCAGCTACAAGCTCCCAGAATACATCCTTTTCGACAATTTTGATCGCACTGGAGCGGCCGTCTATGCGGCGTACGACATGGTGTACCTTGGCATATCTTCCGACTCCTAGAAGCGAGTTTTCTACCTTTTGAGACTCGAGTTCGTACAGATCGTCCAGCTCTAGGCTTGCGTTGGCTTCAATCCGGGACGCCCAGCGCTTGGAGATGGATCGAACGGGGTCGAATTTGACCTGCTGCAAACCATGCTGTGTGTCGATGTTTGCAACGATAGGATACAGCTCCAAAAAGGTAGTCCCCCGACGGGAACTGGTACTCTCTCCGGATGTTTGGTGAGAAGCCGCATGGGAGCCATAGTTCACCTTGCTGTGGGTAGACTGTGCCAATCGGTCACCAAGGCTACCGGGGGTCCCCAGTTTGCGGACAAACAAGAGACCTCCGTTGTTTTCGCCCGCGTAAAGATTCCCGCCCCCACCTCCCCCGGGAGAAGCAATCCGCGACATCCGGTCTGGAGTTAAAGCTGTGCGCAACGACGAGCTACGCTCAATACGTTCTGGCTCAGCATTCACGTCGTTCAAGGCAATGACAAGGGCGCCGTCATCCTTCACAGAAGCTTGCACCTCCGAAAGTGGCGCGAAAGCAACAGGCGCCGAGTCCCTCCTGCTTAAAAACTCAAAGATAAAGTTATCTGTCAACACCAAGAATCGCTTTTCGAACGTTTCGTCTCCAAGTCTAACACGAAAATGGTTGCCGAGCCTTCGAGTGGTTTTGCACAACAAGTCCTTCGCTGGCTTGACCTTCGATTTGTTTCCGGCATGAAGGGCGTATGGGGATATCCACCTGTGCTTTGGGGTGTGCGCTGCAAGAGGGGCCGCACCTCGTTGGGGTAAGAGGGACGCCTTCTCAGTATATGAAATTGGGTAGAGAAAGCAGACCAGCCTCAGGTCTCGTCGCCTGACGGCCTGAGATGCGGTCCTACTTCCGGGAGCCGCGCTCAGCCGAATCGGCTGCGAAACACTCTCTATGGGCGATGGCGGCTCCGAGTCTTGCTGGTCAGAGGAAGAGTCTGAAGAAGACCGAGAGAGCTCATCGCACTCCTTGTCGTCAGATCCACTTGCCCCACTCCCGTTACTGGTCTTGGGTCCCACGGCTTTGTTTAGCATCTCTAGATAATATGAGCCGCCGTGGACAGAGCTGTGGCGCCCAGCCCCAAGGTATGCTTGCGAGTTTCTCTTTTGCGGACTTCTCTCAGGGCTTGCATGGGCGCTGGTTGAGATGCTGTGATTGGAAGCCTCGCCGCGGAACATCGCAAATGCTTCTGACAGTACGTTGCGCGCAGGCGGAGTGTCGAGCGTCGTGCTTGACAGTGGCGTTCTTGCTCTGCACCGCGAGGTATCGTGCTCCTTGGTCACGTGGTCAATGTGCCACAATCTCCAGCGCGCATTGTGCACCCTGCGCCGGAACCGTCTACTCACCTTGACGTCTTTGGTTGTGACTCGCGACCTCGCCAGCGACACCAGAAGCTCCCGCTGCCACTGATTGAACTCAAACTGCCGCGCGTGAGCCGCCCGACCGGTTTCGCCAAACGCATTTCGGACTGCATTGCCTCGCACGTCTCCTCTGCCAAGTCCTACCTCCGCTATTTCGCGTGAGCCGGCCTGCTCCTCTCTTGACTGCTGCTGCTGCTGCAAGCACAAACGCATGGCCCCGTGACAATTCGATTCTTGAGTTCCTTCCCTCTACTCCCTTCTCTGACCGAATGTCCACAAGCGTTCGTATCCTGATACGTTTCTTCTTTGTCGCCCAACGCACCCAACAAAATGGCTTTCGGCAGTCGCAGTCGATTCGCACCAAAAGACAAGATCTACGTCAAGATCTACGTCTCTTCACCTGATTGTCTCTCCCACACTCTTTATCAAACCAAAGGTGGAAACAGAAATACGCTTGAGATTTATCAGCGCAACAATCCGAACTCCTTCTCCTTCTCCTTCCTTCTATTTCTCTCTAATCTCTAATCTCTCGCGCACTCCATGCACGAACAAAACTGTCCCCGCACCACCTCTGTATCTGTGGGGTCCGCTCCGCTGTGGGGGATGCAAGAAAAGAATTGCCTCTTGCTATTGGCTCGCACACAGAGGGACCGGCTGCTGGAAACCTCTGTGGTCCGCACGTTCCCCACAGGTAAATTCGCTCGCGCCCTCAGCGGCGTGCGCCTCTCTCGGAGAAACCTTGTGAGGAGTTTCTCCGCGAGGACCCAGTCTCTGCTCTTCCTTTCCCTCCTCTCAACAACTTCTTCGGAAAATGTATTTCCCGCACTTGCACTTCTAGTCGGTAATTAGTCTTTCGGATAGATGGCGGCCAGTGTGCTCTTTTTTTGGGGAAAAGTGTTTTGTGATAAGGTTTACCTATAGATTAATATAGGAGCAGCACACTGCTGGCGCGAGTAGGAGGAGCATAGAACTATGTAGGCGAAAACGGCTCGGATAGAGTTGCGCAGATCGCGTCACGGAGACGTGTTTGTGATGTATAGAATCGGTGGGGATGTGTGAGTGGGTTGGGAAATTGGGGAGGTGGGATTTCAAAAGTATCTATTTTGATTCGATTATCTCGATCAATGATCATCGATGATCATCGATGATCAGAATCAGACTTCAGACTTGAGAATTCAGAAGATGGAAAGTAAGCACAAGAATGATATATCTTTCCAAGCTAAGATCGAAGGCACTGGAATGCTTCGAAGTTTCATTATGTTGAACGAAGGCTTGGATATGCTTGGATTTGCACAACACGCTGCCGCAAGCGCAAAACAACAAAGGACGTGAAGTTCGTTCCGAAGTTGCGATTGCTTGCCACGACTGAACTTCTGCAAAGTTGCAATTGCTTGCCACGATTGAACTTCTGCTCGCTGCGTCAGCTGCGTCTGTTCGTTCGGTTTTATGCAGCGGGCACTGGACACGTAGTCTAGACCAGATTGTAGATGATGTCGAACGTACGACGTTTCTAGCTAGCCATTCACGTCAGTTCGCTCGAACCTACTCGCGAAGGGCTGGGGCGAGGGCTCTCGTTTCCATTCCCAGGATCTGCGCGTCTGACCACGTCGTTCAAGACCTGCACTGGAGAGCACATGCGAGTGAGCGTGTGAAAAGGAACCATGGCCGGTACGTCTGAACGTCAAGCGAGTGTGCGGTTTCGACGCCGCAGTCTACAGCGCGAGGCGGTTCTGTCGCCGTTCGCGGACTCGAGTCTGGATCTTGAACGCAGATATCCAGCCAGGCGGGCAAAATGCGCAAGGGTTTTTCTCGGACGTGCATTGGCTAATGAAGACGCCTCCAATTCGATCGGGACCCCGCCGACTGCCTCGAGCGAGCAGCGTACGAATGCAAGGCAGACGCGTGCGAACGCAGTATCGCCGTCAATCCCATATTCCCGGTGTCGTTTGCGGCATCGAGAAAGAGTTGAACTTGAAAACCAACCTCTTCGCAAGCGCATTCCACTACTCGTGTGCCAACTCGCCGCGACTTCGAGGCCGATTCATCGCATTCATTCATATTCATTCTTCGATTTCTTCGATACAGAAAACAACCAACCAACCAACCTACCAACCAATCCATCCCAGTAAGTCCAGTCCGAGATTGTCTCATTTGGATGACAACGTTCTCTGTCGGTCGTCTCTTTCAGAACATTTTCATTGAACAATAATTGATTCACATGGAACGGTACTCACTACTCGTTGCAGCGGAGACTCCTACCCGACACCGTATCTCTCGCCTAATACTCATCTCGGCTCGTAGGGAGACCAGCTAGGGCCAGGAGCCCCGCAGCTGCGCACGGAAAGAGGAAGGAGAAGGCTAGAGAGGAAGCAGAGAGCGAGGACCCCAAGGAGAGTCCGCGGACGCAAAGTCAAGTCAGACCAAAACTTTCTGCCAGCGTTGAGGCGAGGCGGCACGTGGAGAAGGTTGCAGTCCTCGGCAGGAGATCGGCGGAGCGAGGACACCCCGCAGGTGGAGAAAGGAGAAAGAAGAAAGAAGAAAGAAGGAGGGGTGCTGGTGGTGCGGGGAGATGCGAATTGTTGTGCAGAAAGGAGCTGCGAGCAGCGGGGAGAGCCATGCGAGGCGGGAAAGCGCGGAGAGCGCGAAGAAAGAGGGTAAGAAACGTCCGCGGGAAGAAGAGCAAGCGGGGGACAGTGCGGCAAAGTCGGTGATTGTCAAGATGCGAGACGTAGTGGGCGTCGTGTTGCGTGAGCTGAAACGCAGAGAAGGGCTGGAGGCGGTGCAAGTGAAAGGCGATGGGAATTGTCTGTTTCGAGCGGTAAGCAGGCAGATTTTCGGTGACGCAGACTGGCACCAGGAAATCAGACGCAGAGTGGCGGATTACATGCTCAACGAGAAGGCGCACTTCGAGAGCTTTGTGCCCGGGGACTACACAAAGTACGTGGAGCTCATGCGCCGCGAAGGCACGTTCGGGAGCAACCCTGAGATTCAGGCCATTGCGGAGCTGTATAATCGAACTGTTTTGGTGTTTTCGCCTCAGATATCCAGCTGCGCGTCTACTCACAGCGGCGGGTCTTCTTCCTCTTCAATCGCCCCGAGTCCTTCGGTTTCTTCTGCCTCGTTAACGGGCGCCTGTCAAACAGCTCTCATCAAAGCGGATCCTTCGATGCCCCCTCCGGTCTCGTCTTCGTCGTCCAGTTCATCCAACAGCGCCGGTATGGGCACGTATGCGGGGAGAAAGCGCGCAAAGCTGGAAAAACCTGATGGAGATGCAAGCGTGTTGTTGAATCTTGTCGAGTCAACGAGACCCATAAACATCTTCCAGAGCTCCTACACTGGCTCCGACCCACCCATCCGACTGCTATACTCGAACGGCAACCACTACGACGCATTGCTTGATCCGTACGAGGCATCCATAGGAGTGGGGCTTGGGCTGCCAAATTTTGAGCCTGGCAAGGTGGAGAAAGACCTCATTGAAGCAACACGGAAGAGATCATTGGCGGATTTCGTCTCAAAGAAGAGCTTGGGGGTGGATCCTTTCGACGCAGACATTGCAATCATGGATGCTGTCAAGCGCGAAAGTATGCGGGACTTCTTATCCCGGTCAGAAAAGGACGAAGATTCACTCAAGGCCGCAATTGGTGCTAAAGAAGGCGATCAGGAGAGCTCGGACATGGAAAGTGTCCATCCGCCGGTCGTGCAAGAGCTCGTTTGCAACGGGTTTCCGCTCTCGCGCGTTCTAAAGGCATATCACCTCGCAGGTGACTCTTTCGACGATGTGCTAGCCGTCCTTTTGCATGACCATGGGGATGCTTCAGAGTCTACGACGCGGGAGACTTCTTCTTCCCAATGCAGAGACTCCTCTTCATCCTCGTCAAACCAGCTCTAGGCTTTGTCGCATTCCATTCCTCGGTTGCTTGATCAAGAGCATTGTAGATAATTGTAAAAAGGGAGAATATTATTTCATTGACTGATTGATTGATGGATTGATTGATTGATCAAGATTGACTGATGGATGGACGGATAGATTCATCTTGAAAAACAACCTGATCGAACTACTGGGCTCTCAAAAGTAACTCTAGCAGCTAGTGTAGAGAACAAGTAGAAGAAGACACACTTTCAATTTTTATATCTTGGCAAGTCTGAGAAGTCTGAGAAGGCTCAAACTGGAGTACCGGCAGCTGGTCCGGCGAGCGAGATCGGAACAGACCGAGGATGCGGTTGGTAATTGAGGAGAACCGCCAAGCCCTGGCCAAGTTTGCCTGCGAGTAGGTTGTCGGAGTGGTCTTTGTGTTGGCCTGCTCTTGTGGTCGTGGGAAGGGGCGCTAACAGAGGTCCTCGGAGGGGTGTGACGTGCGCAGATACGTTGTCGAGAAACTTGCAGCATGGTGCGAAAAAGCAGAGGAAAGTGGCCAAAAGCAGGTATTCACGCTGTGCCTATCTGGTCGCGGCAAGGTCATGTCTAGCGTGTTTGATGCTCTGGTGAAAGCTCACAAGGCCGGCGAAATTTCTTTTGCGAAGGTCGCAATTTTTGGAACAGATGAGTTTGTGCACGAGAACAGGTATGGGCCGAGCTCGCAACACTACTACTTTTGGCACAGGCTATTTAAGTTTGTCGACGTCAAGCGCGATCATGTGCATATCCTGGACGGATCTGCCACTGACTTGGACGCGGAATGCAAGGCATTTGAAGACAAGATTGCCGAATACGGTGGCCTCGACTTGGTAGTGACAGAGAGCGGCCGAAATGGCGAGGTTGGGCGGATTCCTCCCGGATCGTCCCTAGTAGGGCGCACAAGAATGAAAATGTTGTCATACGACACGAAAGCTGACATCGCAGCTGAGCTATTTGACGACGATGTAGACATGGTGCCAAAAGCAAGCTTGACGATTGGAGTTGGCACCATGATGGAGGCCCGGGAAGTTGTAGTCTTATTTTCTGGCGTTCAAAAGTCAGTACCCTTGGAGAGATGTGTTGAGCAGTCCGTAAATCACATGTTCCCCATATCAGCGGTCCAGGAGCACAAATGTTGTTTGTTGCTATGCGATGAGGCTGCCACGATGGAGCTACGAGTTTCCACCGTCAAATACTTTAAGGGGCTGCAGGAAACGGCAAAGTTGACCGACATGCAAACGCACTCTGGCATACGAAAGAAGGCAGCGACAAAGTCAAAGCGGCCCGAGGAAGACGACAATCATGACTCGATCATCTCAACATCAGATGCAAGGACGGCAAAGAGACCAAAGGTTGGCGCCTGAATACCTCGGATGGTGCGGGGCACGGAATTTCTCGCTATGTGAGGTAATGTGCAAAATTCGACTGGCCCAACGAAAGTGATCTAGAATTCAGCAAAGCCGTACAACAATTCAAAAAAGAAAGCAATCACCAAGACACATAAAATCGATTCTATTTGTTTTGCTCTCTCTCTAAAGAAAAAAAAGACAACCAGTTTGTATCCCAACGCACCTGCACCGATACCTCTTCACCTAAACGCCCTATGAGTATTGCGTCTCCGTGCTCTACTCCGCATGCACATCTCCAATCTTTCCAACGAAAGAACCGAAACTCGCCCGTTTGTCGGCAGTCAACAGTCGCAAGCGACTGCAACAACCTGCCACTCTGTGCGCCAACTAATGCGGCACCTCAGCCATGTGGTAGAACTGGGGTCGTTACTCTATTTGAAATATATAAATGGGTCAAAGTCGAGAATTCGGGGAGATCATGATCCGCAATCAGGGTTGCAAAACGTCTGCACAACACGAGTAGAGCGCAAAACCCGCAATTTCACAGATCCGAAGAAATGAATTGCGCTTCGAGACAAAGCGCGAAGGGAAAACAAACTAGAACCAACCAAATGTAACCAATGAAAACAACTGTGCTATAACATCAGAGCGCCAACAATCCAAGCAACCCACTTAAAAGTAGATGTTGAATGCAGGGCCCATGGTGCTCTTGATGTAGACCACCTTGATGTTCTGCCAGTTCTTCTTGAGGAGGGAAGCCAAAAAGTTGAGGGAGATCTTGATGTTGGTCTCGTTGTCCTCCTTGCTGAGACCGACGTTTCCGACAGCAACGCTGAGGCAGAGCACCTTCTTCATCTGGAACTTGACCTGAGCCTTGACCTCGTTGACCTTGGCCTCGAGGGACTCGTTACCAACGACGGTTGGGAACTTTCCGGCACGGTTAAGACCTGGTCCGAGGAGACGAGGGATCTGCTTAATAAGCGCCTGGGAAGCGACGAAGGCATCGTACTTTGCTGCGAGTTTCTTCACGAGCTTCTTGTTCTTGTTGAGCTTCTTGAGGTCATCGACGGTCATGAATGGGTATCCCAAGTCCTTGGCCTGCTCGCAGTGCACCTCACTTCCGAGGACGCACACCTTCATGTTTGGGCGAGGGATCTGTGGGAGCGTGAACGATCCTGCGAAGCGCTTGTCCTTTCGCGGGTCATAGTTCTTGAGGGTCACCTGGAGCTCGATGGTTTCGGTGAACTTCCTCTTCTTGCCCTCCTTGGTCTCGCCATTCAGCTCGATGCTCTTGCCGCTCGAGAACGCCAAAAGGTCGGTCAGCGCCTGGTCCAAGATCTCGTTGTTAACTTTTGCCATCTTGCTTTCTCAAATGCTCTTCTGATTCGCGCAACACTTTCACAATGCCCTGCTTCTTCTGCAACTTGCACGCCACAGAGTTCGACGACTGGAGCCACTTGTGCAACTTTTGCGCAGGGGAACAAACGAACGACGACCTGTTCCCCCCCTCTCTCTCCACCCAATCCACCCAATCCACCTCATCCACCTCCCACCGCTTCGCTAGATACTGTTATGACTGCCTTACCGCGCTTCTAGGTGAACGAGAGAGTGGAGGCTAGGCAGCAGTAGGAGAGAGCTATGGCGGGGAAGGTGCTAGTGGGATGCTGGGCGATGCGGTATGATGAGGAGGCTTAGCGGGGATGCTAGTGTAAGATAGTGGTGAAGGGCGTCTCCGGAACAAGGGGTAGGGTTAGGGCTTCGCTCCTCGCTCCTAGTAGTAAATAGTCTGTATATTATGCCCCGTATTATCTGGAGGTTAAGACTATCAGTAAGATCTCCTTTGCTCGCGAAGCTCGCGAACAGATCGTTGATCACTGTATCGTTTACTGGATATCCTTTCATAACTTAATAGAAAGGTAAACCTTTTGTAAGGCTTTGATGATGTAAGCTACGGTACCGTGACGTAAAGAGCAGTCCGGGCTCCGTTATAGAAGGGGCTAGTCACTTAGAAGATCGCGCAGTTTCACTGTGAACTGCAGTTGAAATAGTTGTAATTGTTGAGATTTGTTGAGGTTGAAAGGTGTTGAAAGTGGCAATAAACATAGTGGCAAGTCAAAAACACACGAGCAGCTCATCGTCAGCTTACATTTCCAAACACTCCAACCATCGCAAGCCTAAGCAGCTCAGAGCAGAGAATTCAGAATTTAGAATTTAGAATTCAGCAAATGTGGCCTCAGCACTGCTATTCGTGTTGGAGCTCTCACGTCGAGTCGGGAAACTGCTGAATTCTGATTGAGATTGAGACTAACTTCTTGATTGAGACTAATTGTGAAGGAATGGAAAATGAAAAATGAAAAATGAAAATTGAAAACACGGACGAAATAGACGTTGCTTGGAGATCTTCGTCCCCGGCATTCAGTGCGCGTACAGCTATGATATTCCAATAATACTTGTGCCTTTTTGTTGGTACCCTTGGAGGCGGGAGCGTGGCAAGGCAGTTGGATGTCGATCCGTCGCAAGTTGAGCTTTGGCATCTCTTTGGCAGTTCTGTTCTCCTTGTGGAAGCTGGTGTATACAGCACGCGATATCTCAGACTCATCCTCGCCTCTCTCTCTCTCTCTCTCTCACTCTCTCGCCATCTCTCGTCGTCGGAGTTCTGAGATACTTAGTCTGAGTCTGAGTTGGAGTCCGAATCATTCATACCGGTCGAAACGGCTCCTTCGGCACAGAAACCGTCCCTCCAACGCAGCGCACACCACCAGCACACTTTTTCGTTTCGTCGGAGCAGCGAGTTTTCCCTCTCAAAATCGAAATCGGTCAAACCTGCCCGCGGGCGCTAGTCCTCTCCGCCTACTGACCTACTGACCGAGTCTAGCGCGGTCTCTTCTGCCTTGTTCAATCAATGAAGCTTCTTCATGGCTCGCCTCTCTTGCATTTACAGTTAGTTGCAAATGATTGCAAGCAAACTTGGCGACTCGACATGAGGCTCGGAGTGGGTTTTGTTGTGGTTTACGAAACACTTGAGCTAGTGTGTTGGAAGTCAGCATCCAGCACCCCCCATAAAATACCTGCAGTACCTGCAGTGACTTGAAAAGCTCGGAAAACGGCACTTGGTTCACTTGGTCGACTTGGTCGTGTTTTCGATCCTTGTGCGACTTTTGCATACGTGTTAACCATACTTAGCCTGTGCGATGCCATGATGCACACCTGACTCAGTCGGACGCAGATGAACGCAGTTTTGGCAGTCTCAACGCGCCTCAAGGATCCTCAAGGCCTAGATATCGTTTGTTGTTTGACGGGCGTCGCGCTCTTCTCGAGAGTTTAGGTTTTTCTTCAAGCCTCTAAACACTATAAACATCTCCAAACCCTTCAAACGCACGGGCCTCGCACTTTAGAATGCTAGTGTAAACGTCAAGCGATACTACTGCGACCAAGTTCGATTGCAACTGGCTCAAATCGCGGGCAAACCTGCAGTCTCTGGATGTTAGTCCGAGAGCCAGCTGGTAGTCCTTTATAACGCAGATTGGTACGAAATGGATTCGCCGAGTCTGCTCATCAATTTTCCGGGCAACACAATTTCCAGCACTAAGACTCCTTACCATAAATGGAGAGCCAGAGCCGCGTTGACAATTCATTCTGAATTCAACTGATTGACTGACTTGCAGAATGCAGAGTGTAAAATGTTGAAATCAGATATTGAATCGTCGTTTATCGATCAATAAGCTCGAAACGGAGAGAGCAAGCGAGGCGTTATCAGTAGTACTCTTGCTGATAAAACGGTTGCTTGATTCGCTTTGGGGAGAGCTGGGATCAACTGCGCACGCCACTACCACAGGCATAGCCGGCGCTAGCTGCCAGAGCGTCGACCAAGACTTTCTCATAGCAATTCTAAACTTTGAATGCTGACGCGGTCAGGATGTGTCCCTCGTTACAATACTCGTTCCAGTTTGGGCCTTTTGATCAAACATGTTCACATTTCAGTTGATCAAGAAGAATTGAAAGAATAAGCTTATGTTTCTAAAGCGCGGATTCTGCAAAGGGTCGAATGAATGAGTCGACCAACGAAACTTGCAGGCAAGTGTCGCGTGCTGGGACGCTGCCACAATGATAAGTTACTTACAAACCTTTTACACCTTTTACAATTCGCAGATTTTGGGAATCAACTAATCAACTCCATACTATCCACACCGGTGGTATTATCTAGCGCTATTTTAGCTAATCTCTAGCTACTCACCAGTAACAACAGAAAGAGCCCGAACGGAAGGCCCAAAGTTTTTCCTAATCGTTTATTAAGACAGCTTCGTCCCTGGCCAGATGTACTGGGGGACTACGAATTAGTTAGACGAAGAACGTTCACTGCAAGCAAAAGCTGTCATGTTGAAGCGCAAGTGCAGCTAACCATTTTGGTAGAAGGTGTTAAGGAGGGCAACCCGCGCAGAGACAAACTAGAGCTAATTTAGGTACAGTCGTAACTAAAGAGTAATTGTTGCAGTGGGAAATTCTTTCCGAGTAGTCTCTTGAAATTTCATCAACTCATCAATGATGTCGATCAACTCGATCAAAACTTGTGAATGATTGAATGATGATCCTTTCTCAACTTGAGCTCATTTGAATCGAATAAATCGAATAAATTAAAACTTTCAGCTGATCAAGAATGGCAATGAAAAGAATTTCAACAAACAAACCAAAGCGATGGAAGTTCATTTGTCGGATCTTACAGAGAAAGAGTATTCCACAGTTGCTGCTTTGCTTTTGGATTGACATGTGAATTGAATCTCTTCCTGGCTGTAAACATCTGTAAACTGCGGTCAACGAGAAGAAGAAGAAGAAGAAGAAGAAGAAGACGGGCAAGCTATGGCAATTTAGATAAAAGAGCTTAGATTGCAAGTCTTGAAGACTCTTCCAG
Organism: Parietichytrium sp. I65-24A; assembly: GCA_012862575.1. Taxonomy (NCBI): domain Eukaryota; class Bigyra; order Thraustochytrida; family Thraustochytriidae; genus Parietichytrium; species Parietichytrium sp. I65-24A. The sequence continues at coordinate 132,736 of BLSF01000003.1, forward strand.
GCGCAAGTAGCGAGTGCGAGTCTCGCGTAGCGGCAACGTTTCGCCAAACTGCTCCGATCGGACCACTTTGTGAGAAGACCGTTCTAATAATTTCTCGGTCTGTTCCCGCCTGCATCTGCTTGTCTGTCTGCTTGGCTGCTTAGGATTGCTTATGTCTGCTTTTGGTGCTCGTAGCAAGTGCCTCACAGTCGGAACAGTCACGACGGGCAGGCATTCGCGGCGGTCATGGTGCGGTGTACTCTCAGTCAGTACTAGGACACGGCCAGGATGTGTCGTTGCAGTGTGGGCGGAAGGGCCAGAAGTGCCAGAAAGATAAGAATTCACATGTCAGTAAAATGGTGGAACAGGCATTTCATTTGTTTGTTTGCTTGTTTGTTTGTTTTTGTTTGTCGAGCGGCAATGGTTCACTGCCCAAATAGTCAACCGCAGTCCACGCCCCTTGATGATCATTGATTGATTGACTGAATTTGATGAGAAAGTATTCCGGAAGTGAAGTGCATGTGCTTCTAGAGTGGGCTGAGTGGGGTGGACTTGTGGCATAGCAAGAGAGCCCTCCTACACGCTAGCCAAGCCGTCCATTAATGCTGAGCTCTCAGCTCTGTGTGGGTAAAGCGGACCAATTGGAACGGCAAGAGCTGGTAAGTGGGAGGGTGGGCGGGTAGGCGAGCAGTACGGTTACTCAAGCATTCACACCGCAATTGCTCAGCGGGTTCGACCGGGTGAGGTACTGAGTTGTGCAAATTCCAAATTCCAAATACCAAATACCAAACGCCCAACTGGAGCTTTTCACTGAATCGAAAATGACTGCCCAGGTACAATCAGAGAACAGCGCAGATATCGAAGACGGTATTTTCATCCTCGACCTCTTGCAGGACTCGGAAGACATCGGCCTGGAAGACCCTTTTGACGACTGCGCATCGACTTCGACCAGGTACCAAGACTTTTCGCAGTCGAGCTCGCTGGGAGCCAAGGTGAGCTCCATCAGCCCTGACCTCACCCCTTGCGTTGCGCCGCCACTTTCTTTGCCTAAAGCCATGGACCTCAACACCTTCGAGCCCCAGCCGTACGGCGACATGGAGTTCTCCCCGGACGATTACCTGCTAGACTTCGAGCCGGACTTTTTCGAAGACGACGAAACTCCATCCAGGAAACGCTCCGCTGATTGCATCTCACAAGACGTGCATGACTCTAGTGACGACCTCAACATGCAACCGTTCTACACCGCCCCAGACCCTCACTCTTTGGACGCATACATCACCTATCACGGCCTGCTCTCCAGGTATGTGGATTGTGATGAATTTGGCGAAATCGACTGCACGCGCTTCGAAGGAGAATTGCCGCCCACACTCAAGCAAGGCGACTTCCGCGAGCGGGTCTGCACACTGCTCGGTGCGTTCTGCGATTTGTCCACCACTGACGTTGCGTCTAGGTTTTGCGAAATCGCTCACTCGACGAGCGCACCAACCGAAGCCAAGTTCGCGATCGGAGAACTTATTCTCGCCAACGTCGGGCGCAGCTCGAGCGCCCTGTTCGACGGAGACTTCATCTTGCACTTGTCAAAAGCTATCTACGACCAAGCCACCACTCACGGACGCATTCTCCCTCTCCATCAGTGGGACAGTGACTCCCGTGCCAAAGTGGCAGCCAAGCTCATCTCTCTGCATTTGGACGAGAAGCTCACCTATGGCAACAAGTTTCACCGCATCCACTACCATTTCCGCAACCTGTTTACCCTCCGAGACATCGAGCTCGCAATCCTGGAGCACTGCAACTGCGACAGTTGCATGTCCGACTGGAACCTTGCCGCTGTTGACAGATCTGATACGCAAAAGTTTCTCAAGCACTACGTTCGCGAACGCGCGGAAGCGCACCAAGCGTTGTTGGTCCTGCATCAAAAGTACGAATCCTCCAAAGCTTTCTTGAAATCTTTGGCGCAACAAAGCGGTAGCCTCTCCAAGTTCAAGTCTTGGGATGCTAATAGTGTGGACCTCATGCTCCGAACGTGCCACTCGCAGACACATTGCACTGTCTGCCAGGAGCAGCTGGCCGCTGCCGCGCGGGAAGAAGCAAAGAAGAGGCGTAAGACGAGCCGCTTTGGAAAGCCAGACCCTTTCAAGTATTTGACCGTGGACGCACGGATGGTTGACGCGAACGATCTGGCGCTTTGCTGAGGAAGCAAGGATCGGCTAATGTGCCGGATCTGTTGTCTGTAGAATAGCCACACCCCCTCTGTACATACCAAACCTTTTCATTATAGCTATAGCATCTGGAGTCAGCCTCCAGCTGAGTATTTAAAAGTAGAACGAAAGATAAAGCTGTCTAAAAGTTTCATGCTCTTGTTGCTTATACTTTTTGGTTTCGACATCGATTGCCAAATGCCGTACAGCGTCAGGCTACTTCAAAAAAATGGCACGAACAACCCAAGTACATTTCTCGGAGTTCACTAAGCGTTTACGGAGAGGAACTCACCGTAGTTCATGAAAAGCTCCTCCTCTGCTTCTACTAGCCGAGTCGCAGCAACTATGACTTGATTCTCAATGCGTCTCATCTCGCAATTCACCTTGGCGGCGAGGTCACTGTGGTTTATGAAGCACACGCCAGGAGACTGATATGGGCGAATTTGGCCTTTGGCGTCTGAAGGGTCCAAAAACAGGTTCTCGGACAGCTGCATGACGTAAAATCGCATCGACGGGTGTTTAAGCAATTTCTCCTCCTTTTCAGAGAGAGACAGCAGATTTCCGATGAATTCCCCTAAATAAGAGCCCGCTGCCAAAGGCACGCGAGCAAAAGCACCAAGCCCTGCGCCGTCCACCGTAGATGGCTTGGCACATAAGCGGTCTTCTGCTCTCAAAACCACAGACTCTCCCGACTGAATATCCCGCGTTGCGCACACCATTACTGTGTTGTTCACGAACGGACTTGATTTCAGGCGACAATTCGCTGTGCTGCAATGCTTCTCCTCGGCAAAACGCACTCCTTTGCTGAGACCGTCAGCATCTTCCATCGCTGGGGAGCTAAAGCAGCACACCACTTCGTTGCAATCAAGCTTCCTTGTGGCCTTCAAAGCATTGCAGCTTGCATCGACCTCCAAGCCCAGAAAAATCCCGCTACCAACAAAGAGCCAATGCCCTCTGCCGTAACTGACGAAAAGCTCCTCATCCTTTTGAATCGCTCGCGATGCAATGACAAACACCCTCTGCCCTCTTGTTTCAAATCGCACATTCAGCCTGCTTTTATCCACGTGATCGTTTATGAATTTGGCTTCCGATTCCCCGTCTATGTGCCTGTTGAAGCTCACTGCTTTAAGATACGTTCTATTTCGAAGGACTTTGGCCTGCGCGAGAGTAAGCACCCGCCCCGTGTATTCAGCCAACACCTGCCCTTCAGAAAGGTCTTGCGCCGCGAACAACCCAGTCCCAGCTTGTGCAATACTCGACGGTCCCGGTCGAACAACCATTTCGTCCTCCTCATTCCCACAAGTTCCTTCACACATTGCGCGCCTCGGAGTCGTTTCCCGAGTACGACTTGTACGTTTTGCACGACCTGCACGACCCCGCCGTTTCGCGAAAGCGTCTGTTGCGTCTCTGCCACCAGGTCTTCGCGTAATGAAGCACCTAATGCATAATGAGCCGTCCTCAGTCTCGACTTGCCCCGCCTATATGGTACGCTCGGGCCCGTAAGGCGCCACAGTTCGAATTTTGACACTTTCCTCGCCCGAGCAAGTCGAGCAAGTATGAAAAAGTATGAGCAAGTATGAGCAAGTCTTGTGTCAGCGCAGGGACGTATCGCGTCACACAGGCGGTCTGTGTTTCGTGCTTCTCCACTTCCTCCACCCTATAGTGTCCATGGAGTGAGTCTATAGAGTTGTAGAAGTCTGTATTTGTTTATGATCGAAAGAATCGAAAGCTTCAGAGATCTTCGGAGAACAAAAATTAAAAGTAAAACAAAAACTACGAAAACAACCAATCTTTTCGTGTTCACTCGTATTCTGTGATCCGCGTTCTTACCAAGCCGCTTCCTTTCGATTCGCGATGTCAACAACGCGCGTCAATGGTCAATCGAATGTCACTGGATACATGTACTATGTCTTCCTATTCTAGTTACAGGCCAGATTTGGAAATGATTTTGGAAGTTGTAAATGAATGAGTGACTGTTCGTTCGCATACGATTGCGACTGAGACTGAGCCTGAGACAGAGCCAGCGTCAGAGAGACAAGCCTGAGTTGCTCTAGTTGCTCTGAGATACTGGATTGATCGACTGTGACTCTGCACTGCGAATTGCGACTTGCGACTTGCGACTTGGGAAGCGCCACTGTTCGTACGCTCCTCCCCGCCATAAAGAGACAGACGACTGAGGACATAGGTCAGAGTTCGGAGGACAGGAGACGGCTCGTGGCAAAGTATCTATCTATCTGTGGGGCACCCACGGCACGGGCGGCGATCATACGGGCCGGGAGCGTGGATATAGGTATCTGAGCGACGGGAAAAATGTCCTCGAAAGGCAAAATGAGCGAGCGACTGGAGATGCAGGGCGGCGTGCACAAGGCGTACAAGGTGCTGCTCAAGCTGATCAATCCAAAGTTCGTGAAGAAGGACAAGTCCATCCCGCTGCGGGTCATCAAGAATGCCCATGGTATCGCGTTCGTGACGACCATCAAGGCTGGGTTCGTGTTTACCGGCACGGTCGGGACAGGCATTGTTATTGCGAGGCTGGAGAATGGGGAGTGGTCAGGGCCCTCGTCCATCGGTACTGGAGGCATGGGCTGGGGAGCTCAAATTGGAGCGAGCTCCACCGACTCGGTGTTGATTCTCAACACGAAAGGCGCTGTCAAAGCATTCGCGGGCAAGGGGCAAGTAAAGTTTGGTGGCAATCTTTCAATTGCCGCTGGCCCGGTAGGGCGTGACGCTGGTAAGTGGGAAAACGTTTAAATCTAATGGCACGACATGATATTTTCCGCGGCTAACGGGCATTCTGTAATCGTTGACTCGACTGGACGCAGACGGGTCCGTCAGTGCTGGAGATGGTGGAGTTGCTGCGGTGTACAGTTATGCGCACTCTCGCGGGGCCTTTGCCGGGCTCTCTCTTCAAGGGTCTGTGATTTTCTCCCGCGATAAGGATAATGCGGCCTTTTATGGGCAGAAGGTTTCCCCAATCTCAATTTTAAACGGGACCGTCCCACCGCCAACGGACAACGAGGATCTCAACTTGCTCTATAAGACCCTCCGAGTCATCGTCAACTCCGAGACTGACAACTTTGAGTACCGTGATTCCCGAACAGGCTCTCTCAGAAATTTTGATCAGATGGACAGTGAAAGGAGCTTCCATGACACTCCCTATCAGGCTATGAGCGACGATTTAGGCCCCACTACAACCACCACGGCCATGGCGTACCCCGCGCAACAAACTCAAAGTTACTACGGAGACGTTGCATATGCCAAGGCCGATACTTATGAACCTCCCTCCGCAGCTACCCCAACGTATACCTCCGACACATCAACTTACAACGCATCACCGTCTGCAAGTACCCCGAGTTTGAGCGCTCTACCAGAAGGGTGGCGCGAACTTAAAACAGAAGATGGCCAGGTGTATTACTGGAATGAGAGGGACAATGTGACACAGTGGGAGAAGCGTAAGTTGAGTCGCATTCCCATCGCCATAGCTGCTGCAGTTTTCTTTTCTCTTTCGATCGAATCAGGTGCACTAACTAGCTAACTGTGACTCTGCATCGACACTCTAGCCGCCCCACCTACTCCTCCTCCAAGTCAGCCCGTTCGCGCTCCTGCTGCACCTGCACGAAGTTCGTCCATCCGCATGGAGACTGCCTCGCCAGCTTCAGCTCAAAGCTACAGCGCCGCGCAGGCTTATAACGGCACCGCAAATGGCAACTACAATGGCGGCGCTTCTCAGACTAGTTACGGAGCTGCAGAATCTTCAGCGTCTGGCTGGGGTGGGCAGCAGACCTCTCCGCAGAGCCAGTATCCGTCCCCCACTAGCGAGTCCGGAGCGGGCGGATACCAAAACGAGCTTGCCAGCGCGCTCTCGAGCCGGATGTCTCTGAAACCTACGGAGCCGAGAACTTCACAGCAGTCATCGCCCGTTTCTGCGCAGCAACAGGAGCTTGCGAGAGCCTTGTCAAGTAGACAAGTTCCAGCGATACCTTCTGCGTCGACGGGTGCGCCATCACAGCATGCGTCACCAGTTTCGGCGCAGCAGCAAGAGCTTGCAAAGGCTCTGTCCAGCAGACAGATCCCGGCTGTTCCGTCTGCGGCAGCATCCTCCTACAGCGCCCCAGCTCCGCAACTCTCCACTAGACCGTCTTATCGTGCGCCTGCCCCGCTTCCAAGTGCGACTCCAACTTCGCCAGCTTACCCGCAGCGTGCAGAGGCGTTCAGCACATCTGTTGCTGCTGCGCCCGCTCCCTCTGCCGAACCGAATTACACCTACAATGAGGTCTGCGCAAGGGAGATTAGTGGAATGGACGTAACAAGGTTGGAGGATTATTTAACAGACGCTGAGTTTTCGCGCATATTCAAGATGGACCGCGCAGCTTTCAAAGGTCTTCCCAAGTGGAAGCGGGACAGAATGAAGAAGGACGTGAATCTCTTTTGAGCGAGAGGACCCGAGGCAACTAGAAGAGTCCAATGATAAAGTATACATATATCTAATCTATCTACACAGGAAAACAAAGGCGGCTCGGGCCGAATGGGTTCGGGGAACGAAGATCGTAGCTTAACGGAATCAAAAGTTAAAATTTCCGGTCTTTTGAAGCCTGGATCGAGACAAGCGGGTCAAAGTGGGGCATGGAATATTTCCCAGAAAGGAGTACTAGAGAACCGAAAATACACACAAGGAGAAAAAAAAATAGAGATTAGAGAAACAACTTTAAAACCAACATTGCCAAACTGCACATGCACCTGCCAGACTAGGCAAAGTGCGGAAGGCAGTACGACTATAACTTTATCCACTTTTCAATACGTCTTCAAGCAAAATACTCAGCCTCTCAACTACTTCTGTGGCGGAAGGCCTGCGCTCGGGCTCAAACTCCCAGCAATCGCAGACGAGCTGATTATACTGGTCATGGAACTCCGACACAGGCTCGGGTAAGGTGGGGCGATCGCCCTTTTCAAGACAATCGACATATTCGTCTTCAACAATTCCAGCAAGTGGGTTCTTTTCCGAGGTAATGAGCTCCCAAAGAATAATTCCGAAACTAAAGATATCACACGCAATGCCGTAACCATCTTCAGTATTCATCAGCACCTCCGGAGCAATCCAGCCGCTGGTCCCGACTTTGGAGTGGATCCCAGTCTTGCCTTTGTCAACGCGAGTAGAGATTCCGAAATCGCCAATTTTGAGGGTGAAGTCTTCGTCGACGAGAAGGTTGTCCGATTTGAGGTCACGATGGGCAACCGAGGGCGTGCGGCTATGAAGATATTCAATCCCACGTGCGACATCTAAAGCCATTTTGATCTTCATCGAAAACGGAATCTGAAGCCACACTGAATCGACTTCGCGAAGCTGCCGGAGGCTGCCGCGGGGCATGAGCTCGTACATGATCATCAGAGACGTATGGCCGTGCTCTTGATCTGGCCGTGGAGCCTGGTCAATGTACACACCGAGAATCTGCACAATGCTTTCATGCTGCAGCCCCACTAGAACAGAGATTTCCTCCTGAAAAATTTCAAAGACCCGCTTTGTTACGAGCCGAGCCGTGAACATTTTCACTGCAACTTTGAGAGCGACAAATTCAAAAAGATGGCGACCCGGCTGCTCAGTGGACGGAAGTGCAGACACAACCGACATTCTCGGGTGCGCTCGTCGAGCACTTTGCGAAGGATCAGCGGTGCTCTGACGAGGCGAAGTGTCGTCGTGCTTGTGTTCATAGCCTTCCCAAGCAGGCACTGGCTCCGGAGGCGGAGTGCTGCCGCTCTTCAGACTTGAGTCGGAACCACCCGAACGTGGTTTCACTTCAGAGTCCGATCCACCGCGCGATCCAGAGGCCGAGGAAGTAGAATCTACAGCAGAGTTTGCTGCCGCTGCGAGCGCGGCAGCAGCAGCGTAAAACTCCATACCCTGCTTGGACGACGCAGCAAGTGAGTTCTTGCGCATGCGCATCCACGAAGCGCGGGTGCTAACTACAGTAGACTTTCGACCGCTGCCCAAATTGGACCCCGGAAGCTCTTCGAGTTTGCACAGCAGTAGCCCTTCACGAACCCTTGCTGTGCGGCCATCTCCAAGAACCCTCTTGCTGAGGATGATAAGGTCCTCGTCATCCACGATTCGCGCACCGAGCTTGGTGGCCTCCTCGGTTAGCATGTGCAGCAAATGCGCAGAATGCGTAAACTTTTTCATTTCACCAGACTGCGATAGTTGCTTGTGCAGCTTGGGGACTGCGGACTTTCTTAGCATATTTCGCCCAGCAGTGAGTTGCTGCGCCATCATTGCAGACATCATGGATTGCTTTCGGCTCTTAAGCTCCTCCATGGTTGGACCGCTGCCGAATCCGGCCTCGGCTTCTTTTTGAGCCTTTCGTTTTGAGCTACTGGAGGTGCGAGATAGCGAAGTGCCGTGCTTTGAGTGACTCTTGCGCCGACGCGGCGGCGATGCAGAGTAGTCCTCTTCAGTTTCGTCCTCGCTCTTCTCCTGAGAAGAGTCATCGTCGTCTTCGTCATCATCGGAGGACGACTCTTTAAGAGTTGGGCCGAGATCCGTGTTCGTGCTAATCTTTCGAAGATTTGTGTACATGGGCATTCTAAACTGCTGTTGTCGCTCTCTCATTGCCAAAAAATCTTCGATTTGGCGTCTTCGACGCTCCACCAAACCAATTTGATTCATTTCACGAGTCATATTTGCTTCCACGCGACGAGCGCTTTGCTGTGCGAGTTGAATGTACAGCTCGTCACCACTCACCAAGCTCATTTCGGTAAGCGTTTTATCGTCTCCATTCATCTCGCGAGCAGTGACCTGCGACGAGGCCTTCCTGATGATGGCCTGGAGGTCCGCCTCAGACCGGACCGAGACTTGGGACTTGATGAGGGATTGCATCACATCGCGATTGTCCCTGCGTTCTACTTGCATGACGACGACTTTATCTGGGCGCCAGTTGTAGGACGATGCGATCCTGGACTTGAGATCGCCTAAAGTAGCCTTCGGGTCGATGCGGATCATGAGCGGAGTGTTCATGTGCCGCATGGTGCTAGCAGCCAACTTCTTTAGTGTACCCCCGCTGCCTGATCCGATCGTCACCGTGAGAATTATCTTTCCGGCATCTGAATAAGCCACCAAACGACTCACCAGAGAATCTTCCGACAGATCGGCCCGGCTTCTCGCTTCGATGTACACGTGGTATTTCAACACCTGGGCAATGATTGGGCGATGATGCAGCAAGCGATAAGACATGGACGGCAACATCGATGTCTGGTCGAGTGGCAAGCAAAACGACATGAGAACGAATTTGGAACCACCGGCTTTAAAAGGCTTCTTTTCTGGTTCGACTGTCACGGAGTTGGAGCGAAATCGACCTGTACCTTCAATGTTCTCCACATCAACTCGTGCGTAAATCCAGTACAGCCAGCCTGGCCGAAAATCGGTGCTGCCAAGAATGTCCTCTGAGCCAAACGCGTCGATACCGCCTCCACCACTGGCAAGCAGCACGGGCACGGTCGTGGCGTTGTCTCCTACTCCATGGGCAAGGACTCTGTCGCGATCTTTTTCTTCCACAGAAGCCGCGCGAGAAGCCCGTCTGCCCATCCCAGGAAATGTCCTCGACTTTGGGGACGACGCAGACGAGAGGAGTGAGTCAGGCTCGTGATAACCAAGCACCATCCACGTCAGATCTTTCGTTGCTGTGTCGTGGCGAATGGTGTTCCAGGTGTTTAAGAGCGATTCGTTTTCTGAGATAAAGTCAATTGGCAGCGCTCGGTTCAGCTCTGGCAATCTCAGGTTCTTGATCTCTCCAGACCGCCTACGCCGCGACCTATTTCGCGGCCTCTTCGACATCTTTCTGCGCGAAATCTCCGAAACACCCTGGACATTGTGTATGACCACGTCTGCGTGGAGAATGTCGGCGAGCTTAGAAAGCACGTTTGAATAGGCCATGGTGGCTTTCAACGACGAGACGTTTTTTTGTCCAGTGAATTGAAATGCAAATGCAATGTGCTCTGGCAGTTGCGCAGCCTTCTCATCATCGTCAGACATCGTCATGATCCCGATGAAAAAGCGAGGAGACACGTCCTCGTTTGCAGCCACAATCTCCTCCACTCGGCCCAGCAAAGTGGCGTACGTGCGGCCTTCCTGCAAGATCGCCAGCTTCTCGTCCAAGTTCTTCTTTGTGGCACTGGCGGCGACTGATGCCGAGTCCGACTTGCTCTTGGCCAGCAAGTTGCTCTTGGAAGACGAGCTCGTCAAAAAGCTTCGCTTCGGTTTCCAAGAAGACATGTTTGGCATGCCTTTCCGCAGAGGCGTCGGAGTTTGCTGCTGCTGCTGCTGCCTGGCCACCGCTGACACCGCTGACGATCCTGGCGCCGCCCCAACCTCGAACCAATTCTCCACAATATCATCTCCGCTCTTCAGCCGTTCTTCAAACTCTTTGCCAAGTTCTTTCACCCTGTTCTCCGTGCCCGAATCCAGCTTCAAATCAGCCTTTTGCGAGCTCTGCCGTCTAGACAGAGAGAGCCTCATCTTTTTCTAGAATTTAGGTCACAATCTCACACAATCTCAACTTGCACAAAAGGATTTCCCGCAAAGACGAGATACTTGGACTTGTACTTGTCTCTCTCTCTCTCTCTTTCTCTCTCTCTTTCTTTCTTATGCCTCCTTCGCCAATTGGCCAATTGAACCTTGTCACCTTCCAATTGGCGCTCAATTCCGTTTCCCACACCAGCCGCGCCCCCGCTTTCCGCGCATAGATATCTCTCCCACTTTCTTTGCACACTTTTTTTCCCGCCTGTGCGCTTGTGCGCCTGTGCGCCCGGCCGCCTCCCCACACAGACCTGGTGTGACCGCCACTGCTAGGTGTTAACGGTAATCACAAGTAGCCCGCAAGTGGCCGCGCTCCCCGCAGCTGGCGCGCACACCTTTCCAGTCCGCGCGACCTTACGAGGTTCCTTAGCTGCGCCTAGTCTTCTCCGGAGTGGCAAATGTCGGTTTGCACGGGGTGTGCTATAGCACTGTCTAATCCTCCGATAGGACCTTGCGGAGGTTACTGTTCTGTATAGATGAAGGGTAACCAAGGCAGGTAGGGGTAGTTAGATAAATGGGTAGAGTGAGAAAGCGGGTTGGGCTTGTACATGGAACGTCCTAAGGAGCGCAAAAGACGCGAGGGTGTTAGCGATTTTGCTACTAGGTTGATTAAGAAGGTGTGAGTTCTATTGTTCCAGGTAGCTGGGAAGCGGATGAAGTACAGGGTTCTACTGTGAAGGGTAGCCGTGCGGTAGGGACGCGAGTGAAGACCTGGAAAAGTGCAGTTTCCACTACTACTGTGACTACTAGTTGGGGCCAACGGAAGTGGTACTAGAGTACTAGCAGATGCGTCTGTGAGAAGAAGTGGGGTGGAAAGAGTGGAAAGAGTGGAAAGAGCTGCGAGCCAGAAGCTACAGTTCCCAAAACCAAAACCAGGTCCATTTCCCTTCTTCACTTTCTATTCTTCCTTTCTTCCCTATTTCATTTCGCATTTCACATTTCACAATTCGCATCTCACAATTCACATAATAAATGGTCAATCTACTAGTAATTTAAAAGCCAGAGGAAGTTGGTATTTTTAGAGTGCAGAACAGAAAATTCGAGCTTGCTCGTAAACGCGATTGTGTGATTGATGATAGATTTCATGCAAGAAACCAATAATGCCGAAGCTTTGTCTTCTCAGTAATCAGTGATCAGAATTGGGAATTGAGAATTGAGAATTGAGAATTGAGAATTGAGAATTGAGAATTGAGAATTGAGAATGAGCAAGTCAGTCAGATGCGGACACGACTGAATACGATAGGTCAAAGAGAGCACAGCCTGAAAGCGCTGCTGAGGACACAATCGTGCGCTCGAGCTTCAAGCGATCAAAGAGATGTTACGTGCAATGGAGCCTGGTGAGGGATTGATCGGCGTCAATCTGTTAGTTGCTCTTGCGTCCCTCGCCAGTCCTGTCCCAAGGATTAGCATTTTCTTCCCGATGACGCCCTCTACTGCGCTTTGTTGTTAGGTGTGAGTTGCGTGAGACTCGGAGCCTCTGACTCCGAAGTTTCTGATATGTGAGGCATGCGACTCCCTGCTTTCATCAGCCAAGTTCTTCCAAGCCTTAGAACAGCAATCAGTCGACCTGCCGATCAGTGTGAGGTGAGGTGTCATTCACGAAATCTATCGTTACCGATTTCCAGAAATCAGAGTTTGCAGAGTCCCAACATATCCCAACATCCGGCTTTTGCACGAGTCCTAGTCATTACCGGCCCTCTTTGGATATCTTTCTCACCAATTTCCGTCCAGAAACCGCCAGCAAGAGAGGCTCCGAAACTTGGGAGCAAGGATGCTCTGAATGTGCCACAGTTGCCACTGTTGCCATAGCACTTGATCTGTTCGCCACACCGTGCAGCGTGACATGCTGCACGCACAGTGGCGATAGTGGCGTACCAATCTTCGCTGCTTTGGTAAACCTGTCTAGGGTCAGGGTTGGGACGATAGATAGAGGACGGCCGCTCCAAGGTGTGCGCTCAAGTTGAGTTTCCTTGTTGATTTGATTGAGATTGATGTTGAGATTGAAAGTTGGCAGGAAAAAACATTGAACAACGGAGCAAAAGATGTCGATTGACTTTCAACATGGCGGCGCCATGTCGACCTCGTCTTGATACGTTTATATGTGTGTTTTTTCTTGCTTGGACGGTCAGTTTCATATTATTTCGTGAACGAAATGTCGCATTCCTGTCATTCCTGACAGGATTTCCGAAAGAGCAGCATGAGCTCTTGAAGAATTGTTTCATTTTGACGTACTTACATCGGCGCAAATGAACGCACTTCCTGCGCGTCGTTCTTCGAGGTCAAATGACGCACTTTCTTTTCATTTTTTTCTACTACTTGTGAAATTAACTCGCGCAGCACTTCAATACGGACGCGGACACATGCTTCTTGCTTCAAATGAGAGCACAATAAATAAACAACCTGGCGCTGGTGAGATCTGTCGAGAAAGTCAGTTTCATCAGATTTGCGATCGGGTTTGGAAGCAAATGACAAGCGCCGTGGCTTTTGAGTCGACGGAACGAATCAAAAGCGGGGCCACAGCTTCTGCGCTTTCCAAGATAGTAATGTGCTTTGCGTGTACATCGACGGAATCTCCCAAGCCCGGCTTTGGCCCCGACTTCGAGACGCTCAATTTCCCATCGCAGCACAGGATAACCAGCGAGCTGTCACCTTCCGACACCACCTGAAACGGTTCGGATCCCGGTTCCAGGACAACCTTGGTCACCTTGGCGCTGCATTTGTCACGGCGAGTCATCACATTAAAGTCCACAGTGGGTCCGTTCTCCAATGTGCAATCAACCGCGGTCTCTCCTGCGAAAGAGAAAGGCTCAAACAGTTCCAATTCCTTGTCCTCGAAGCTTTCGTCGCCATTCTTCAGCTTCAGCTTCATCCCGCTGCCTTCCAGAAGACATATCGTCCTGTCTACTCCACGGAACTCGGAAAAAGGTCCAGCCACATCCACATTCGCTACGCTCAAACGCCACGAAAACTCGTCAAAGCCACTTGCAGGCGGATACACCGCAACTTCGCGAGTCACCCCGCCGCCGTTCTTCCACGGCACGCGAGTCAGTGCTTCCAAGTCGATAACCCCCTTCATGTCTCTCCTTCTTTCACCTATATTTATGTCCTCGCCGCGTACACCTCGCGCTGTCACTCACAGTCAATAATGCTTACTCAACTATTCTTTTCGCAAGTATCCACTCTGAGTTGGACGTGTTTTGTTGTTGTTTTTGGAAAGCGATCTCCGCACTCACACCCCATTCCATCTATTACTCGCGCCACCACCTTCGACGTCTTCCATTACAGGACTTCATTTACACCCTACTGACGCTAGCTGCTCATTACCTAGGACCCATAGCTGGCCCACATAGCCACATAGGTAGGAGTAGGAAAATCCCCAAATTCAAAAAATTTCAAATTTGCCTCTCCAGAACAAGTAAAGGGAAGAGGAACAAAGGGGTACGCGAGGACACTTGGCGTACGCTATAGTTGTGCACAGTCCGCGGATAACGGATAAAGTAGTAACGTAATAACTTCTAACGGTTAGAAGAGCATGGCGGACGAGTGGGGCGACCTGGACGATCTGCTCGCGGAAGAGGCAGATCTGTTCCCGGGAGACAACGAAGAGGAGGAAGAGGACGCAGAATACGAAGAGTTTTTAAGGTCACAGGGAAATGATGGCCGACAACAGCAAGTATCAGAATCGGAGAATGGCCAATTGAACCAATTGAACCAATTAAATCAATTGAACCAAGCAGCGAGTCAATGTTCTGTGCAGAGCAAGGACAATGAAGAATGTGGTGGACTTGTGGGCAATGGAGAGAATGCAAGGACGTCTATGGCGCTGGAGAGCTCGGATGAGGACAGCGATGCGGGAGGGATAGATGGAGGGGAACCGAATTTGGAAAATAACTCTGATCTGCCACAGCGAAGAAATGTTAGTCTTCTGGAGCGTCTCAAGGCAAGGCAACGAATCAGACAGGAAATGGCGAACGCACAAAGCATTCATCGAGCCGAAATGAACGACTTTGTGTTCTCTAGGCCTGGTCACACAGTTGGCGGGGACATTGGCATCACGTTGCCTGGCGGAGATAGGCGATACATTCTCGTCGATACGTTTAGGGACCCTTACCACCCGAACAGCTTGCTCGGCTCTTCAGTCGACACGAGTGGGATGCACGGATCGACACAACTTTTAGAGCGCCCAATCTCTGAGTTGATGCAAGAGATCGAGGAAGAAGGGTACCAGAAGGCTCTTCGCGAAGGGCGCCTTGACAATTTCGAGCGAGAGATGTTGGGAGACGACCTTGATGACGACCTGGCTGCCGATGCAACCAGCAAGGAGCTCGAAAGACTATCTGGAGAAGAAGGGTTACAAAATAGCTTGTTCACTCAAAAGTACTCCCCCAAAACCTTCTTTGACCTCGTCAGCCACGAGAGAAACAACAGGGAGGTCTTGCGCTGGATGACCTCCTGGCACGATTTCGTTTTCAACAAGAAGCAAGGTACTCGACCAGACAAACTTGTCATCATGCTGTGCGGACCTCCTGGAGCGGGTAAAACGACGCTAGCACACATTGTGGCCCAACATGCAGGCTATCATCCTGTGGAAGTGAACGCCAGTGACGAGCGCACCGGGCCAGTCTTGGTGAACCGCATCCGAAGCGCTATGGAGATGCATTCCATGTTCGTGAGTGACAAGCCAAACTGTATCATTCTGGACGAGTTTGAAGGAGTCGCTAATCAAGGTGAGGAGCGCGGCGCGGTAAATGCACTAATTGAGATGCTCAATGCGCCACTGTCAAGGAAGAAAGGAGGCGACGATGGAGATTCCCCCGTTTCAGCCAAAAAAGACGTCTTCCCCGTCACGAGGCCGATCATCTTGATTTGCAACGACCCCTACGTGAAGGCCCTTCGCCCGGTCAGACGAGTTGCGAAAATGGTGTGGTTCAAGTCAGTTGGCCGCACGCGGATCACGCAGCGGTTGAAGGAGATTTGCGAGAACGAGAAAATCCTCTGCGCTCATGGCTCTCTCGAGCTGCTCGCAGACTCTACAGAAAACGATATTCGAAACGCCCTGCACACGCTGGACTTTCTAGTCCGCAACTCCCGACCCGATAGTAGTGGTTTGAGGCTGCTGCGAAGAGAAGACGTGGAACAGCTTTGCCAAAACGAAAGGGATCGTGCTTCGGACTTGTTTCGCACATGGCGGCTGCTCTTTGCCTGCGATCGTTTCACGCACTTGAAACGCAGCAAAAAGTTGCATCTCCAGCAACAACCTGGTGCACTCCCCACGTTCCGAAAGTTGACCTTGGCTGAGCGAGATGCAGCAGAGGTGGCCGGATTTATGCGTACACTGGAGGGACACATGTCAGAGTTCTCTACTTTGCTTGACGGTGTGCACGAAAACATGCTCGAACAGAAACTGCAGAACAGTTCTCTCCAAAACGCTTCTGACATCCTGCAGATTATCGAAGAGTGCGACATCTTCGCAAACCACGCTCGTTCTCACGGCCATTTTGAACTCAACAAATACCTGCCAACGCTAGCTTGCAATTTGCGCCACAAATGCAAGACAGAAGTGAGGCCGCAGCAGCTACGTTTTCCGCAGGCGTCTGGCCAACTTGCTCGTACATTGGCAGAGAACAACGAGGTCCTCGAAATGGTTGCAGAGGGCGCTGTCATCGGAGGCTTGAAAAACCGGCGCACTCTTTTGCTGGATATTATTTCGCCCCTGCTTGACTTGATTAACCCCCACGTGCGGGCAGTGCCGTGGAACCTCTTGAACGCTCGAGAAAGAGTGTCTGTGCAGGCCACAGTGGACGGTCTCAACTCCATGGGGCTCTCGCTCGTACAAGTATATGAAACAAATGAGAACGGTGCCACCAACCCATTTCAGCGAGCATCGTACCGTCCCGAACCGAGAATCGACAAGCTGGTGACGTTTTCAGGTCGAAAGCCTTTCGAAGACGGCCACCGACAAATGCCGCCATGGGCGACTTGCGGAATTATTGCTCACCGAATTAAACTTGAGCGCATCAAGTCTGGGTCTGTGCTTCGCAAAAGCTGCGCAAGTTCTTCTGCTGGCGCGATCGTTTCTCAAAAGGTGCGAACTGGGATGCTCGCCAAAGCAGCGGAAGATTCCAAGAGCCGCGAGAGACTAGTAGAGAGGGTTGCTACAGACTTTTTCGGCCGTCCAATTAATACTAACAAGCGCGTCCAAGCCCCTGTGGACCATTCTGCAGATGCCCAAGGCGAATCTTCAGTGGCGGAAGATGCGGCGCCTGCAATAAAAAGAAAGAAGAATGGCGCAATCTCCTATAGGTTCAATGAAGGACTCACTGACGCTGTTCGCCGGCCAGTGTATCTGTCAGAGTGGCTTTCGCATTGAGTGCAAATGTTTTTGAAGCAAGAGGAATGTAGATGTAGTGCCACTCTAAATAAAAGGAATGAAACAGTATGGTGACGTAACATGATGGATCCGAGTCGCCTTCTCCTCTCCTCCAAGCTGAAGGATTTGGAATATTTAAGAATCGAGAACTTACTTTCACGTGGAGGATTTGAAAATCCGCGGAAACCTTAGCATCGATCTAGTTTGTCTAGTCGTCACGAGTTTCACGAGTGGCAAAAGCAGAAAAGGAATTGTCTGATGCACAGCGCAGCGCACAATAGATTGCTATTAAAAGTAATAAGTTTATTTCGATTAAGAGAATGATTATAACGTGACGTTTCAATTGCAAAGCTCTAGGCAAATGCAAACTCCAAGTTCGACACAACCAGTCCCCCTAAGTAGCATACACCTCACAGTGCGTGATCTTAATTTTTGGTCAGCATGGCGGAGAACATGTTTCAGGAACTTTTGATCGTCTTTGTGATTGACTAAGAGACAAGACCGGAGAAAAGAAAAATACACAGACTCAAGTAACCGCGGCTTCCGGGACCAGGGAATATCCCGACTCATACATAGTGGGAACGTTGTCCACCGCTCGAAGCACTCAGTATGGAGCACAGGTTTGATGTAGCTCATAATCGCGATCAATTGCCCCGACGTGCTCTGGGAGCCCGGACTCGCTCATATGATCATAGCGATACAAGAGTGGAACACCGGTTGGCGCTAGTAGCTTGCAGTTCTCAGGATCGGACTTCTCCTTCTTCATTTCGGCGTTGAAGGCATCGAGGTCCATGGCGTCGAGAAACTTAATAAGGGCGCGGATGGCGAAACCATGGCTGCAAAGAAGCACATTTTTCTGCTCCTTGAGCAACGGAAGGATTTCTTTCTCGAAGAAAGGCACAACGCGATTGTACACATCTTCGGTGGACTCCCCGTTTTCTCCGGGAAACTTTGTAGAAAAGTCATTTCGCACCTTGTGGAGGAACTGGTTCGAGTATTTTAAAAGGTGCTCCGTCGATGGCATTCCTTGTAGTTCTCCAAAGTGTCGTTCATTGAGGGCATCGCTGCAAATCATGGGCATCACTGTATTATCCGGGAGGTTCGACACTGCCTTCATGCCCGCTGCGTAGCTGCCATGCCTATCAGCAACAATCGGTGTGAGGAGGCTGCTGTGTTTGCTGAGCGCAATCATTGCAGTATTTGTCGCCCGCGACAAATTACTGCAGAACACTACATCTAGTGGCACATTTCGCAGCCTATCGCCAACGTCTAGCGCTTCCTTGATACCTACCTCTGACAGCGCCACATCGTTGGACCCTGCGTAGCGCCAAACTCTGTCCGGCTCCTCCGGCGAGCGATTCCACATGGACTGCCCGTGTCTCACTAGCACTAAGAGCCCTTTTGAATGCTCCATCCACTTGAGCGGGCCATCTTCAGGCGTCGCGTCGGACATTTTCTTCCACTTGCTCGAGACGTTTACCCTCACAATCCTGCCGCTCTTGCGCGCTCTCGGGATAAACCGGCTGGCAATCTTTCCTCTTCAACTTGTTGGCCTCCTTGCTGCCCAACAACATCAACAACAACAACAACAACAACAACAACGACAACGACAACGACAACGACAACGACAACGACAACGACAACGACAACGACAACGACAACGACAACGACAACGACAACGACAACGACAACAACAACAACACGTTCTAATCCTATAAACAGCTTTCAACAACGACCACTTCTACCTCCCAGACGGCTGCCGTTACGTTTTTTTCTGCGGTGCACAACGCGTACGCGCGGCTGCTCGTATCCGCAGGAATCGGGACAGGGGATCGTCGGCTACCGTTTGGCCTGGCCGACTATAGCAGTTTGTCTGTCGATTCGTCGCTTGGCTGTGTGTCATGGTAACTGCTTGTAATGTTTGGACGAGATGATTACTCGCTTATTCACACGCGCGTCCCTTCGAGATTATTGTTCATGTTCATTGGAAAAGACAAAACACGTCAACCAACGACCAAGTTACTTTCCCTTTCCCTTTTCCTTTTCCTTTTCCTTTTCCTCATCTGTTTTATTTACGTTCAGAACATGTTCTTGTGAAATTAAAGGAACAAGTCTCCATGCTCATGAGCAGAGATCGTGAGCAAAAGGTTTGTCTTTGTAGATAAGTCGGACAGTCAAAGTAGAGCTTTCAACTGTAAAAAGAAATGAAGGAAGCGCTCGTTCTATTCACTTTGAGCATACTCGTCACAGCCAGTTTCAAACTTATTTCATTTTCATTTTCACTTTCAGTTTCCCGTCTTGGACATGGTCATGGTGCTCGCCCGTGGTGGCAGGTTGTGATCAGTGGGGATCCTCGCGGGTCGTCGTCGGAGGTTGGCTGTTTCATTCAACAGTGCGAGTTGGTTAGTCGGCGCGAATGATGCGTGCCATCGAGTGTTCCCATGGGTATGGGATGGGATGGATCCAAAAAAACGTTCAAACTCAAGTCTGGCGACGACGATACTCGAGTACACAAAAGTGCGGACACCGATGGGATACATACGGAGTTTCGAAGCTCTTGAAAGCATGCTCGCGGTCGTCAGCCTCGTTAGCCTCTTCCCGAATTTGACAAGCCTGTAAAGTCCGAATTAATCTTTCTGACAACGATGCATTCTGAAGTTGACTGCTTTTGAGACAAGTGGAATCGTCCCGGAGGACACTTTCTTCCAGTTGCCACATTCTTAAATCTTACTTTTCTTCCAAGTTCATCCCAAATTTCGATGTGTTCATCTCATCACTGATTCTGATTGATTTCAATTTGAATTTGAACGAAATAGTTTTCGTCAGGAGCTCGTGAGGAGTCTCCTGTGGCCGCGTCACTCGGCTTCTAGTTCCCGAGGGAAGCTCCGTTTTGTTCTTTTGCTCTTTTTCTCCGCATGTTTCTCCGCACTTGAGGGAGCCTCCAGCTCCTACTGCACCTCTACTACTCGCTAAAAGAACATGTACACCCATAGAATGACATCGCGTCAGAAGTAGGACGAGGGAGTAACCTAAAACGATTGCGTTGTTTTGTCAATGATTGAATTTTGAAATAAACATTGAACGAAATAAACATTGAACGACGATTTTCGATTCTTTTAAAATTAAAAAAGCCAAAAGAAAGAAGACGAACCTTTCTCAAACAGACCAGACAGACTAAAACTATTAGCTAGACATGAGAATAAAGAGAGAGGAGTGCCTACACAGTGCTCAAAGCATCTGGCGGCACACTACCTTTCCACCTAACACCCATTAGCTCCCGCTAATCAAACAGGTGCGGAGACGACACACATTGCCAATAGCAACGCAGTACAAAACACATTCTTTTCGACCGAGTTTTCCACAGTTTCCCACAGTTTCATAATCCAGGTCCTCGAGTACCCTTTACTGTGGGGGATCTGGTGTGCGAAAGAGCCGTTGGCGGTGCTCGGACCTGGGAATCGGAGCTGGTTCGGTATAAAATCCAAAGCAGAGCGGGAGATGGCCCTCGCGAGAAGGCGAGCGAGTGCGAGTGCGAGTGCGGTGTCCGCACTAGTTGACGGTTTCGGCCGCGCACACAATTACCTGCGGGTGTCGCTGACGGAGAGATGTAACTTGCGGTGCACGTACTGCATGCCGGAAGAAGGCGTGGCGCTGAAACCGCAAGAGGAGATGTTGTCGAACGAAGAGGTGGTGAGAGTGGCAAAGTGCTTTGTGGAGAACGGCGTGGATAAAGTGCGGCTCACGGGGGGCGAGCCGCTGATTAGAAGAGACATCGAAGGGCTTTGCAGAGATTTGAAAGGGCTGGGACTGCGAGATCTGGCGATTACGACGAATGGGATATTGTTGAAGCGCAAATTGGACACGCTGGTTTCGGCAGGGGTGAATTTGATGAATATTAGCCTCGACACGCTTGTGCCTGCCAAATTCGAGCTGATTACGCGGAGAAGAGGTTTCGATACTGTACTGGAGTCTATACATCGAGCGAGAGAGAACCCTGGGCTCGATCTAGTCAAGCTCAACTGCGTAGTGAAACGAGGCGTCAATGATGAGGAGATAAACGATTTTGTGGCGATGACGGAGCACTTTCCAAATTTTGAGGTTCGATTTATTGAGTACATGCCTTTTGAAGGAAACAAGTGGAAGTCAAAGTCTATGCTGCCTTACTTTGAAATGGTGGATATTATTCGGAAAAAGTACCCCACGTTTGAGCGCACCAAAAACCTGGACGGTGCCAACACAGTGTCGAAATCATGGCAAGTGCCAGGTTTTGCTGGTCGGGTGGGGTTCATTTCCTCTATGAGCGATCATTTTTGTGGCACCTGCAACAGACTTCGCTTGACAGCAGACGGCAATCTCAAAGCCTGCTTGTTCGGAGAGGACGAGATATCGCTGCGAGATGCCCTCAGGCAAGGCGCTTCAGACGAAGACTTGGTTTCGCTCATGGCACAAGCTGTGAGCCGTAAACACGAGAAGCTTGGAGGTCACGACAATCCAGAGTCCATCGCAAACGGGAAGAACAGGGCCATGGTCCTTATTGGAGGCTGATTTGCGCGTTTCAGCTTGCGTCTTCATCTCTCACGATGTTCCAAGAAATGTTCCAAGAAAGTGTAAATATCCAGTCAAGTGAAATGGTACTCACGCTATAAAAAGGCGTTGTTTGCTTCTCCTTTTTTCGTTTTTGTACACAACTTGTTTGTCTAATAATGTATTCGACTAAAAAACCGAGTCTTCATGCTGAGGGGGTGAGAATAAGTCGGATTGCGTCCTATTTATACATTTTACGGGCGAAAACTATTTTATCGCTTTTGTGATCTTTAGCATCCCAGCGTTACCGCGCTCTACAGCGCTGGACGTCCGCTCTAATTGTTCATTCTGTACATCGAGCTCATCGGCCATATGGCTCGCGATGCGCAGATTAGACTGCATTGTGCGCGCAGTTGCTTCGGAGATATCTTCAGGCCTTGACCTCTGGCGCTCTGCAAGAATCCTAGCTTGTCTCTCTTCCTCTCGGTCCCTCATTTTCATTCGTGCCTCGAATTCTTGCGCAAACCTAGCAGATTCTGCGGCTTGAGTCTTGGGTCCCCAGCTCATCATATTGCGCAAAGCACCACTTAAATAACCTGCCCGATTGATCCTCTCCGAATACGCAGCGATATCGCCAACCGTGGAGGCGTTCTTTTCAGAGCTAACGATTTGCTCTCCTTGTTGAGTTACCCGTTGAAACGACTCGCTCATAATTCCATTCGTTTCGACGGTCGTTGAATAAATACTATGCCACAGCTCATCGCCTTCGTCAAGTGGCGCGCCCGCGTTGGAACGCGGGGCGCGCAACAAAAGTTCGTCGGTATGCGGTCTTTTGGCGTAGTTTGAGAGTTTGGCTGCAGGAGTGCCAACGAGCATGCGCACCCAAAGCCTCCTGCGAAAGACTGACCCGCGCTTCGGCTCAACGTACCAGTTCTCTGCATTTATGGCAGAGCCATATTCCCAGCCCCCCAGATCTGTGTCAGGCCGGTCAATCACTGGAGCCCACTTTGTCGAGGCCCATTCCCACTTGACATTTTCCTTCATTTCGCGCTCGTGAATCTCGGCAACTTTGTCCTCAACCTCAGAGGAAATTCCTGATGCGCCATTTCGCGCAGCTGCCAGAATGACCACACGAGCTTCTATAGCACTCATGTTGCTTGCAGGGGATGCCCCCTGCAACTCATCACCAAACTCGTCCCGCCAAATGCTCTCTCCCCAATTCCTCTTCACGTATGACCAAGACTGCATTTCCCAGGCAGATACTTCCAGGTCATACTCCCCAGTCTGCTTTTTGCGAACTGCCAGCAACGCTTTTACTCGGCGCGTTTCGGCATTAATAGAGCGCTTCTTGACAGCTGCAACGCCCTTTCCAGCGACCGTGCCTACCAAGCCCCCAGCTGCCGCGCCTATGGCGATTCCAAGTGGCCCGCCCACTATGCCAATTAGCCCCCCGACCGCCGCCGTCCCAAACCCAGCTTTGGCCGCACCAGTGCCAGCCTGGCGCTTGCGATATGTACTGAGCTCCTGGACACCATCGACAGCTTTAGCCAGTGAATCCTCGGTGTTCTCTTCAAGGCGGTCAAAGTCGTCTTGCTGCACTTCGATGAGGGCGCCGACTTCGCTGGCAATCTCGCGAACCATGGTGGCTGTTCTCGCCACGTTGCGCAACTCGGCGTGTTCCATCTCGCGCGACTGCTGCTCGTCGTACTCGCGTAGGACCAGCTGTGCCCTGCTCTCTCTGTCCCTGTGCATTTGCATCTGAACCTGCATCTGCGAAACGCGATCAACATCACTCGGCTCTGTATTCTCGCCGTCCATTCCATTTGCAACGCCGCCCCCCTTGCCACTTGCAAGCTGCCTCTGCCGTTGCCTTTCCTGGCTCTGCTGCATGGCCTGTTGCTTATGATGCGAAGCAGCCACCAACCGCCCACGCTTGACCGCCGCAGCAAGCCTTTGCAGCACTGCTTTCACCTGCAGCTTCCGCTCGTAGTCGGCCCTGAGCTTCTTCGCGAATGGCGCATCTTTTGCATCTCGAAGCGCCTGGCCCAGCGCCGCATGAAACTTCTCGTCCGCGTCAGCTAACAGCCGCGCCGCGTTCTCGCCCGCTGCCACCAGCTCTGCTGCTTTGGAGTTGTGATTTGAACTCCCGTTGGTGCCACAACTTGTTCGGGAAGCGCGGCCCCCGCCGAGGCTCTCGAGAGCTGCGCTGGCACTCGTAGCTGACTGCGAAAGGCGCACGAGGTCCACCAGCTGTACGCGGAGGGACTCCATCTCGTCAATGTGTACTGAGTACCGCGCTCGAACGGAAGCAAGCACCTGTGCTCCCGCGCAAGAACGCTGCAAGAACGTTTTCCAGACAACTATCAACCGCACGCCGCCTACTTTTCAACCTCACAAGTCTCCCTGCTCTCCTGCTCTCCTGCTATTCTGCTATTCTGCTATTCTGCTCTGCTACAACTTGAAGGTCCTCTCTTTCCGTCTCCTGTTCTCCTCTTCGATTGTCTTTCGCTCCTTGCAATGACTGAGGGACCGCGACAAGTCACTCGCACTCGAGGACCTTTGTGGAGACTGTGTACTTGGTAGACGGAAAGCTTATGGCACTTGGCAAGTGCTTGGCATGCTTGGCCTTTGGCCAGTGTCCTCCTAAGCTCTTCTTCTATCTGTGCCTGTTTGTGTTTTGAGTGTTTTGTTGATTTGTTTTTGTTTCTGCGAAGACCATGCCTTGCCTCGCGCCGCCATGGCAAGCAATGCGACGAGTGCAAGAGTTGCGCTGTCGCCGAGGCCAAGTTGGCTGTCCATGGATCAGGATCAGGATCAGAGCATGAGAGTGAGAGTTCATCATGAAGGTGGTCGGTCGTCAATACCTGATTCTGAGTTCTGGACTGCCCTT
Organism: Parietichytrium sp. I65-24A; assembly: GCA_012862575.1. Lineage (NCBI taxonomy): Eukaryota > Bigyra > Thraustochytrida > Thraustochytriidae > Parietichytrium > Parietichytrium sp. I65-24A. The sequence continues at coordinate 157,260 of BLSF01000003.1, forward strand.
TTGTTTTCCATTGAAATTGATCCATGGTTCACTGCGATGGTGAAGATGGTTCGTTTGCAAGTTGCTTGCTCTTACAATTGTCCGGACAAGATGAAATCGGAGCACGGCTTGAGATTGAGACTCCGCAGACTTCCAGGTGCTGATGATTCCAGACAGAGCTGCTCTTGAGCATCGCGCTTTTTAGAACAATCCACAATGCATTCTCTCGGCAAGCATCGTCCAAGACGCTTTCTTCGCGTCGAAACATGTCGAATCCGCGCGTTCGTCCATCCCATTCTGCCTTTCTTCTTTCGCGAACATGTCATCATAGATTACCATCTCGTTCAACTCGCCCATCATCCCACCAAGTTCCTTTCCCTCGTTCCTGAACATTCATCGAGTCCTTCGCCCAGCACGAGCAAGTTCCTTGTTCTCTTTAAGACCCAACATCCTACCACTACCTACTTAATAATGTTAACCATAGTGTCCATCACCCCTGCTTTAAAACATCAACCATAGCGCTAGCTTAAGCATGCTGCTAGTCAGTGCGGGTGCACACCTCCAAGCGTGAGACTGACAATGAGAGAGGTGAATGAGATGAGACAAAGTGCAAGTGAAAGCTTTGAAAGCGAAACAGAAGTGGAGAAGGTGGAGAATGGAGAGCGAAGAAAGAATAAAAGAAAACTTGGTGGACTGGTTGTTCATTGTACAAAGTTTGCGCAGTACTGAGTACTGAGCGCCACAGTGGAGTGACTACAAAACTGAATTCTGTGTTTCTGTGTTCACTGAGTGAAAAATAAACTAGAGCTCTATCTTAGTAGAGTGCAGAGCTCCAAGGAGGACTCGCATTCACAACAATCACTCAGACAGTGAGCAGCCAGCGTGCAATGCGTGTTGATGCGTGTTGGCTGGGAGAGCCAAAGTAGCTCAAGTGCTCACAGTCTGATCAGCACACAACTACTCAGTAAGTTACCTGGCACTCACATGGTGTGCAAGCGGCAAGTGAACGAAAGAGCGAGGGTACAGTGAGTAAGCTGTCTCAGGCCGGTGTTAGATGTGCAGCCGAACAGAATTCTCCTCTCTGACCTCTCTGAATGGGATCATGATGTTACATCTCAGAGCTCATGCAAGCCACAGCTTTGCCGATTTGGAGGAGTTGGAAGAGTTGGAGACCAGCGCGCAAAGCGCCCACACGTGCTCGAGTTGCGGCTGACCGGGTGAAGCAAGTGAAGGAGGTGGAGGCATAGGGGGAGGAGAGGAAGAATGTCGGCTGTGGACAGCGCCAAGCAGGCGGCGAATGCGGGGGCAACGACGGTGAAGAGGATGTTTCGCAACACGAGCGAGTTCGTTTCGGAGCTGACGCTCAAGCAGGCGCTTATTATCGCGGGAGGAGTGGTGTTTGTGGTGATCCTGTTCTCCAACTTGCTGATTGGATTCTGGCAAAAGTACCTGCCGAGCATGCTCATTACGCTGATCAAATTCATGATCTACGTCCTCATACCTTTTGTAGCCGCGAGCGGCATCGTGTTTGGGATGTGGCTCGAGCGGCGGTACGAAAAATACGTAAGTTCTAAATCGCCATTTGGTGAATCGAGTCATTTGGGTAAAGAAACGAAACAAGAAGGAGCGACCCACCAAACTAAAACCTCTGAACTATCCTTGAACAACAGGATGACCTCCACGACTGGGTATCTGACAAAGTGGATCAGCTTTCCAGTGGCATCAGCTCAATCAAAAAGAAGATGTAAAAGCTTTAAGATTTGGCATTTGTCGCGTGTGAATTATTCTCTATTTGCGCGGGCCGCGTTGCGGATGTGCATGTCAACACACAAAGCATCGCGCCCCGTCTTCCAGTCCTTGAGACTGGCAGTCGTTTGTGCACAACTTTTGTCACATCACCCACTCTCTGAGTACAAGAGAAGCTGCTTCATGTCGCTCTCTACTTTTACCAAAATTAAAGAAAAAAAAAGGGGAAATGAGCAGACGTTGACCAAATCTTCATCAGTAAAAGTCTGCCCGTGAAGGCGGGTCCTGCCTTCCACGGCGAAATATTCTGGGAGGGTGCAGCACCAGAAACACAATTGTCGCAACAACGGCCCCTGCGACGGAGCCCCCGATAGCCGCAGACCTTGCCTCAGGATCCTTGATTCCAAAATTCTGCGCAATAGAATCTATGTAGCCAGACGATGTGTCGTTAATTGTGTGCACTTCTTGGTCCAGCTGCGGCGGCCAAGGGCTCAGCTCCAGTTCGTCCGGGGTACACTGATAATTAGGCTCTTGCAGACACTTATTGAGACAGTCCTGTGACGTAAAGTCAACTTGGCCAATAGTCATTTCATCAATGGTCACGTTCGCACAGAGGAATTCGCGTGGCAAAACGATATGATCCGGAATATCCTGGATGCCGCCGCTCACAGAGGCGAGGATGCGCGCCCTCTCGGGTAGTGAGTCGAACTGCACATCGTCTTCGCTGTTGAGTTCAAGCCTGTAGGTTGTTTTAACATGATGATCCCAAATAAAGGTGTCATGCATTCGCATGCTGAAGGCATTAAACGGGTTTCTGTTGATGACAGACACGAAAGTGCCTTGAATCTTTATTCGACCGTACGTGTCCACGGGCTCGTGCGATGAGGGAGAAGGGTATACTTGCAACGTGGTGTGCACACCCGTAGTCACATAGCAACTTATTTTGCAAGGAGCGAAAAACTCCAAAATGCCATACTCGAAGAATACGGTCTCGGCCTGATGAAGCCCGCATTTCAGTTGGGCATTGCTTTGCACTCTGAAGATGGACGTCAGGGAGGACGATACGTTCCCTGCGCCACTAAATCTCATCGTGCCACCGCTCTTGACGACGATCTCGCCAGTTGTCACAGTAAGCATGTTGTGGAAGGTGGTCGCAGTCTCTCCGTCTTCAGAGTCCAGTTGCCGCCCAGCAGATCTAGGCACAATCTCAATCTTAGCACCATCATCTACTCGGACGTAACCGAAGTCACAATATGGTCCCACTGTGAGTACGGTGCCGTGCCCAGTCACTAACAACATTGCATTCTCCGCAAAAGCCCACACTTGATCTTCTCTTAGGCAAATGGTGCTTGAGGTGGATATGTACATAGCGATATTGTCTTCAAAATTCTGCTGAGAGGAAGCCCATGGTTTCGCAGGATTTGGTGTATAAACTTTCTTGTCGGGGAACTGGGTAGTGTTCGAGATGAAGAAATAGCCATCCTCTGTTTGGGTGTCATCATGAGTCACCTTGGGAGTCGGAGACGCGGTCGGCCCCCGTGTTGTCGGCGATGCGGTAGGTGAGCGGGTCTTTTCGCCAAGATTGTACCCGTTCTTTTGAGCGGTCGCGCAAGTGCCACAACAGTTGCTTGGGGAGGAGTGATAGTCCATGTCGTCATCGTTGATGGAATTACAAATCGAACGCGCGACTCCGAGGCGGGACTTTTCGTGGTCGAAGATCATGTCAAAACCAGCCATTGTGATAGCGCCGATCACAAATCGGCTACCCCCACTCAGCAAGCCGACACAGTACGCGTTTTGAGCCGAGAGGAACATGTATGACGAGCTCGGCACGCAGATACGAACGGTATCCCCTTTCGACTCTGCGTTTTCGAATTCAAACTCGATGCTTGGAAAAGTCTCCAACCACTTCTTCATGTCAGACTTTCCGTAGCCATCGGGAGGCGCAAAGCAGCCCACTGAATCCCGCTTGTCCATGCTTAAGGCGGAGGGAGGGTTGTGGATACCCACGCAATTTCCAGGCTTTGCGCAGAAGGCGTTCAGACGCTCCTTGATGGCAGAGTGAATGGTGCGGGGGACATATGTAAAAGTGGTTCCGCTATCCACGATCGGGATGGGGATGTTGCCTCCAGAGACTTTTTCGCCCCCCACGTACATGTCCAGCACCTTAACATTGTAAAATTCTCTAAACTCCATCGGAAGCCACTGAGGGGGCTCGAGATGCCTCGTTTCGTCAAACCCACCGACACCGAGTACGCCGACGGTGTTGGAGAGACAAAGCGAAAACATGTCCTTCTCTAGCTTGTGATGCTCGCGCAAATCCGCCAGCAATGTTCCGGAGTTCCCCGACATGCCAATGATGCCGTCTGCTTCTTGCTTCTGAAACGCCGACGCGAAGGAGTTGCAGCATCCAAACTTGTGCCTGACACCCTCCTTCTTCACGTCGCAATCGTCCCCGAGACACATTGCGTCCATCACAAAATTGCCCCGATTGCACGACCCCTCCGAGTAGCACTGCGTGTACGTCGATGACAGCAGCTCGGCTGCGGGTGACATGGAGGTATCGAAATGATGATGGTCCCCACAGTTGCATCCTTTGCATGGCACCGCGATCGTATAGCTCCCCGTATCTACAATCACACTAAACACTTGCGCCGGGTCCCCAATTTTCAGATCCGACCAATACACTCCATCAGGCTCGCGCTTTATCTCCGTAAGCTCTTTGAACCCTGCATTCTCCAGCATCCGCGACCGCTCTGCGTCGTGTCTTCGTCGCAGAGGGATCTCCAGAAATCCTTTCTCCAACTTTCGCCTTTGCGCCGACCCACCTTCCTCTCTGCTATCTACCATTCCCGCAGCCTGCTCTCCGCTGACCGCCATCGCCAACACCGCCGCAGCGGAGAGCGCCACGCACGTGCGGACCCGCATCACTGAGTGACTGAGTGAGTACCTTTTCGACCGTTTCTGAATTCTACAAAGCAAACCAAACGCCTGTGCGCAGGGATGCCTTCTGTCAGTCGCACCGAGGCCCTACGCCTGCGGTTAATTACACGCCTAGCAGTCACCTGCCTCTTTTGATGTTCGCTGTCGCGCACACTCACTCTCACTCCCACTATCTCTCTCTCTCTCTCTCACTCACTCTTCGCGTTCACTCACTCACTCACTCACAAATGGCTTTGCCCTTTCACTCACCGACACATTCACTCACTCCCTTCGCTAGAGGCCAGCGTAGTCTGGACGTAAGAGTGCGAAGGGATCGAGCGTGTGGCAGATATGGCTACCGTATTTGGTAGATGTGTCTCGTGGGGATGGGTGGGGATGCTAGAGTTTAAAGGAGGCCGTTGCAGTAAGAATCGGGTTGGAAAGGTGATATGAAAGCTCTAGTTATAGGGAGAAGCTCTGTCAGACTAGCCAGCAGCGGTCACTGTTAGCCGGCATCTGCAATGATATGATTGCAAGTGAGAGAATAGAAGCAAGTGTGAATTTGTAAAGATTTTTTGTGAAAAAGGTGAGTAGGGTGTGAGATACGCAAGAAGAATTTTTGAGTAGCGGCGAGAAAAAAAAAACTGAATATCAACAACGGGTCAGCACAGCTTAGTGGTATCGAAGATTCTCATTGTCGTCGTCACGGTCGCCGTCTCCCTGGTAATGGACGCCACCACCTTCGTAATACTGCTGCTGCTGCTGCAGGCCGTCTCCACTGGATTCTGCTGGCTGCGAAAGGTGCGGCGAAAGCATGCGGTTCATATCAAACATACCAATCTTCTCGCTGCGAAAGATGTGCCTGAAGGCATCGTCACAAATGATTTCCTTCTTGTTGTTCGGGTTCTGCAAGCCACGCTCTTTAATGTACTCCCAAAGCCTTTTAACAACGTCTGTTCTTCCCATGGTGTGAGCCCCGCACACCGCTGCAAGTTCTTGAGACAAGGCAAGAGGTTTGCTGAGACCACCTGCACCACGCTTGCGTGGAGGGCCTTCCTTCTTCTTGTTCTTCTTCTTCTTTTTTTTCTTCTCCTCCTTGACCTGCCCAGCAGCCTGTCCCTGCATAGCGGCAGCTTCTTGCTGCATGCCATGTGCACCTGCCGCATGGTGACCCATGGCGTTTCCGGCTCCAGGTGGGAAGTACCCCTGCTGCACGAATGGCATGTTGGCGTATTGACCCATTGGGAACTGCTGGTGCATGTTGAACTGCTGCTGTTGCTGCGGGTGGCCCTGCTGATGGTGCGCGCCGCCCTGCTGGTGCTGAGGATGGCCGCCGTGTTGTCCCATCTGTTGCTGGGCATGCGCACCGTACATTCCAGCGCGCATATCGGGGGCTTGGGTCTGGCTGAGTTTGTATGAGTTCTTGTCTTGCGTAAAAAGTCCTTGCTGCACACCTTGCTTGACAGCTTTGCTCACTGCGGTCTTGTTCGCAGCGTCGTTGAAGTCAATGTGGTACTTTTCCGTGATGCACTTTTTGATCGCTTGCAGGGAGGCGCCCTTGCGGCTTCCGAGCGAGCCAATGGCCTGGGTCACCATATCTAACATACTCGGCTGACCACCTGCGGGCTGCTGTTGCTGCAGAGCCTGCATGTTTGGCTGTTGCATGCCATGCTGGAACCCGCCCTGCATGACCTGTGGCATCCCCGCCATGTGCTGCATGCCCGGCTGCATGTGCTGCATGTACGGGTCTATGCCTCCGAGCAGGTTCGCGTTCAACATCTGATGCTGCTGTTGTTGCTGCTGCTGCTGCTGCGGCATCATCCCCTGTTGCTGCTGCTGCGGCGCCATTCCTGCTGCCGTCTTTTTCTTCCTGCCGCGCTTCGCACCGGTCGACATCTTGCCGTCCGCTCTCGTACCCGTTTTCGCTGCCTTCCGAGCAAACGCTCCCAACACTCACCACTCAACAACTCAATCACACTAAGTCGGCAGTCGACTGTGAGTTCAAGGTCTCAAGTGTCTCAAGGTCTTGTCTGCCTCCTCCGCTCTTTGCTCCTCGGGTATGTAACCCTTTTGCACCTATGTATCCGCCTTGGCAGATGGCAGATTTTTTCCCCCCCTCCGCGGAACGAAGAGAATGAGGTATGCCTTTCACTCGAGTCTCCTCTCTCTCTCTGTTTCTCTCTCTCAATGTCTCTGCTGCGTGTGATTCTCTCTCTCTCTCTCTCTCTCAGTCACTCCTTTTGCGGTCTCTCTTTCTCAATTTCTCAATGCGAGTCGAGTTGGGCTCTTCTTCACTCTCTCTTTGTCTCTTTATTTTTTTTTCCCCTGTGCCAGGTGTTCCGGTCGTTCGTTGATGGGATTTTTCCCCTTGGCCCGCGTGAAAGGGGCGTTTTTTTCCCCTGCGGCAGGTGCGGTGAGGAGGCCTATGTGTAGGTAGGCGTGGTTAAGAGGAAAGGAGGATGAATCCCCCTCTGAAAAACAAGCTGGCGGGCTTCAGAGGATGCCTTCGCACTGCCTCCCAAGAGTTGTCTCTCTCAGTGCGATGGAATGAGAGATGACAGATGGCAGATGGCAGATGACAGAGGGCGGCGGTTGTTGTTTTTGCCTCTCGTGTTAGTGGTCTGTCTTTGGAATGCTTCTCTCTCTCTATCTCTCTCTTGCTCTCTGTGGCTCTTGTATGGGTGGACTCTCTCTTTCTCTCTCTCTCTGTGTGATGGATGGGGAATGGATGGATGGGTGTGCGGCTCTCTCTCACTCCCTTCCTCTCTCTTTCTCTCTCTCTCCTCTGCGCCCCTCTCTGCGCCTCTCAGTTAGGAGACTGCTCCCACACTCTGGTTGTCTTCTCTCTCAGCCCCCTGCTTCCTTCCCTCCTTATCTTTCCTTCCCCTCTCTTTATCTAACACTAGCGGGACTGGTAAAGTGACTCCTCCTTTTCATTCTCAGAAAAGCATCTCAGTATGGTTTATACTATCTGTATCGGTATGGCGCTGGGAAGGTGGGGGGCTTGTGGCTGACATTGTTGTGAGTCTACTCTCCTGGACAATTAAGGGTTCTATAGTCTTTACTACAGCAAGTGAAATTGTCCAACGTCGCTGGAGTCAATGTCGACAGTTCATTTTGGAGAAGCTCCGCACTCTTACTGATCGAAGGCGATATCCTACATATCGGGTAATAACAACAGGGATAATAGTGTATAAGTTCTGAATAAGAACGGACGCAGGTGGCAATTCAGAGAGTTCTTCGCCGAGCGGGGAGGCGAACGGTGGTGGCCACCTCACGGAAGAACCTAGGCGTTGTCTAGGGGGGAGATGTCGGCGCCTGTCGTAAACTCTTTCTCCGAGAGGCTGGCCGAGTACTACTGGGTTAACTAATCATTCCTAATGTTCATCGCACCCTGCTTGGCTGACTGAAGTCAACTTGCAAGTTTGACAACATCTAGGCTCACTCACTCAAAATAATAATGAATTATTCTCAAATGGTAGTTGTAGATCTTTCTAGGACTTCATTCTCCTCGGTGACTAGCCCTGGTATACCATATTCACTAGTGAGTGAGTACCAGTGTATATGGTATATGAGGCTCATGGCACATCTGGAATCAAATTAGAGGCGATTGGATTTTGTCGAGACTCTGACCACTCTTATTAATAGCAGTATTTATTCAACTAAGAGTGATAAATAATAAATATCTATTGTCACTAGGACCGGGAGAAAGGCCGGACGCTTGAATGGAAAGCAACTCATAATCCTTGGTAGCTCCTATACTGATATTATAAGCTATTGGGATATTCATCTAGTCAATCATCCTACCACTAGGAGGAGCTATGAGATCTTGGAAACTCAGCGAATAGGACACATCTGCGCAGTGATGCACCTGCTCTCAAGAGCATTTGAAAAGCTTTCAAGTCTAAAGATCCGAAGTGAATATTCGTCACTCATCAGATATGGTACAATTGAGCTTTGATTATGCAATGACGTAATCATTTTGATTGCGGTTGTTGCCTTTGGAACAATGCTTGTTCTTTTTTCCCTGCAAGTTTTTTTCCCCCTGACCAAAGTCCGTAACAGTGTAGAAAAAATCGCAAGTTGAGATTTTTCGATGCCCCTCGAAACCCCTGGAGGGGATTCTGCAGAGGGGACGGGGGTAGTGGGCAGTTTCCTGCATATTGTGAAGCCTAATATAGGCTGTCATATCTTATAGCTTCTGTGCGTCAGACTCTTGTCTATTTGCCGACGGCCCCCCCTTCTCGGCGAAACCCAAGCTAAATCTGGGGGTTTATGCTGAGCGTTTCACCGATGTGTGGGGGCAGTGTACTAGTTAGTACTGGGCACTTTTATTTCAAGTTTGTATGTGCCATTTTTTAAACTTTTTTGAAAAATTTCTTGATAATTATTTTTCCATTTCACTCACCTTTTTTGAAGCTTTTGATTCTCACGTTTTTCAGTTCAGGAAAAAAAAAAGTTAAAAACTTCACAGAGACAGAGACAGAAGACCTCTCAAATGTCTTAGGCCGCTGATAGTCTTTTTACTGGTTTGAAATTTTTGATCGGTTAGAGGCTAGGCGGAAAAAAAAAGAAATTTTTTCCCCCCTCGACAGAATAGCGTTAATTAGGGAGTTCTATTCCAAAGACATTTCGTTCCCAACAACTTTTTTTTTCTTTTTTTAGTAACAAACTCGCAGTCAATTAAAAAAAAATTAAAAAAATCAAAATTTTGAATTGCACAGGGAGCCAAAATTGCAGGAAGTGAAGGCCCTCGTCTTTGGAGTTTAAAGATTTTTTTAAAAATTTTCATGTTGATGTTTTGCACATCTAGAACCCAAATATATCTCTATTTTTTTCCCCTCGTTAAGACTACATTATGGTATAGTATAACGACGCGCTTTATGAATTATCGTACTAGTATTTTTTTTGCAAAATTTCCAAAAAATTCCTCTGAGAGTACTGTACTGTGGTGAAAATTCAAATTGATACATTTCTGAGAAGAATGAAAATTCAAAATTCAAAATTCAAATTTTTCTTCACTGTGAGAACTGTGAGTGTGCAGTGAGTTTGGGTTGTTAGTCCATAATACTCGTTCTTGTTCTTGAGAATGTTATCCCAAATTGACACCAAGACACCCTTGAAGATGGAGCAATCGAAAGAACGGTTCTGAATTTGGGCAAGACTTCGGCCCGGGAGTGAGCTGTGAGCTGTGTTATGCAAGCACAGAATTTGGAGCTGCATCGCGCTTGCGCAGATTGAGTCCGAGTTATCTCAATCTTCAGTGAACGGGCAAGTAGATGAAAGGCCCTGCGGCCATTTCCGCGTTCAATCTGACCCCGGGTTCTGCCGGTGAATAATCGTCAACAGAAAAGATGGAGGAGTGGCCAAGACGATCAGGAACACAATTTAATTTCAGTACTACTTAAAAAGTCACTTGAGCATGAGCATCGATCACAGCAAAGCAAGCAAAAGGCGGCCTCGATCGGCCGAGATTAGGATGGGGTCAACTTGAGCTGAATTGAGTGGCCGCTGTTGCATCCGACGACGCAAAACTGCTGCAGCGGCATCTTGACCACCCCCTTGTAGGACTCGATTTTGTCACCAAACACAGTGACTGCGGACGCCCCGACGATGCTGAAGGCGGCTCCCACGGTCACGCGTTGCACAAAGTCATCTCGCCAGAGATAAATACTGACCGGAACGGGACCGCCGTTGATCGCCACTTGGACGCTCTTGAAGTCGTAGGCCATTTTCAAGAATTGGGTGATTCCTTGAAAATACTTTTTCAAGCCCCCGGGGCCCTGAAACCCTCGCACGACTTCTGCTCTACCCTCGTTGTGAACAAACTTGAACTTTGGCACTTTGACGCTGTCCGCGGGAATGAACTCGCCGATGGCGCCACTGACCGGTTCGAAGCTCCATTGAGTGTACAACACCCCTTCCAAAGTTTCCGAGTGCACCAAATAGCAAGCTCCGCGGCGCTCGGCTCCCTCGTTGCCCTTCGTCCGCTGTAAGCTGCTTTGGAGCTTTTGAAGAGTCTTCTGCTCTCGCGCCTTCTTGCGCAACTTCTTTTTCAGAGCCTTGGAGCGCGCCTTCTGCTCCTCTGCAGTGAGTTCTTCACTAACAGGTAGAGGAGATGCCTTCTTATCCACGGCCAGGGTGTCTGGGGCGCGTGAAGGCGAGGCTTCTTTCTCTTTTACTTCCTCTTTCGCACTCTCCTCCTCGACACCTGGAGCTACAATAATTGCGACTTCGTCGAACTTTGGCCGCGAAGACGGCTTCCGTCTCGGAACGCACGGCTCGACTACAGTCTCCTCTTGAGTCTCCTCTTGAGTTTCGTTTACAGCGCTAGCAGATTGCTTGCGCGCTGTCTGCACTTCCTGCTCCAGAACGTCCGGGACGTCTTGGGTCCCTTCGCTCACGGCGCTTCTGGACCCGCTCGAACGTCTCCGAGTCAAGCTCAAACGCTTGCTTAGGCGTTTCAAAAGGTTCTCTTTCGGCTGAGTAGAAGCTGCTGCTGCAGCTGCTGCAGCTTCGCGCATTCGCTGCAGCTCTTGCTCCGCGGCCCGAGCGCGCTCCTCGGCTTGCAGAGCCTTGTTGCGCAGCTCTTCTACTTTATTCTGGTGCTGATCTGACATGATCTTCATCAGCTCCTTTTCACGCTTTCGGAGCTGCTCGGTACGAGCAAGAACGTCGGCGCCTTCCTCCGCTTTGGCTTGCAGCTCCATCCAGATCTGCAGCTCCTCAAGACCCGCGTTGCTCTGCCGTTTCTTAGACATGTGCGAGCCAGCCCTCATTGGTCGCAAGCTCTTCGGGCCGGATGCGAGTCCAGTGCGAATGATCTCTGCCTTCTTTCTCTGAGTGCCTGCCTCTTGCTCTCGGCCGATCGACTCGAGGTAATCTCCAAGAGTCTCGAGGGCATTTGCCACGGTTTCGTGCATCTCTCCGTTGGAAAGAGTCCACATCCTCACCGCTTGGCGCAGAAGCTGCTCTACTCCCTTGTGCTGATCATTTTTGATTAGGATTGCGGCGCATCTTTCTAGTAGATGCCCTTGATTCTTCATCTCTTGCATGACATGTTGCACCCAGGCCTCCGCTTCTTCGCCACTCTGCGCCTTAATCTTGATAGTCTTAGAGCTTGTTACGAGAGAGAATTGGCTCGAGCCACGCCGAGAGTATCGCAGCGTTTCGATATCTACCAAGTTGATGACCTCCGAGGTCGGTTTCCCAAGCGGCGCTGCGCTAGGCATTGGCGAAAAGTCGTCATCCTCATCTTTACTAATTCTAACACGGCCCTCTTCCAAGCACACAAACTTGACGGCCCAGCCAAAGCCCCTCGAACCCTTCACCTTGAGGAAGCCCTCCATTCGGACAGCTCGCCCGCCGGCAAGCAGGATCGCTAGAGGACTGGACGGAACAGTGTATACGTCCGAGCCGCTCGTAGATGTGCCCGTGCTCGCAGTACTCAAACGCTTCGGGTTCATGGACTGTCTGTCGCTTAGGCGGCTCTTCACTGTCGAACTTGACCCGCGTGCTGGGGGCATCGACGGCCCATTTCTGCTACCCGGCCGCGCCGATATCCGCTTCGCAGCCGACGCTATTGACTGCACGATCTCCATCTCCTTCCAACCTTTCCTTTCGGTCTTCCACACTGCACCAGACAGACACACAGACAGACAAAATACGTGCCAACCAGTCTTGCCGCCAACTCGGTTCGAGCTTCTCGACTTGCAACTCTGTGCGCAGGCACCCGCCGCTTCTTCGGCCCCTTCCGGTCTTCCAGTCGCACACGAGGCGTGAAGGGAGAATGGCACAGACGTGTACTAAGTACCGCTCGGCAAGCCCGTGGCGAAGGTCGAGTGACTTTGCCCCTTGGCAGATCTGTGCAATATGTGGCACTGTGCCACTTTCTCTCACTTCACGCGCTCGGGCTCGGTCCCTACCTCCCCTTACTACCACGCTCTCCACTCTCTCTATACAAACAACTCGAACTCGCAGGCAGCACTACTGTACCGGTCAACGCCACCATCTACCAAGTTGTAAGTTATAAACCAGGAGTTAGAATCATGTGCTCACAGCTCTCACAGTGAAAGAATGCTTCTTGCACCTGGTCAAGACTCTCACAGACTCTCACTGGCGCAAGAGTTAATGAGAGTGCAAGTGCGAGTTGAATGCCAATGTAGTTTGAAGTAATCAGTCTACAGCCCGAGTGCCACGGGAACTTTTCCCTCACAGCAGCCGGCAAACCCAATTTCTTTTCTTTCTTTCTTGTTGTTGTTAGAACGCATGCATACATGAGTTGCTTCAACTTTTGGTCATAAAACTGGAAATTACGAAAGCCAAGGCAAGCCTGCCTTTGTCAATCGATCGAATATCCACTGACTGGCCGTGCGTTGTGCTGTGCTGTGTGCTGTATGCTTGTGCGCTGCGTGTGTGTGTCTCTTGATCCTGATCTTGCTGTGCAATTAGTGCAGCTTCAAGTTGGCCCGTGTCACACGAAGTAACTAACTGCACAGCCTAGCGGCCGCTGAACGGCTGCTATCAACAAAGCTTCACGAGATCTGGCTATGGCGCGGGACTAGTAGCTAGCCGAGGCGTGTCTCGTTTCCTTCCTCGGGAAGGGTAGTGCACACTAGGAGAAGTGGAAAGCGAAGGCAGATTGTTGGCTCGACAAGCCCGGCCTCCCCCCTTCGCTTGCCCGGCAAGTTGCAAGGGAGTTCCGTGGGAGAGGGGGCTTTGACTTGCAATTCTCAGCTGCACCATCGATGTCTCTCTATTTCGGATACTCGGGTTTCAGTTGTTTTCTAGGCTCGGTTTCTTTACCTTCCCTCCTCATTTCTTTCTTTCCTTCCTTACTCTCACGCTGTCCTGGGGGTCGGCTTGTACCACGATTCAGGCGCATGTCTCTACATGTGTGAACACTAACTCAAGCTATGCCTGCCGAAGAAACCTCGCCGGAACCTGATTTCGCAGGATTGGTTGAACGAGGTGAAAGGCGGAAGTGTACAGTAAGTCACTCCATCGTGCATCGTGTGCGAGAGATTGCGCCTTTATTGCGCCACGACCACACGCACGCCCCTAGCTCGGCCCTACGCGCTGTGTTTCGGAACGAATGACCAGCTACGAAGGAGGGGGGAAGGAGGAGGAGGAGGCGGAGGAGGAGGAGGGGTCACGACTTTGGTGGCGGTCACGAATTGACGCCTTCTAGTGGCTTTCCCAGTTTCCTTTGTCCAAAAAGCCCAAGCCATCTGTGTTGTGCACGACCAGCGTCGAGTACGTCACATGTCAATTTCTCTCTTTCCCCCGCACCCTTTCAAACATCTCACCAGCCGCGCTAGAACACGGGCTTGGGAACGCCTAGGTCAACGGGGTCTCGAACCCCGTTTCGCAAAGCCCAAGCCTCGTTCCCTTGCCTCTTCAGCGAACACGGTCGAAACTGGGCTTTCCACATTCTCTCCAAAGTCAAAATCCAGATCAGAATTCAGAATTCAGAATTCAGAAAATTTTGATAAATTGCTTTATTTTCCATTTTCCACGTAGCGCCAAAAGATTTGCAATTGCCTGACCTTTCGTGCACACTCTTGCCTTACCGTTTACGCTGACCCACGGGTAACCCTTCCCAGGTTTAGTCACTCTCGTAGCCACGCTGCTATGGCCGAAAGAGGGCAAAAGTGTTGCGCGCGCACAATTCACAAGTTCAGTAACGTCTAAGGAGCTATTATTGGTGCTGAGTAATGGCGGAGTGTATTATTGGTTCAAATGATGTAGAGTCTTAGTCGATCTGGAGAGGTGGAAGGAAAAGAGCGACAAGCAGGCTTACAGTGCTATAGTTGGAGCGAGACTTGTCCCGCCAGATTCCTTCCTATCTATCCTCCTTGTCGAGACGGTTCTGGCAATACTCACAGTCAGACAGTACCTAAGCGAATGGGACAAGATTCTCAGCTCGAATATAGCCGAGACATGCATGGAGTCATGCTGTCTTGTCGCAAGGTGGAAATTCGAAGCGGTCAGATTGAGCAGTTTGATCCTCCACGTCGCTACAATGGATGATGCCATGGTGCCATTCTCTTTTATCGCACTTTTCTCTGGATTTGATACAGTTGAGAGCCCTATGAAACAGCTTAATGGCGTTGCAAATGTGCGAGGCATGTTCCTTTTTCCTCTTGACTACGTACTTCCATAACACCCTAACAACGAAAACGTTGAGACTTCCTATAGATGTGAAAATGTTTCCCAGAAAAGTCGAAAACTTGACTGCTCAGGATTGAACCGTTCGAAAGTATTTTTTTAAGGAAATGAGCACTAGGTATAGGGCTCCGAAGAATGAAAACATATCCTTCCTCAAATTGTCAGTCAGTCAAGAGATGTCGCGGCGAACTGGAGAGGAAATTACACCCGCCCGACCCACTGCGGAACTTGCATGAGACGCATAACGCTTCCCTGAGAATGCACAGCGACTGCACGCTCGCCTTCTTTGGCAATTCCCCACTTGTGCGCGTACTTGATTCCGGTGCTGATCGCTTCTTGGACATCCATGCCCTTCGGGATTGCTAACACGCGAATGCCATAGGAGAGGTTCAACTGTCTTGCGACCTCCTGGTTGCTCGTCAAGCACAGAATGCATGCAGAGGGACGATATTTTGCAGCAATCTTTGCAGAGATCCCGGTCTCGCTATAAATCAACAAAAGCTTGGCTTTCTCTTCCTCAGAAGCTACCACAGCCGAGTAGATCAAGTTTTCACACAATGGCTTGGTCTTTTGAAACTCGGCATCGCTCTCCAAGGCTCTCCTGATTGCTTCTGTGCCTTGGCGGCTATCTACAGAGTACTCGGCTGTTTGGCAAATTTTGCTCATGGTCTCCACGGTGAGGGAGGGATAGAGCCCATTGGCGGTTTCACCCGACAACATCACCGAGTCACACCCATCCAGCACTGCGTTTGCAACGTCTGCGCACTCTGCTCGTGTTGGCCGGGGAGTTCGAGTCATGGAGTCGAGCATTTGGGTTGCGCAAATCACTGGCTTCCCCTTAATCTTGGCTTTTGAGACGATGAGCTTCTGGGCCAAGAATACGTTTTCTTGAGGAATCTCGATCCCCAAGTCACCCCGAGCCACCATCACACCGTCTGAAGCATCGATGATCTCATCAATGTTTCGCAGCCCCTCGCTATTTTCGATTTTGGAGATAATGTTGATACCAGGCCCGACAAGCCGGCGAATTTCTTCAACGTGCTCGCGCTTGCGAACAAATGAAGCAAAAATAAAGTCCACGTTCTGCTTGCGAGCAAACTGCAAGTCTTCGATGTCTTTCTTGGACACAGCAGGCAGGTCCAAGTCTACGTTGGGGATATTAACACCCTTTCTGGACCCTATTGTTGCCGAGTTGCTCGCGACACACTCAACGATATCCGACCCATCCTCGTCCTTCGAGAAGCCGGTCACTTCCAAGCACAACAAGCCGTCGTCGATGAAAATTTGTGAGCCAATCTTGACTGTTGTGCGGAGAGACTCGTAGTCGACGAAGAAAAGCTTCTCGCTCATCCGAGTTCGCCACTTTGGGTTCACAGTCAAGTGAATTTTTGCCTTGCTCACGATTGCGATTGGCCCCTTCACTTCGAAGTCTCCGAGACGGATCTCTGGCCCTTTGGTGTCCAGTGCTACACCGCACGAGACATTGACTTGGTCCAACAAAGGGGTTTGCTGCTGATCGCGCACTGAGACGCACTCTCTGAAGGTCTTAATAACGCGCTCATACAGCTGATGATCGCCCTGTTTGTATGTTTTGACAAATTTGTTGAGTACGCTGTCAGTTTAGCTATTTGACCCCTTCGGAACGGCGCAGACAAGAGGCAACTTACGTGGCTGCAATTTATACGCATAACGTTCATCCCCGACTTGAGGAGTGAAGAGATTCCCGGCTCGTCCCATGTGGCCGGGCCAACCGTGCACACAATCTTGGTGCGTCTGTACTTGGCGAGGTTTGGTTTCAAGGGGCTCTACACCAACCGACAAAGTTCCAGCACATTGATACCTTGCACGTCAGCAAACATCTTCTCCACTTTTTGCCTCTCACATCCGGCAGAAGGTGCCTCACGAACAACTTACCAAGGTAAGGACCTTCTCCACCGAAGTCGTAGACACTTTCCGTGCCAGCCATCCCGCGCGCCTCATCCCCCCAGTGCTGCTCATCGTTGTCGTCGCCAGCATTTCCCGCCAAACCCGTCTCACCCACCCGCTTCTCCCAGCGCAGTGTCTCTCGGCACTCCGCTCTTCCGTTCGCCGTTCGCCGTTCCTGCCTCTTGCAGACCAAAACGGGATATCAGCAGAGCTCCAAGCGCGACCCTAACCTGACACCGACCTGGCCGGCCTGTCTCAGGACCTTGAAATCAGAACCCCGACAAGCTAAAGCTAAACGCTGCAAGTCAGTTGCTTCACTGTTTGACTGTTTGTTTGTTTGTTTGTTTGTTTGATTGCATTGCAGATGTTGCATCCAACCCTTCTCCTTGCACAGAGGCAACGTAGCCGCTACCGACTCGAGTACTGTGCCAGTACCGATAAGCTCGTTCACCATGCTTCACGCTGCAGTAACCGGCACCGTAGAGACTGCGGGCGACCGTGGATGCTAGCGTTGCGGCTGGTTGCAGAGGAGCAGGGGCCAGTTGTTCGTGCTGTTCTTTTGTACTATGGTAGTATGCGACGGTCACCTCCCGCACATGTGACACATGTGACGCACCTTTTCCACCCTGATACCATCGTCGCACATCTTTGCCAACGAGGCCAACGAGGTCGGCGAAGGGGTTGTCTTGTCGAGGTGGAGCAGATTGACAACCGTCTCGAACATGGCCAACTTGACCTTGGATTTTCCTTTTCCCTTTTCCCTTTTGCCTTTTGCTTGCTTGCTGCTTTTTGCTACTTGCCCATGGGCGCTATGGGCGCTATGGGCACCGTGTGTGGTTGGTTGGCTGGCTAGCGATGCACTACGTCTCCGCTGCAGTAAACCTGGCAAAGCAAACCTGCTCGATGACGTCGCTGCTGTCCGCCTGCTGCGGTTGCAATCGACACGATCACGATGTTGACTGACCGATTGACCGATTGCTGATTGACTGTGACTGACTGACTGACAGGGAGGAAAACTCGAAGGTCTGTCTGTCAAAGGCCGTCGCGCAAATGGACTCGCTGTACCCGGTGCACATCGCCAGCATGGTGAAGAGATGGTCTGGTACTTGTACGCGCGTGTCTCTCACGCAAAATTGCGAGAGCGGTACTGGCACTCGTGTGTTCTCAGAGACTTTTCTTTCCGTTCGTGTTCAGGTTTGTGAAACGAACGCATCTCACTTGCTCGCACATTGCGCCTGACTGTGAATCTGACAGCAAAGAAGAAATGGAGGGAGACAAGAGAAGTTTCTCTTACCGGTGGGTACTCGAGTACCGGGTATCTGATAAGTGTAGCAGAACAGGCAGAACGAAACAAATTGAAAAAAGTGCAGTGCAGTGTACGTACCGATACGTGTACACCCGCAGCAGGCACCATCGATGCAGTAAATTACCGGTACCCACAGTCAGTACTGTGCACGCAAATACTCTGCTCTGCAAGCCCAGTGAGGTCTAATTTGTAGGCGATGTGGTGTGCTGCCCGTCGCATCCCGTCGCTTTCGCTCTCATGATGTCGCCGTGGCGGCAGTCAACTGAGCACTGGATGAATTAGCGCAAGTTCTGACAGTGATTTTTTTTAATAGTGAAATTCTGAATTCCGGTTTTGCACGTTCCTGGCTTTTGGGACCCTTAGTCCACTTGCCAAGACGCGGTAGTGCAAGAGTGCGCCTCGATGAGAAAGAGGGTTCTGGCGGTGCACTTGGCAAGCCTGTGGAAGAACGGTATCGGAGGGGAGACTGGCGTGACGGGCACGTTGGCGGAAACAGCTGCGAAAGTTCGTGATGTCGTCTCCTTCGCGGACGAGGAGCAAGATGCGAATGCGGATTGGAAAGTATTTGCTGGGGAGGACACTGGGTATTGGTGCGTTTGGCAAGGTAAAACTTGCAGAACATGAGCTCACTGGTCAGCTGGTGGCCATCAAGGTCTTCAACAAAGCAAGAGTTCGCGCGCAAAACATGGAAGAAAAGGTTCACAGAGAAATTCAGATTCTGAAGATGTTTGTGCATCCTCACGTTGTTCGTCTGTACGAGGTGATCGAAACGCCTACAGATATTTTTCTTGTCATGGAGTATGTACCCGGGGGTGACTTGTTCGATTTCATCGTGTCCAGGCAGCGTCTATGCGTTGATGAAGCCAGGCATATTTTCCAACAAATCGTCTCGGGGGTGGCCTACTGTCACAGCCTTGATGTTGTGCACAGAGATCTTAAGCCTGAGAACGTGCTCTTCGGCACGGACCGCAATATTAAAGTGGCTGACTTTGGTCTCTCAAACGTTTTGCGGGACGGCGAGTTCCTTCGCACAAATTGCGGGTCTCCGAACTACGCCGCCCCCGAGGTTGTGTCCGCAAACCTGTACGCTGGGCCAGAAGTCGACGTCTGGAGTTGCGGGGTGATTCTCTATGCGCTTCTTTGCAACTTTCTCCCGTTTGACGAAGACTCCATGCCTGCTCTCTTTCGTAAAATCAGAAGCGGACAATACACCCTCCCTTCTTTTCTGGACGACGCTAGCCGAGATCTGATCGTGCGCATGCTGGTCGTGGACCCGACCCAACGAATCAAATTTGAGGAGGTTCGAAATCACCCTTTCTTCCTCAAAGCGTTACCAACCTATTTGGCCCTTCCGATTACGCAGCAGACGATCGCATCGAGTGTTGGAGATGACATTGAGGAGGCTTGTGTGAAGGATATCCTATGCTTGAATCATCCTTTCATCAAAAACAATGGAAGACTCGGAGTTCTTGCGGCGATACGCTCCGAGCGCCAGACGTTCATCAAGGTCATCTACCACCAATACCTCGATAAAAGGAAGGCTGAACTACAGGTCGCCAAACAATGCGCGCCAGCAAAGCAACTGGTCTTTGAGAACCGGGAAGAAGGACAGCACAATCCATTTTCACCTGTTCTGTGTGCTCCAAGCTCTGCCCCTGCTTCCGAATTCCGCTCTGGAATTATGCCTTCCTATTTGGACTCGCCCTCACTCACATCTCCATCGCAAGCAAAGGGTTCTCAGCAAAAGTCTTTCTCTGCCGGAGCAAGCACCACCCGGCCGAGTATAAACTCGGACTTTTGGCACGCGCGCTCTGGGCCCCGCTTACCAACAAAAAATTCAAGAAAGGATTCTTTAGAACACCGAGCGCGGCCAGCAAACCGTATGAGAAAATGGTTCGTGGGGATTCAGTCGAGAAAAGACTCCGAAGTGGTCATGGGAGAAGTGTTTCGGGCTCTCAAAACCTTACGTTCACAGTGGTATTTTGCGCCAAGCAATCCTTATCGCGTGACCTTAAGGTGGCGGCCGTCATGTGTTGCGCCAATTGATGATGATATTCCCGACAAATGGGTGTACATGGCACTGCAACTCTACAAAGTCCAAGATTCCATTTATCTGCTCGACTTTCAGCGAGTCGGAGGGTTGAGCGACTCGTTTTCATTCATGCGCCTGAGCTCTCTACTAATCAGTGCACTTAAAGCTACGTCCAAAGCAGCTAACACATCAGCCGGGATTCTTGCGGCTGTGCAAAAGCAGAAGCCTCCACATCCCCGGTGACCGATGAGCCAAGCGCCTCGAAGTTCATTAACTTGTCTTGATTGAAAACTAACTACCTGGAACCCAGTTGGGAAGCACATTAAACCTCGAAACTTGAATCCCGTACACGCGCACATCCAATTCTTTTCGACATATAGCGCTACACAACTTGCACAACTTCACAATCAAAGCAATTTGTTTCTCATCGGCGGCTTTCAAGTTGAACTCTTGTGCGTTCACGCTTGCTTAATGCTCGAGTAGTGGTGCTACCCTTTCACTACCCCTTTTGTTCTATCTATAAACAAAAAGCAGGTTGGCTAGCTAACTAGTAACAGACTATAGCGGCATTTACATAGCCTTAAGTAGTACTGTACTCAGTACACTGTTGAATAGTGTCTGATGCCCATCTGAAATGAGGTCTATCATAAGCACTCTTACCTTAAGATCTCTTATCTGATATTACCTGAAGGTGGGCGTACCAGCTGCTAGGCTCTTGATAGGAGTTCGCAGTTTGATTAGTATCTTGACCACGTCCAGTCCTTAGCTGCCCGCGCTAGTGTCCACAGCTGTATTCTACCTTCACCGTAGCAATCCGCCATAGAAGTAACGCAAGTACTACACGCCTTCCTGCCTCACAGCACTACGGTTACCTCTATGCGCCTCCTACCGGCAGGGAAATTCCGTCTTGGGTCAGAACGCGCTCGCCCAAGTACGTCGCAGGGAGAAAGAAGAAGGAAGAAGGAAGAAGGAAGAAGTTTCCCGTCGGAAAGAGGAAGGGGGTAATTCGCCGACAAGTGTCCGCGCGAGCAGTACTCGGCCATAGTCGCTTCTCTCTCGGAGAGAAAGGCGAGTGGGGGGCAGGGGGCACGGGGCACGGGGGTTTGCTGCTGCACGGCGGAATTCGACCGCGGATCGGACCCTCGCGAAAACGCCGAGCCCTCGCGTGGGAGGGAAGAAGGGAGGAGAAGTGAGAAGAGAGAAGAGAGAGAGAAGAAGAAGGGAAGAGTTATTTTGCCGAGAGCGCGAGCGGCGCGGCGGCGTCTCCAAAGTTGTCATAGCAGAGTTGTACGAGATCGGTGAATTGCATAAGAAAGGTGTCTTTCACGTGTTGGTGATAATTATTGGCTTATATATATATATATATATATATCGGAGGCCGCGGAAAGTATATTATATATATATATATATATCGGAGGCCGCGAAGAGGCCAGAAGTCTGGCCATTTTGTCATCGTCGGAGCAGATTGTGTATTGTGTCTAGTCCAGGTGGTAAAGGAGCTTGTGTCGGTGCGGTTTTGTCGTCAAGATGTCCGCGCCGGCGACGAGGAGCAGCAGCACGAGCAGCGGTGGCTCGAGGTCAAGGAGCGGGAGGCCATCGAATGTGAGTAGCAGAATGCGCGTTCAGATCGGGGAGTATTTGCTTGGGAAAACGCTGGGGATCGGCTCGTTCGGTAAGGTGAAATTGGCGGAACATGTAATTACTGGCCAACTTGTGGCCATCAAGGTGCTAAACAAGGCGAAGATCCGCACGCTAGATATGGAGGAGAAAGTGCGCCGGGAGATTCAAATTCTCAAGATGTTCGTTCATCCGCATATTATTCGGCTGTACGAGGTGATCGAAACCCCCACAGATATTTTCCTGGTCATGGAGTACGTCTCCGGCGGCGAGCTTTTCGACTACATCGTCTCCAAAGAACGTTTGCATATTGACGAGGCAAGACAGTTTTTTCAGCAAATTGTGTCCGGGGTGGCGTACTGCCACAGCCTTAATGTTGTCCACAGAGATCTCAAGCCCGAGAACTTGCTTGTGAGCGCAGACAATAACGTCAAAGTAGCTGACTTTGGCCTTTCAAACATTATGTACGATGGTGAATTTCTCCGCACAAGCTGCGGATCTCCAAACTATGCAGCTCCAGAGGTAATATCGGGAAATCTGTACGCTGGACCGGAAGTGGACATATGGAGTTGTGGTGTTATTCTGTATGCTCTTCTCTGTGGCTCCCTTCCCTTCGACGACGAATCCATTCCCAGGCTTTTTCGCAAGATCCGAAATGGGCACTACATACTCCCCTCTTTTTTAGACGAGGCTAGCCGAGACCTGATTCCGCGCATGTTGGTCGTAGATCCGACTCAGCGGATAAAGTTTGAGGAAATACGAAATCACCCGTTCTTCGTCAAAGGGCTGCCACCGTACTTGGCGCTTCCCGTATTGCAGCAGACGATCGCAATTAGCGATGGAGACGAAATCAATGAGGAGTGTGTGAATGAGATTCTTCGGTTGAATCACCCCTTTATCAAGAAGAACGGAAAGAAAGGCGTTATTGCGGCGATTCAGTCCAAGCGCAAGACGTTCATTCAGGTTATTTATAATCTATATTTGGATCAAATGCAGACTCGGATTCGTGTCGCCGAGCAGCGAGCCTCAGCGAACAAGAGACTTGTGGAAGAGGCGGGGCTGCACACAATTGCTTTCTCCCCTCCGAATGCTCCAAAGTCTGCTCCTTCAGGCGCAAACTACATTGATCCCGTGAAACGATGGGCTGAAAATCTTCCAGCGAGTCCGCGGTCTTCTAGATATGCACCTTCCTCGGTTCCTGGAAACGCTCAGCAAAAGGCATCATCCGTAGGGACAAGCTCGGGGCGAGCTGGTAAAGATGGCGAGGTGCCACAAGGGGGTCCAGGCTCGAGCGCGTCGGGGTCATCTGTGGGACAGAATTCCGCGCGGCATCGATCGCGTGCCTCAAGTCGCATGCGAAAGTGGTACTTGGGTATTCAGTCCAAGAAGGATCCTGAACTGGTGATGAGCGAAGTGTTTCGAGCTCTCAAATCCCTGCGGTCTCAGTGGCACTACGCACCTAGCAATCCCTACCGGGTGACCTGTAGGTGGCGCCCCTCTTGCCTTGCCGTGATCGATGAGAATGTCCCCGACGAGTGGGTGTACGTCTCGCTGCAGCTCTACAAAGTCCAGAACTCCATATACCTGCTTGATTTCCAGCGAGTCGGAGGGATTAGTGGTTGTTTCTCATTCATGCGTTTGTGCTCTCTTATCATTAACGCGCTCAAAGCCCCTTCTGGAGCGCCACAAACTCCAGGCGCGAGTACCCCAGCAGGAGCGCTCGCGACGCTGCAGCAACAACAACAACAGCAACAACAGCAATCTCGATAGAGCCTTTTTGCGCGTCTCCATGTTTTTTTTAATCTCGGGGACAGCGTTGGGCACTCGGCGAGCGCCCCAGTAATATCTACGATTTGTAAAATCCTGTTCTCTTTCGAATTGCAATGACACCTCTATTTACCTTTTTTCATCTTGTGCATTCACTAAACAGCCGCCTCTTCTCTTGTGCATCGTCAGGCTTAGCACACAAACTGTACCAGAGCATCCAGAGCAGAGAGCATGCACCACCTCTCGCTATACCTCCCTGGCTGCTATCGATACCGGTATTGTACTAGACAGGACACTGCCAAAATGTGTGACCGTGACGGCGCTAAAAAAAACGGCTATTTCTATTTCTCTACATAGCCCGGAAGACCAAGCTATCAAAATTCTGAACTCTGAACTGATTATTCTGATGTTCGTGGTGTACGCGTACTCCCTGTCAGCAGTCACGGTCTATGTGAAGCAACGTGTCGTGACCGAAAAAGAAGACCAAGGGAGAGAGAGAGAAAGAAAGAAAGAAAGAGAGAGAGAGAGAATCTGTGTGACGGCATCATAAACGCTCGTTGGAGCGCGAGGAGCTAGCTGTTCGGCGTTGTGTTGAGGGCGCAAGTTGCGAAGACTTCAACGCTTGAGAGAGCGAAATGAGACGGTGAGCAGTGCGAAACCATGTCCAAGTCGAAACGTCAAGGCGCAGCGGAACAGACGCAGCTGCTCTCGAAAGCTCAGGTATTCCTCGTGCAGGACCCTTCTGGGTTCCAATCTGTGCTAAAGGAGAGAGAATTGAGGCTCGAGAGGTGGCTGAAAGGATGCGAGGTTAAGCAGGAGAAGGAGATGGCGACGATGGCCAAGTCGGGCTCCGCCAGAACTGTTTCCCCGTTTCAACAAAGGCCGTCTTCGCCGCAAGTGGACGAGGGCAAACAGGAAATTGTCAGGAGAGGTGAGCTGAGCCTCACGAGCAAAAGCCCATACAAAGGATTTCGGAATAGGGCGCTTAGTATTTTAAAGCAAAAGCAGGACGCAAGAGACAATAGTGATGAGGAAAGTAGCGATCAAGCTGTGCCTGCAAAACTCCACGGGCTGAATGGTGCTCTCAACAAGTGGATTCCTATTCAGAACGATGTTGACCTAAGCCGTGTTGTGAGTATATGGTCTGCTTCGGAAGCAAACCAGCAAAAGGCAAAGGTCGCTAAAATTGGCAACGAGGTATTTAGATTTTGGGACAAAGAGGACGAGATGCAAGATGACTTTAAATGGGCAGTTCAAGCGGTGTGGGAGCTTATGCAGAATTCGGAGAACCATGGTAAGTTGAAGTGGATCCCAACGCAAAGTGGAAAATTCCTCCTTGCTGCAGTTGATTAAAAGTGAATGGGAATTAACAACTATGTATCAAAAGATCCTCTTTTTGGAGTCGATGTGTCCACGTCCACGTGTTTAGAGAGGCTGGAGGCAGTTGTCGCTCAAATTGGGAATGGGAATTTGCTTGGAGAGGGGAGCACCGTCTCGATGGCAGCGTTTCATATTTTGCTGGCGATTTCGCAGAACACAAGATGCAAAACCCGAGAGGTTTTATTCGTAGAGATGAACGGCGTTTTAAGATTTTTGAACGGCCTGCAGGAAGAGCGGTTGGATCAAATCGCCTCAGAAGCCCCGACGCTCTTTCGTACAGATTCTCTCTTGCAGTTGATGTACCACGGGCTTCTCGTGAACAGCGCGTTGTTGTCTGAAGGAAAATTGGCTGCGTCTCACTCCAGGATATTCATTTTCCTGGCTCGAAACGCGGTCGACATAGGGTTGAGGCAGCGTGCTCTTGTCATCTTGCGCATGCTGCTCGAGCCGTCCAACATTGAGAATCTCGTCCACGCGGACAAAACATACGACGACACGAAGCGCTGGAGTTATGCACTGTGCTCGTTGGCGAGTATGCTTTCCACACACGCCCAAAGCCTCGATCTGGAGTCACTTATTATTATTGTGGAAATTCTCACCTCAAGCGCCTGCAATTCATCTATTGGTCCCATGCTGCTCGGGTATGACTGCAACACGTCCCTCAACGCGGGCAACAACCTGCAAGTAGTCGGTTTGAGTATCCTGTATCATCTGCTTCAAACGTGCGAGCCATGTCTTTTGCTTGCTAACGATGGGCAAAGTTCAAATACGCGAAGTATTGGCGAGTATCTCACCCTCCGGATTCTGAGCGCAGTCCGTGAAATTCTCAGTGTACATATTCAACTCTGTTATGCCGTCCCGTTGGCTACAACGCAATTGCTGTGGAAAACTGTTCTGCGTCTCTTCTATGAGACGGAGTGCGTTCGGGAAAGCTCCCTTGTCACCTTGACGCACGTTGCGATGCTGGAAAACGCTGTGTTGATACTGCCCAAAGACTGTGTGTCACAATTTGCATCGGTGTTTGCACTGTACACAGAGGGAAACGAAGCGCTGCGACAAGGGAAGAGGAGGGTCAAACAAATGAAGCAGGGAGGGTACTATTACTACCTGGCGTTTACTTTGCAGATACTGAGCAACACCAGAGAAGGTTGCTATTTCATCGCCAACGAATTGGACGGAATTCGTGGGTTGTGCAAATTCCTCGGTGCGTTTAAAGGGACCTCCGTTCAAAACATGTGCTCGGACACTATTTTGCGATACACTTCGTTCATTTCAAGGCCTGATTTACACACGCAACCAACAGTTTGGATAAAAAGAGGAAATCGAACGTTGTCCTTTTTCGAAGAAGAGGAAGTATTGTGGAGTCGCGCCTTCGACTCCATTGTGTACGACAAAATTCTCGGAACGTTCGGTATCCTCCAGCTCCCCGCTGCGTTTAGTGCGCGAAGGAGAAGTGTCTTGGAAAAGCGGTTGCACGAGTCAAGTCTTCTGCGGAGATCGACTCATACTTCAATATCTAAAGACGAGAACGACGCTCTCATGGATGCCATGGAAGAACTTGAGGCCAGCATCAGCCCAGCTGTGACGCAAATTAGGAAGGTTCTAACCATCGAGGAAACGTCTGCGCACATGAAGGTGTTGTGCGACTTCGTGTACCTCTGCACCGAAAAGGCACAGTACACTGTTGCGAACAAGCTTATTCAAGCGGTTTGGAGCGCGATACGCGAGCCAGAGGTCGCCAATGTGGTATCGGAGATCCATACCTCTCCTCTTATAGACGCTCTCGCAAAGTTGATGACACGGGACATCATTTCAACCGTTAATTTGTTGCAGGTGCTGTACAATATTTTCTCTCTGAGCTCCACGACGGTTGTAGCTGAAGGCGCATTATCAACGCTTCAACAGCTTTTCAAACTCACGAGCGGTTTGTCCCTGAGGGCAGCATTGGACATCAACCCGCGAAACCAAGAAAAGGTATTCGAGCTCATGGATTGGCTGGTCAAGATGCTGTGGTCTATGTCAGCGACGGGAATCAATCTCAGTCTCGAGCCGCGCTTGCTGAGCCTTCTTTACGGGGCTTTATTCAACGACGGGGTTCAAAAGGTTCATAAAAGAATATGCGCCAGCGTAGTGTTTGAGCAATGTCTACATCACAGGGCCAGTCTATTTGAAGGAATGGCTGCTGCGCTCAAGTCTGTGACTCCAAGCGGCGACGGCGACGGCGAGGACAATGACAAGCAAGTAGGGACAACGGATACAATCAATGAGGAAGAATACCTTCTCGACTTCGTGTTAGATTGCGTAGAGGCAGACGACGTACTCCTCCGTGGAATCGGCGCATTACTCTTTTCCCGGGCCAAATTTTCTGCTGAACGATTGATACAGTTTGAAGCTTGTGGAGGCGCGCATCGCCTGTTGGAGCTCGTCTGGCAGCGAAAGTACACTCACGTCCGGATCAACGCTTTGTTTGCATTGCGAACGCTCTGTGCCAGCTCGTTTGTCCAAGTCCAGCTTGCAAAGTACGCAATCGTGCCACTCACAATTCTCGTCAAGGATTTAAGCCTTGTTCAGGCTCACGGCGCGGAAACCCGGGAGCTGTCTGATGACGTGGTTCCGGAAGGCGAAGAAAACGAGAAGAAAGAAGAAAGCTCAGTGAAGGCAGGCCAAAGGAAGAAGAAAGGCACAAACGGAGGTATGTCCCAGGCTGCTGACGACCACGCCATCGTGTTCCCTCGCCGACGCGACAGGCGCCATTCCTTGTCGAGTGTTTCGAGCGTTGCCTCAGGCCACCTTGCAACGGAGCTGACATGTTTAGAGCCAGACAAAGTTGAGCAGCAGGACGCTGACGTTGACGTTGACGACGCGGACGCAGTGAGCACCGGTTCTGCGGACCCCGCAACAGGTCAGGCTGACAAGGTAGAGTTTACGTTGTTAGCGAAAATATTGAACGAGTTGGCCCAGAACACCAAGAATCGGACCTCTCTCTATGAAGCCGAGTTGATCATGCGCAACCAGCGCACGGAATTGAACTATGATACTTTCCGATTCCCTTGGCTTGGCAGCGACGACCAAAGTAGATGCTCTGCCGGTGACTTTCTTGATTTTAGGCCCGAGTATTTGATGCCAAATAGTAGGCGTTCCGTGCGCACAATGGCGCTTAAACTGAATTTCGCCAAGTGGCTGGAAGATGAATTTGAACTGGAAAATAATACCGCCGCGGGGTCTACGCTCCACAAGCGAAAGAACGCACTCAACAGAAGGAGCGCTTTGGGACAGAATGAACCAAAAACTGACGTGACCATGTTTCGCGAGTTGCGCAAGCCTGCACGGGCACTGTGGAAGCCCGCAATCACGACTGACATGGACTGTTGTACGAACGATGGCCGCGAGGGCACCAGCCCTAGAGCCCCTTCTGCTGGGAAGCTTTTGGGACAGAGCCAGCGATGGTCGCCCAGGGTAAAACACATCAAGGTGAAGTCGGAAGAGGGTGCTACAGAGACACGTTCAGCAAGGGGGCTCCTGACTGACGACAAGATTGACGACTCCAGTAGTCAGGCCCAGCCTGCCGCACCAGAGCCGAGCGAGCAGGAGATGGCCCTGGCGCTAAAAGACGAGGCAATTTCTCGTAGGAGGCAGCAAGTTCTGAGCCAGTATGGTATTTCCACACGGTCAAAAGGATTTCGGAGCGACAGCTTGCAGCTTGTGATAAACGAAAATAAGACCATCTCGTTTGGCCACGACCCTCACAAGCCGATCAAACGCGTACCCGAGGTCGGGAGTGCCGTGTGTGTCTTTCGACACGCTCCCGGATCGAAGGTGTACGAGGATCTTGGAATGCGACCTTTTGAGGCTCGAGACGGGGAGCATTCATTCTTTGTATACAGCAAAATAGAGCAAGACCTTGAGCTCCCAAAGGGCTACCCAGTTCCGCTGCCGCCCCAGATTCCCCAGGTTCAGCAATCATTCAAGTACCTGATCGAAAGGGAGGCCCTGTGGCTCTTGGATCAAACTCCGAAACAGCTAAACGAGATCCCGGCTTCGATGTTATTTCTTGTGGAAAGTCAGCTCAAGAGCCTGACAACTCTATTCGCTCTAGATTACAGGGGCCCCAAGCTGTCTTGTTTTGCTCTTAATCTGGATGCGGGCAAACTTTGGAACGATCAGGGCGAGTTGTATGTGCATCCGCTTCCGATCGTTGTCTTCTCTCCGGAGTTGGTGCAATCGGTTTCTTCCGCCCAGATCACCGAGAGTAGCCAGGATCTCAAGCCAACTCAGAAAAAGAAGGGCAAGCGAAAGAAGCAGCGTCAGTCCGTGGCTTAAGCTCTACTCTTTCTTCCTCGATGATATGTGTTCACAAGCTGCAACCAGAACACAGAAAAACCAGCAATTTGGTATCCCACGGACGAAACAAGCCACCAGTCTCGTCTGGCTTCATCTCTGGTCGCCTATCGTTGACCGTCTCTTCATTTCACACGGAACTCTATTGCTTCAAACACGCTGATTTTCTCTCTCGCCATCCGCTTTTATTTTTTGTTTCTGTACAAAGCACATTTGATTCGCGCTCCAAACCTCACAAAGCAAGCTCCTCTCTAACAAAACCACAAACGTGTGAAAGAGAGTCGCCGAATAGAAACCGCGACGTCACCTTTTCCCCTCTGGGAAGCACATTTCTGCTCAATCTGTTGTGAATTCTGTTTTCTGAATTCTGAATTCTCTAAAAATGCATACTGGTACAAGCTGAAAATATTTCCTGGAGTGACGTCTCCGAAAGTTGAATGAATATTATTTTGATTGTGTTGCTGAGGCTCAGAGTGAAAAGGAAGAGAAGGGGTCGTGCGCAGCATCCTCCCAACTCCTTTCCAGCAGCTGCAGTTGCCTTAAATGTTGACTTGACAAAGACAAAGAGCTCTTGAAGAGCAAAGAGCGAAAACAAACTCTCCGTCACAGTAAACCCACTTTCGCTTTGCGTTTTCATTTTCGTTTTCATTTTCACATACTCTTTATTCGCTTCGACTTCTTTTTTTCATCTCTTCTCTCCTTCACAGCCATTCCCTGACTCGCTTGGGAGAAAGAAGAGCCACGCACAACCAGCACCACCGCCTCTCGTTCCACACGTTCTGCGACTCCTGCGCCACTGAGGGAACGAAAAAGGTCGGAGCAACCCCGAGGCCCTGACGAGGATCAAAAACCACACAAGTTGAGTGCGATCAAAAGCAAAATCGCAATGGGTTTTGGTACCGTAAGAACAAGTTTGGAGTGAGGGGTGGTGTGTCATCCAGTCCTCACTTGCGCTTTAAGTTGTGGCTCCTCCCGCCTGTCGCAATGGTAGCATTGCTGATGTTTCTGGAAAGGCTCGCAGCTGGTGGCGAAGACATCTGATGCTTCAAATGAAGGGGCTAGGAGCTCGAGAGAGAGAGGCTCTGAAGAAGGGCCTTGGTGCTACAGCTACACAGCCAGCATTGCCAGCGCGAAGATGGAAGGCTTGTTGCGCGGTGTGAACGAGTATTGCTTTTTCTTTTGCTGTTAGCACCGGTACTGCGAGGTGCTGAGGCCTCAATGCTTTGGTTTGCGCCCAGCTTTCGAGAGTCCCCACAACGCTCGATACTCTTTCGCGACCCATTCCAAGCTCTGAGTTTTCAATTTGAGATTTTGAGATTTTGAGAATTTGAGAACAGCCTGTTCGACAAGGCCAGCTATTCGACTCTTGTAATACTTGCAATGTCCGGCAAAGCCTAAGCCGAACTCTTGCTCGCGCTGTGGCCGACTGCCGTCCTAGCTAGCTCCTCGAAGGCGATGATTACTGCGAGGCTAACTTACTGCGAGGCTGGTGCGAAGTGGCCAAAGTTTCAGAGCACAGGTTACACCGATAAGTTACCGCTATATTTCCAACACCGTGACTGTGGCGCTGGCACTTTTGCTTCCTCTTCTTTTGTTCAATTGATTCTTGGATCACTCAATCTCAAACAATCCATCTTTCTCTCGGAACCAATTGTTGAAAGACGCAGGGAAAACAAAGCTGTCGAGCTGTGAGTGGGATGGTGATTAATGGAAAGAAGGTGGAGCTACGACTACTTCAAGAAGAAGGGCAGCTTGGACGTGGCCGCGTCCCTCCAATTTGATGAGTGAGTGAGCGAGCGAGTGAGTGAGCGAGCGTCATTTCAACAGAAGACCTCAAAAACTGTGATCAGAACAGAATTTTTGGATGTCAGCAATGAGCTCCAATGATTTCTGATTTTTTGAAAGTGAAGAGGGGAGAGGGGAGAGGGGAGAGGGGAGAGGGAGAGAGAGTATGACACTTAAATCACCTCTCTTTCATTGCTTTTTTCGGTAAGCCATCAAGTCTTGTGCCCAGCAAGACGAGTGTGAGGCGAAGCACACGACAGCACGAGACGACACACACGGGGAGAGAAGAAGTGATGCACAAGCCTGGTCGAAAGGGTTGCTGTGAGGCACACTGACTGTGAATGTAAGTTTTTCGACTGGAGTCCTGCACGCCAACATAGCTGAGTGGCAGTAAGCGTCGCCGTGGCGAGGCTATATATACCTGTACTGTAAAGACTATCACGCAAAGAGATAGGTTCCGGTAGTGTCAAAATGTAAGGTGGGAGCAAATGCGAATACAAATGCAAATGGCAAGGTTGTAGTGAGGAGCAACGTGTGCTGGTATGGTTACGTCAACGCTACCAGGAACAGTGTGCATACACTGTGCATTGTGCAATCGTCAAGTTTTGATTAAGTGGTATGAATGAAATAACAAAGCAATTGTTACTTTAAAGACTACTATGCAAAGAGATAACATTTGTCGGTCGGCAAGAAGAGTATAAGACGTCTTATTCAGCTTAGATACCTCTACCCTCTTCATAAGAATAAACAATTTTACTTGCTAGGGCAGCATTGTGACTCGCCTGCATCGCAAAAAAACAAAAAAAAACTTTCCCCACACAGCAGTGATCTGAAAACTTGATTCTTAAGAAGGCCTTATTGATATTAGGTTAGTTGTCTCCCTTCAAGCGTACATCTCTTTCTCCTGGGTCTTGATGATGAAAAACTATTGAGAGTAGCCGCTTGACTCAACTTCGGTATAGCAGTAAATTCTAACACATCAAGTAGCGGAATCTTGGCCAAAAATTTCTCTGTCTGCGGTGCGATCCTGGAAACCTTCCTTTGCAGAGAGTCTGGGCAGCTCCTTGAAGAAAATACGCGTTTTTGTCTACTAGTAGTATATGAGTCCTCGAGTACCGTTCTATTTTGCGCCTGACGGACAACCTTCATTCACGCCACAGCCAGCGAGACGCTCCATATTTTCCACTGTACTGAGCACCAACACTATAGTCGCAGAAAAGGCTTCCGAATTTGTAGCTTGTGGATTCTGTGAAGAAGAAAATGAGTCAAAAAAGACTTCGTTTTCCTCATCGTCTTTGAGGGATTGTTGAATCATGGAAGCTTTGATACTCGTGCGCCCTCGCACATCGTCCCACATTGGCTGTTCAAAGGTTTGACAGGAAGCAACGTATCCGCCTGTGAACAATTCGTAAGGTTAGCTGCAGTTTCTGCTCCGGAAAGAGGAAAGAATCTTTGCCCTCTCTTTGCTGCTCGCTTTAACTAAGTCGTTGGGACCGATTCCAGCGAAGCGAGGAGAATGAAGAAGGCGGAGGAAGTCTGAGTTACTAAGTGATCTTACCGGCTAGAACAGTCCATCTGCCTCCAAATCGCACGCTTTGTAGAAGGGGAAATTTGTCACCGGCCAACAGTTGCCACTTGTAACTAGGCCCTCTCACAATTCAAGAGCTCCAACAATGTCCTTTCCAAAGCCTCAAGGTCTCCAAGAATACAGGGTACTCCTCAGTGTCCAATGCAATAAAACGCAATAGCAATTCATCGGTCGCCATATCCAGTAGGCTGCGCTTAAGGCCCCGGCTTACAGTTTACCACAGTAAAGTCTTGAGTGCAACCATCGTCCTCACAACTTTGGGTCCAGCACTTTTCTCATTGTTGTAGTGAGGGGCGGGTTTTTTTCCTCCCCTTCTACTTTTTTCTGCCCATCAAAAATAGTGCTGCCGTTAACTATAATACTCTTGTGGAAGTTCAGCTAAGCAGTTGCTCGACATAGCACCTCCTGATACCTTAAGATTTCTTACGATACATATCGTAGTAATCACTTAATAAAAACTGGTGTCCGGGCATAGGTATCCGATAGATCAGATTAAAAGCAGATGTGGAGTTGTTGTGAAACTCAGTTGCGGCCTACTTCGAGTCCCATGCTTCATCATGTTCCATTAACACTGAGACTAGTAACCAAAAATGGCAGTTGGCAGAAAGAGGAAGGATCAGAGGACAAGGAAGGGGTATGCAGCGTTAAATGATTGCCACCTCTGTTGATTGGAATTGAAGTGAATTGAATGCAATTGAAAGAAATCAGAAGAAAAAGAACGGCAAATGCCATCTGTGCAGAAACAATACGCTTCACAGTGAAGGCCCTATCCGACCCCCTTAGCCCTCCATATCTTCCAGATTGTTTGAATTGAAAAATACGCTCCCCACGTTTTCTAGAGTGATTTGTAGTAAACCTTAGTGTTCGGCATTGGCATGTGAGTGTGTTGCTCTAAGAGTGAAACTCGGAGGGACATTTGATGATTTTTACCCTTGATCCCACCTTCTCGCTCCTCCCTCTCCTCCGAGTTCTCTGGGGCCTCTCATTTTATCTCTCTCTCGAAGAAAGTGAGATAGATCGGAACTGAAAAAGGATTCCATTAGCATCTATTGCACTCTAGCTACCCAGTACTTTAGAGTACCAGGTGCAACGCGACTGGAGGGTTTGTACCAGAGGGATGAAATGAGCTCTACTGCTTTCCTACTTCTAACTTTATTGAAGAACAAGAGACGAAAGAAGAAAGAAAGGGCGAATCAGCGGACAGGAGGAGGAAGGGTAATGGGGTGGGTACCACCCGATTACTGACTGTGAGGAGCACAGGTGTAGATGCAACAGCACGGATACAACGCGGTGGACCAAATCCTACGGGGAAAGAGGTAGTGCGAGGCTTTTGTATAGGCAGAGCTCATAACACAGCCAGTAACAGGGACAACGAGTGACGCTGGCGGGTACTAGTCCTATTACACTATGAAGTAAGGTTTATTAACTTGGAAGGTCATTCATCCATGATCAAGAACACTGCCAATGACTAAAGTCCACAAACAGAGCAGAGCAGAGAAGAGCTACTTTCTTTTGCGCTACTACCTTGCCACAGCCAGACATAACGATGCTGTAGCTTTCTTCTAAAGTTCAAATTGACTGTCGAAAGTTAAGACTTTATTATTGTTCTCATCTCACTCACAGTTCATCATCTTTCTTGTTCTTTGTTATTGGTTATCTTCCACATTCACAGTCACAGAACAATAGAAAAATAGAAACAGAACCATAATCTTAGAATCAGAATTTCAGAATTTTGAGTTTGGAACGTTTTGCTAGAGTTGCCAAACAGGAGTTGAAGTTGCCAGCAGTCTCTTTTCTCGACCGGCTATTATAGATATCTGCCCAGACGGAGGTCTCGAGAGCAGTCAACAACAATAACGACAACACCAACAACACCAACACACGTAGACGGAGAAGAAGCCCCAGCTGCTGCCCGCACTCAGTCTCTGTGCGTGTCAGGCAGAGCTCCAAGCCAGACCGATATCCATATCGATATCGATATCGATATCGATATTGTCATTGTCACTATCGAGCTCCGGGGCCCACTGGGTTGTCTCCGCGAGAGGGAGAAACGACTGCGCGCGTACGAGTACATGTGAGACCAGGACGGCAAGCAGCAGCATAGCACCGCAACGCGAGTTGAGAAGGGAAGTGAAGTGAAAGCCGCGGTCACCTCCTCCAAGCCCGTGGGCAACGGAGTGTGGTTCGAGGGTGCGAAGAGCGGGCAGCAGGCACCATGCAGCAGAGCGAGAGGCAGCACGGCCAGCAAACGCGCACCCGTGCGGACGCGCTTGCACTATTCAGATTGAAGCGGAAGCGCAGGGACTATGGAAGGAAGATCTATCAAAACATGGCTAGGAAGCAGCCAAAAGGAGAGTTGGCATTTCGCAATCGGAACCGGCGGGAGAAGAAGGCCATTCAAGAAGCCGATGCTGCGTCTTTAGCATTGCAGCAGCAGGCAGACGGTTCGCACAACCACACTCACTTTCCTGCTCGGCCAACGAGCGATTTGGCCACGCCCCACTCTGTACAGATGCGCTCAGTGTATCCACAGGAGAACACCTGGGAGGCTGTCCGAGCAAGAAAGAGCTTTCAAAGATTTGCAGGCGAGGATGATTGGGGCCAGCAGAGGACTCCGCCGACCTTCTCATCCCATTATGTTGATGATGGCATCCTGAACCATCAGCCAATTTTGGAGGACGAAGCAAATCTGATGATAAATTATCCGGAAGCCAGTTCCGAGGAGTTTGCTACGGGCAAGCACCTTGCGTTCGCGGCTCCCAAGCGCGCTCTGTTCCCTTTTGCAGATGCAAGCTCACATGACGCCCCGATGGCATGGCCGACCCCTGTCGAGCCAACTGATGCCGACTGGGAAATTTTGGCTGGGGCGCTAACCACTCGGCGCTGAGTGCTCCCGTCCCACCTGCTCGTCTGCTAATCTGCTGATCGGCCGGTTTGCGGACGAGCGGCCAACCGTCAACCATCAACGCGTTAGCCAGACTGTGATTTCGCGTTTCTTTTCTTCTCCCTCATTGCACAAGTGCCACCGTCCCCAGTTCTACTCTACACCTTATGATGTTTGCGGTTAAGTTCACGTTCTCCTACCCTTTCCGGCCGGTCAGCGTGACGGAGCGCTGCGCTGGCTTTCATCTGCTCCCACCCACTGTTCCTTTCAGGAGCAATTTAGTATTCTATCGGTCGAATTATCGTTTTTTTTAAATACGTCTGCAACAACATGTATATGCACTCTCTGTCAGACCCGAATTCAGCTTCTTCCTTCTGATCTGGCGAAACCAAAAACAGTCGAAATGCATTCTAAAGTACATAGTAAAATGTTCCTTTTTCTGTTCGACCTTCTTCTTTCGACCTCTTTTCAAATTTTGCAAACCTGTGCAAACAAGTTTGGCCCGGTCGAGCTGCCCAAACAGGTGCTTGGTACTGACTTATCGTTCCTCTAGCGTTCCTTCTCGTGGCCGCAAATGGACATCCAGTGCGAGCATCCCCCCCTCCTCCTTCTCCTCCTCCTCCTCCTTCTACCTTGTGAGAGAACAGCACACGAGAAAAATGTCCCAAACTCAGAGCCACTCAGAACGCAAGCAAGCAGAGGCAACATGTGAGAGCCATAGCGCAGTCTAGTACTTTCCTTTGTGGCAATGAGGGATTGAATCACGACGCAAGCTAGAAAGCGAGTTTGCCGTGCAGAAGAGTACAATCTGTCCCTTCTCATTTCTGCATTTGCGTTTGCGTTTGCATTGCATTGCTTTGCTTTTTCTTTGCTCTTCTCCGAATGTATGTATCACGGCATACCGGGACGTGCCGGCCTTCACAATCAGGTCAGGTCAGTAATGAACTACTTGCGAATTGGCCAGTGAATTTGCACATTGCGTCTTCTGAATTCTAAACCTCAAATCCTGACTGCCTGTGCTGAGCCACGTGAGGTGGATGAGTATTCAGTACTCGCTGACAGTGAGTCACCGCACTCACGAGTCGGTAACACTGTACCCTTGTAGTGACACAGTCTCTCTCTTCTCGTCGCTGGCTTTTCAGCTCTGTTTGCTCTCCCGTGCACAAGCGTACAACAGACCGCGCTTGGCACGCAAATCGATGGAAGCGGTGAGAGTCTTCGTTGTCGATTTTGAGACACGATTGCAACCTGGGAAAGCTCAAGTGTGATTCTGGATTCTGAAACCAGTCCGGAAAAGCGGACCGAAGAAACGGAAGAATGGACCACCTAGAGAACTGTGCAGAAAGACGGAAGATGAAAACGAGGGCAGAGTATGCATAGCCCTCTCAGAACCGATTATAAGGAGTCTACCTATTGCAAGAGCAGCCAGTCCTCCGCGAATCCGTGATGTTTCTGACGATCGAGTCTTCCTGATTTCTTGTCATCCACAACCATTCGTTCTCATTCGTTCTCATACGCCAGACCAAACTCTTTTGGCTTGCTGGGACATCGTCCCTCAGGCTCGTTCCAAACTCAGCCATCTGTCGGCTAGTCCAATCAGACCGGCTTTGCCTGCTCCCGGTCTTTCGTCTCCACCGGAGTTCCTGGTACGCTGACAAGTGCTGACAGACCTACATTCACGGGCTCAGAACGTCTGCATTTTGTTCTGGCAGTAGCCACAAAATACCAGTCCAGAAATACAGAAAATCAATCCAGAACAGCAAAGAGTAACCTCTCGCGCTGTTGGTCTAGCTGGAGCTCAAAGCTTCAGAGCTCTCTAGTCTAGTGAGCTCTGGGCCAAGAGAGGGAATCACCTTGCACACTATCTCGTTGAAAATTGGCCCGGCGTGGAGATAATTCCTTCACAAGCGTTCATCTTGCTTTCTCTGAGCTCTTCTGAATTTTGCAGGCTCTATTCTTGAAACGCAACGGGCAGCGCTGTCCGATTCTTCAGTGCACTGAGTGGCGTGCCAGCCACCGCGATGACTGCGATGACCATGATCGACCTAACGTAACAATCAGAGAGGCTTCTTGCAGTTGAAAGCTGGGGTGAGCACGATGTTGCAGCTCACAAACTGACAAACCCCAGGCCTCGTTGCAGCTCACAAGTTGCGACTAACGTGGAAACCCCACCAACTTTCCCCCCCCCGTTGTTCTTTCACCAGTGTCCCACCACCCTCTCTCCAGCGTCCTATTCGCTACTGAGTACTCACTGTCAGTACCACAGCCAACTTTATGCCCTCGGCCCTCGGATTCTTGAGCACTGTTTTACTGTTTTGCCCGCAGCTGCCACTGCACTCTCAAGCGCGACCGGTCTAACACTTTTAACTGATTTGCGCTAAGTTACCGGTACGTGAGTTAGCTAAGTCCTCCAATGTCCTCCAGCTATTAGCTAGGCTCACTCTTCTCTTACTTTCCTTTGTTTGTTTGTTTGTTTGTTTCTCTTTCTTCTTTCTGCCCTTGCTTTGGTACGCGCTGACGAAGTCAGTCACGTGTTGAAGGTGAGAAAGAGGGTGAATGCAAGACGACGAAAGATGAGAGAGAAATAAGATGAAAAGAAGGATTTGATTCACCGTCAATGCGAACGATGTGAAGTATCCAGTTTCCTGTTTCCTTGTTGTAACTCGTAAACGCGGCCTACGTGGAACGCTACACTACGAATACTTTCCCTAGCCGATTCATTAGGAGTTGTCGATCTCAAGGAAAAAGGTGGAGGAGGTGCAACCGGGAGTACTGTTCTAGCTAGCTAGCGAACATTGAGTCGTAGCTGTCGTAGCTACTTTTCAGTCGAACTCTGCGAAAATAGAAAATTTTTAAATTCAATTACCTCACATGTCCGTACCCAGTACCATACGTTACCTGCGGATTCATGCACAGTGCAAGTAGCATTCAGTGAGAGTCGTCCCCTCGCTAACTGTGGCTAACTGCAGGAACAGCGGTAGGTGTAATGCAGTAGCCAGCTGCACAGTGTTGCTGAGACTACCACAGAAACAGTGCTCCGAAAGTAAGAATCAATTAACATCCATGATATCGTTTTCCCTTCTTGACAGTGGCATTGAATGCATATGCATGTTGAGACAAACCGGGATTCCAGGCTGGTGAAAACTGCCGAGGCAAGTTGAAATAAATATCTCTTCGCAAAGGTTCGAACAGTCCCAACCTACGATGCTCCATCAATATAACAATGTAACACTGTCAATACGTCAGTACTACCGGTACAACCAGCTGGCTCTTAGGTTGTAGATGCGAAAACCTTGCGTTCTACTGCTTTGGTCCTAACACTCGAAATCCGGTGCGGCGCAAAAGAGTATGCCATTTAAAAGGAGAGCTGTTTGGCGATTTGCTAATGGGCGTACGCATCAGAACTTGGTACGTTGAGACACGTTTCAACTTTGCATGTTACCGGGCATTATGGGTGTGCGCCTATTCAGCTTGCCTGATTAGCAACTATTACCACAGTAAAAGCGATAGCATCATACTTGAACTTTAGAGCATAGCTTAGTCTCGCGATTGGAACTACAGCCCCCACTCCGCCCTCTCAGAGTCTCACAGGTTTTAAAGTTTCTTCACAGCTGCCTCACAGCTAGCTCACAGCTGCCTCACAGCTCTCCATCCGCTCTGCAAGAGAGCACGTGCTCACTCACAGTCAGTCGCCACCAAGCGCTTCTGGCTCGCCTTTGGGCAGAGATTTGGTCACCCATTCGCCACATCGCAGCAATCGCAGCACTGCCTCGTAAGCCACCGTAGGCGTTCTCGCTTGTTCGATCATGGCATTGGAGCGATTCGAGCGTTTCAAAAACTTTCCCCGAATTCGAACTCTTGACTGGCAAAGGTATACGCTTCGCTACGACTACTACTACACTTTGCTGGCTTGGTGGATGGGTCTTGTTCTTGGAATTATTAATTAATAATTCGATCGCAGAGAGGAAGAAAACTTACTGTTAGTTTACACCGATTGCAGTGAAGATGGTCACGTACCTGCTCTCATTTTTCTGTCTTATGTTTACCTCCAGCACAAGCGCAAGAACGCTGCGAGAACCGCGCTGAGAACGCAGCATGCGCTGTCGTGGGGAGCTGCATAGCTTTCGTTTGTGTTGGACGGTTGTATGTTTCGGAAAGGAGAGGGAAACGGAAAATGAAAAGGAAGGAAAAGAAGAGTCGCGCTGCTGCCTTGAGATACAGCGAGAGAAGACGTCACCTTCTGCGTGGCTGCGTGGCTGCGTGGCTGCGTGGCTGCGTGGCTGGAGGGACAGTGGCTCGACATTAGGTTGGCGAAAGTGAAACGCAGTTCGAACTCGACCCTTCCTGGCCCTTCCTATCCTTCTTTTCTCCCTCCCTCCTGCGTCTGTCTTCGTGCCGTTGACTGTGAAGGTGTGGTGCCACTCACAGTAGTCTCTCAGAGCATATCTCACAGCGCAGGAGGAGACGATGTGCACTCGATTTCGATTGGTACTCTGTACATCTAGATGACGCTTAGTCTTTGGCTCTTGTGAGGGCAAAGTACAAGAAACGTCAACTGCGACCCGGGGACCCGAATCTCCGAGGGCTGCAAAGCTTAAAAATGAATAACCGAACTATATCTCCCGCTTGATGAGAGTTAACGTTTGGCGGATGGAGCAAATCAACGAACTCATGGGGTGGGTAATTGGATGGGTGTTGGAATGCTTTGGAGCATCTCTTTTGGCTCAAAAAAGTCCAAAATAAAACCGTGTTCGGAGAAGACGAGATGTGAATGCTTGCTTTCCTCTGCCTACGTGTAGCAAATTGCTGGTGGTATCACATCAATCCACCGCAAGCCCTCGGGCCAATAAATCGAGGTTGACGAGATTTCTTTCGCCAGCTTTGTGCACATGTTCTGAAAACAAAAAGCGATATGACTTTACAGTCAATCAATGAACATTGCAACTTTATGGAATTCATAAAAGCAAAGCACTGAATTTGGTGCTAGTAATCATCTCTCTTCAGTCCCCTTTTTCATAAAGTGAACTAAGTTAATTGAGAACTCCTTCGTCCTCTTGACTCTCTCGTAGCCCCTTCACACCACAGCACTCAGTAATTCATACTTCAACCTTCCCCTTTCCAGCCTGCCAGCTCTGGTTTTGAAGTTCAACGTCGCCTGGCATCTGCTTCTTCCGTTTTCCCTTAATTGTTCTCTGGAGTCGTACTGTCAGTAACTGGAATTTTCATTTGAAGAATCAATAATTTCAAAGGTAAGTTACAGACAGAGTAGCGAGTACCGGCACAGGAACAAGTCGCAACTCTCCCAGGCAGGAGGGAAAAAGGAAGGAATAGGAAAAGGAAAAGGAAGGGGAAGAAAGGATTTAGCAATGGATGAAAAGAAGAAGGAAGAAGGGAAACTGAAGAAACAAGCAATGGAAGCCATGCCAGAGTAACAGATAGGTCGAGCTGTAGCAGCCGCATTCTTTCTTCGTGATTCGGAATCCGAAAGAGAATGTTCAACGCTACGTTGAAACACACTCTGCCATTGAAACACACTCTGGCATTAACGGTAGGCAGGAAAGAATCGCCTTTCCAATACTGGAAAACTAAAGGTCCCTACGCCCACTCCTTGCTCCAACGCTATGGCCCGTCTTTTCGCTGATCATCCTGCACCAATCGCACCAGATCTCGCCGAGCCAAACGATGAGAGAGGGCAAGACACCTCAGAAGAAAAGAGGAATGGAAAGAAAAAGAAAAGATGACGCCTTTGAATGATTTGATAGCTTGATTAATCGATGGTGAGTGAGAGAGTGAGTGAGTGAGTGAGTGAGTGAGTGAGGGCTACAAGCACTGCCAGTCCTATTCTCTCCTTCATCAATGAACTCATCCTCCGAATTCTGAATTCCGAACTGATCGATAGCGTCGCCCCTGAAGAAAAGAGCTAGCTGGTTCCTTCTCTTCCCGTCCTTTTATAAACTCATCAAGCCGATCGGCTTAAATGAAACAAACTACAATCCACCATCCGCCACTGTGCCACTCTGCCGGAGAGGGAATGGACTAACTTCAAAAGAACAGAAGAAAAGTTTATTTTTCCACTGTCAGTTGACTGTGAAAGTAGTTAATTAATTAAAATTCGTGTAGAAAGTGTGTCCGAACTGGTGCCAGTACTAGCTCGCAAGTCTACTCTCCACCCCTGCACTTCTGCACTTCTGCACTTCTGCACTCTTGGCAGTGTGAAGAGTTACTCTTCACCTTTGGCACACGTGTTCAATTGTTGAATTAGTGAGCTGGTTCACTGTGCGGGATCCAGCAGTCCGTCAACTGGCGACTTGCAACTCCATGTTGGACACTTGGTTCGCAAGACAACGCGGAGCCCGGACGAGCCAAGCGCAAGTGCAAGTGCAAGTGCATTATTTACAAACGGAGCGCGAATACAGAGAGCAGCCGCGCGGTCATGTGCCGAAACCCTCTTCAGACGCTGGAGTCGCGCTCTCGCGCGGAGGTGATTGAGCGATTCAGGAAGAAGAGACGCAACAGGAGGTTCAACAGGAAGCTCTACGCCTCGATGGCAAGATCGCAACCCAAAGGCGCGGAGGCTTTTCGAAATAGGAAGCGTCAGGTGCAGGCTAATGGCGCGGATATGCCCACGCCAGCCGACTGGGTTCTCGCAATAGATGCTTTGATCGCTCAGCCGGCCTGGCAGCACGCAAACCATTTGGCAAACTACTGCTACAACCAGAACAACGCGGGCTTCTCTGACAGCAAGATCTCGCAAGCTGGTTGATCCCGTTGCCAGCGAGTACCATATCTCCTGAGAAAGCTCGAGACAACGCGAGTTAGCGCGGCGCAACTCACCCTTTCCAAATCACCTATTGCCCATCAACGCGTCATTGATTTCGGCGTGATGGGCTCTGCACGCGCCTCTCACCTGCTCG
Source organism: Parietichytrium sp. I65-24A (assembly GCA_012862575.1). Classification (NCBI taxonomy): domain Eukaryota; class Bigyra; order Thraustochytrida; family Thraustochytriidae; genus Parietichytrium; species Parietichytrium sp. I65-24A. The sequence continues at coordinate 199,614 of BLSF01000003.1, forward strand.
TAGCGAAACGAATGTCACAGCCCTCGCGCCCTCGCCACGCGTGAGGGTTCGTTCTCTAGTCACTGTAGCTTAGAAATGCCGTCAAGACAATCCGCGAGGGCATCCAGCCAACCGCGCCTCCTCTCCAAATCTGTAATTTTGAACCACCAATTTCATTTAATTTTTTCAATGTTTACTTATTGTCTTTTCGTTTATTTGAGTCGATTTCAAAGTCCATAGGCGCAAGCAATCTTCTCTGCCCTTTCTTTTTCGAGCTCCTATTACAACTACATTTCCCGTCGCCAGCGTCGCTTCGAGTGTCATGAGCTCCGACCGAATTGCACAAGCGCATGTCACGGTTGCCCTCGACGAAAGGGGCAAATGATGACATCAACATACATAAACATCATAACCAACATCAACAGGTGAAGGAGAAGAAAGCAAAAAAAAATTCCTCCCAGACAAAAAAAAAGAAAGAGAGTGAAGACGTCGGTGAGAAGCTCGCCAACAGCGCGAACGTTCGCCTTCGACGACCGTGGGGCAGCCGAGACCTAAACTCCTTTGTTTTATTGATTGATTGACCAAGATCTCAAAAGAATGCGTTGAATCTCGGAAGCCCGGCCGGGCCGCACCAGATGTGAGCAGAATCTCAGGAACAAAACTTGGTCGATGTGTGGTGGCAAGATTTCAAAAGCTAGTAGAACACTAAAAGATTCTTCTCTTTCCATCCAGAGTCCGATCACCTTCACAGTTCATTGTTCTGCGGAAGTTGGAGATTTCGAACTTTCAAAGAGTTGTGAAGAATCACTCTGGCAAGCAAGAAAGGGACTGCGGACGTACTTTTGCATTGTACAGTTCCGTTCAAGTCGTCCGTAGCCACTGAGCGGCAAGCGCACAAAAGGGCTTTTTCTCCAGTCATCGTCGTCGAGTTGCAATTACTATTTGCAATTCCCCACACAGAGAGGTGTGCGGCCATCACCCATCATGTATCATATATCCACTCACAGCTCTACTTTTTATTCTTTGTTTGCTCTACTCTTTTTATTCTTTGTTTCCAGAACAGAATTTCAGAATTTTCAGCGTAGTACTTGGCCGGAATAGCACTAAGCTTCCCTCGTGTTGCTGAACTTGGGCGCTAAAAAATATCCTAGGGCCACGCATGGCCACAGGCCCCCAGCAAGCTAACACTTCATCCTCCTGCCTCCCAAGACTCCCAAAACTTGCAGCTGGTAACTCGCTATTATCCTCTAATAGCAAGATGCTAGCTACAACTATTAAACAGACTTCTGTTAATGATGGGGCACCAGGGCACCCCACTAAGCAGGGATTACAGCTGCTCACTCGTCCGCTAAGTCCGCTTCTGCTGATGATGGGGCGATAGGTGGCGTCTCGTCTCTTCGATCTGTTCTAGAGCTCCTGCTACCAAGACAAAGACTTGTTCATGTCACGTACAACTTGGAGTAGGAGGAGTAGGAGTAGAGGTAAGTGTACTTACCAGCGCTAAATGTGACGACATTTCTACTTTCTCCCGAAATCGCACACGATCACACTTAGAATGATCCATGCAAAATATGCAAAACAAGCTTCGAGACTTCCAACATCCGAGCCTAGCCTCCGACCTTCCGATACGTAAGTTATCTTAGCATCAATTTTAAAAGTTCTTCAGAAGTGAATGCCTTGCTTTCGCCACGGAGGCGAAACGATCTCTTCGCAGCTCAGACTCTGAGGTTGTTGAAGGTTTTTATTTATTTGAAAAAAATATTGTTGAAAACTGGTTCTCTCTTGAACTCAGGCTGTGACAGCGAATGTGCGGGAGTAGGCCGTTCGCAGGAGAGAACGAGCACTCACAGCCAGTCGCTTCAAGTGCTGCTATCTTGACTGTGAATCTCCAACTCAATCTCGAATTTGTAGAAATTTCTATTTTCTCTTAGTTAGACCAAGTGGCCTATAGAAACTCGTGAGGCCTCACTATGTCTCCGTGTGGGGACGTGGCTGGCTTGACTAGTTATGAGTCAAGAACTTATTAGTAGCTAGTAGCTAAGCGAGCAACTCTTTTGGATACGTCACTGTCCCGAGAGACGCCCTCAGAATTCCAAATTTTCGCTCGCACTTGAAAAACTTCTCGGTGACCGTACTGTCAAAGCTATCCTCAGGGATTCTGTCACGGCACTGCGATATGCAGAATTCAGAACAAGCAGTTCTGTAGAGCAAAACTCACTTTGCATGTTGCATTTTGCATATTTTTGCATCATGATTGTAATTTTCAAGATACGAATTTCTCGAACCCACACCTAGTGAGAGTCTCTATTGTACCATACCGCACCTATAGAGTAGGACATACTTGACCTTCATTGATTGATGCATTGATGGGAAGGAGATACTCGATTACTGTACAACTTGGTAAGATGGATTGATCACACGAGTAGAAGAACGAGTTGGACCGTGTAAGTCAGGAGAAAAGGGAAGGTGGACATAGGTGGACAGAGAGAGTAAAAGAGGAGGGAGAGGAGAGACATGGCGTCACTGACACAGTCACAATACATACTGATAGTGACAGCCACAGCCGCAGCCACAGTGTGGCATAACTCCCATGCTTGCATCGACAGATCCCCAATGTCCAGACGAGTCGAGCCCAAATAAGGACATCCAAACCTCTGCTCGAGCTACTCTAGCTGGAGATTGCCAGAGCATTCAGAATACCAGAGGCAAGAAAAACCTGGAATATCTGGAGAATGCAGAGCAGCTTGGCGCAAAAAGGGCCGGAGCCGCGGTCGCGGGAGGAAATCATCGAGCGCTTCAGGAGGAAACGCCGCAACAGGCAGTATAACAGGAAGCTGTACTGCTCAATGGCCAGGTTCCAGCCCAAAGGGGTGCAAGCTTTTCGCAACAGAAAGCGATTTGTGAGCCAGCAGATCGAAGCAACGCTGACTCTCACGGACTGGGCGATTGCGGTCGATGCATTGTTTGTGGACCCGCTCTAAAACCATGGCCGAGATAGACTAGAGGCTGTGTTTTGCTTTTTCCAAATCTGGTCTCGTGTATCTTGTAAAAGTAGAATGTAAATTATGCTGTTTGCAAAGTTTCATCACAACCGCATCGAGTATTCGTTTCGCCAAGAACCTAATCTGAATGCCAAAAGACCAGCCAGCCCATGAGCTTGGGCTGACACTCATCACATATCTCTTCCACTCGAGGGGTTTCCGAGCTCTTTCGAGCTCGAGTGAGGTTTCCGAGCTCTTTCAAGGATACTATTGGCAGACGAAGCTCTCGATGGTGAAGCCATTTGGGGACCACTCCAGTGGCAATCGCGAAAACTCTTGTGGCAAATGAGAGACGGTGCAGCTTGGAGATCAGATGCAGCTTGCTGACTTGTAACCGGGCCACATCACACCGAGGCTGTGAGCATCATCGCCGAAAAGAAATGTACCGTGAGTAAAGACGCGCGATAGCGGAGCATGTAAAGCCAAAAGAACTTTACTCGCAAATTGTTGGTTGGCACAGATCTAAGTGAATGTGCGTACCGATGCGATGCATTCACGATTTGCAAGATGGTCTTGGCTGAAAGCCGGACATCTTTGCGAGGAAGCTTTTCGTTGCGGCATCTGACAACGTCGAGGAGGTGAGGTTGTTGAGTGAAGAAATGCTGCCCTTGAAAACGATTACGCTGCGGCGTTTGACGATATTTGCCATTGGCTCTAAAAGATGCTGTTTACAGTCTACTGCAACCTTTACTCTTGGAACAGGGAAAAATCGGATCCGCGAAAGCACATCATCAGAGATTCTGATAACACATTGAACAAGGAGCTTCTCGACTGTGAGGCTTCGAACGTATGCCGCGTACCGTGACGCGTACACCTGTAACGGTACTACTTTTTATTTCAACTTATATTGACCTTGATGATCAAAAGTAACCTAGGTACTCTACCTGAGAGGGAAAAAATTCTGAATTCTGAATTCTGAATTCTGAATACTGGCAGGGTCCTAGCTTTCCTTATAGACTCGAGCTAATCGAATTTGAATTCAACCATCATGATCTACACCACACTACCGCAATTCTCAACCAATCTTCATAGGTATCTTACGCAAGCAGCTAGTGTACATACGCGAGTACATCTCCGATACGGGAACGCACTTTTAGTAAAGAAGAGGTGTCCCCGAGGACAGTGAGGACAGTGGGGAACCCATATGGTTTGCAGTGCAGAAGCAGAGAGAGGTAAACGGAACGAAACGGGAGCAGAAAAGAAGGGATCGAAGCGTTGGAGTTGGAGTTGGAGCTGCAGTGGAGACGTTGGAAAGAGTGAGAACTTGTTGAACTTGAAACTGGAAGAGGAGAGTCACCGAGTACAAGATTGCGTTCCTCGCTGCGCATCTTGCGCAAGTCGAACGGTAGAGCCTAGTAGACAGAGCGAGTGCATCAGTAATGGCGCCTTTGTGGACTGTGTGCGCGACTGTAGTCCCAGGCAGTGGAGACGGAGATGGCTGGCAAGTTCGCGGGCAAGGCAACGAGGTGCAGCTGCTGGAAGACGGAAACGAGTAAGTGGGGACGACATGAGTTCAAGCTGAGTTCTGAATCTTGGTGAGCATTTGTAGATGTTTGGCGGTGGTCGTGTGTGATGTGCGATGCGGCGGTTTTGAATGTCGCGAGACTGATTGGCAAAGGATTGTGGTGTGCTTTGTGGAGCAGGCAGGAGAAGGAGAAGTTTCTCTTGTTTGATCAAGTATTTTGGGAGGGTACTCCGGAGGGGATGCTGTTCAGGAAGGTGCACGAACCGCTACTGCTGGATGTTTGGAATGGGGGAAACTGCGCACTGTTTGAAGGCGGGTACGTCGAGTCGCATGCTGCCCAAGTACGGCCACTCGCCGGATGGCTCTTTTCGCGAATTAGCGACGCTACCGAGCTCACGCACAGCGTCTTGCGCTTCAAGGTGTTTTTACAGGTTGTTGACGTCTACGCCGATGGTACAATGCTCGACTCGTTCTCAGAAAGCCAGCGCCTCCAGGGTGGCGGCGACTCGCAGATGTATCCCGCAGCTAGACTCGTAGAGATTTTCTCCGAAAAGGATGCCGTCAGCAGATTGGGCGAGCTGCAGAGCCCGTACTACGGAAACACATCTCGCCCGAGCTCGCCTACCAAGCATCGCAAGGGGCGCAAAAGCAATGCAAGCGACTCTTACCGCCCGCCAAATCGCCCCGCTTCCCCATCCAGCACGTCATCAAGAAGAGCAGTCTCTGGGCAGGGAAGGGGATTTCATCGGCTCATTACTCTCCGTCTGGAACGCTGGATCAGGAAACGACGTGGCGGGCTTTTGACTCCTGAAAGAGGGGCGCGTCCAACCTCCGCGTCGCGCCGCAACGGAGAGAAACTCTCCACTCAAGACCTTCAGGAACCTTCGATCGGAGAACTTCATCGCGACGCTCTTTCATCAGAAGACTGGTCTGTTACAACGTCAGAGCTTCAAATTGTACACTTGAGTATACTTGGGATAAGGCTGTCATCCAAAAATCGATCATTAGGGGGTAGTGGCCTCCACGCAAGCTCGCATAAACATAAATTTGCCAAGTTTTCCCAACAAACACTAAGTGCAATGTGCAGATGCCTGCGGGAGCCTGGCCTGGGTTACCGAGACTCCAAGCTGACGCAAATCTTAAAGTACTCATTCCTACAGAATACCAGATGCACTGCTCTCGTGAGGGTAACGTCACCCTGCCAGCAGTTTTCGCTCTCGGCAGGGCCTCTTCGATTTGCTGCACACCTTGCGGACGCACTTCACGGCCAAGAGAAACTTGAACTCTTTGCTGGGGACGACGACGATGAAACTCTTGTAGATTCGGCTTTTGGAAGAGAGGAGGACGATCTCGCATCTCGCCTTGACGCAATCTGGAAAGACATGACTCGAGCACCAGAGAGTGCCGCCCGGGTCGAAGTAAATCAGGACAGGAGTTACTCTCGTGACGGACTCGCACCTCAGAAACAGCAACGGATGCGAATGTCAAGTTGGCTCAATGATTTAAAAAGTGAAATTGACCTCCCTCCAGCCGAAACCAATGACAACGGCTCCTCGGAAAACGGCAACTCGTCCACTCATTCGACAGAGGGTCGGTCGCTGCATGCGGAAACGGACGATCATGATGAACTGTTGGCCTCAAGGCTCGCTTTTAGGGATCAGCTCGCAAAACTTCAGACGAACCGAGAGTCCTTACGCACGAAGACTGAGGAGCGGAAAAAGGAGGCATTAGCTCACTCAACGCGCAAGAAGCTTGAGGAGACAAGTGGAATTATTAATGAACTGGAGCAGGAGCGGCACACGGCAATCAACAAAGGCCGCGAGCTCTTACAAACCATCTGGACATTGGAAGGGGAGAATGCACAATTGAAGCAGGACCTTCGGAAACGGGAGGCGGAACTCGAAAATTTCCGCCAAATGCAAAATACCCAAACAAAGCAAATAGAGGATTTGCAAGCAAGCGTGAAAGCAGCGAAAGAAGACGCAGCGAAGCAAGTGGCTCTCGAAGAGGAAAAATGGCTGAAGGAAGCAGAATCAGAGCGAGACGCCCTTCGCAAAAGAGTTTTGAAGCTGGAGGAGGAAAAACGCAAAGCTGTGGCATCGTCCAAACAAAAGGCGAAAGGCCAGGTCACACGGATGGAGGAAAGCCATGCCAATCAGCTGCGCGACAAAGACGCAGCCGCGCTAGAGAGGGAGAGACTGTTGCGAGAAAAAATTGCCAATTTGCATCAGGAAAACAGAGAACAAAATGAGGAGCTAACCCTCGCGACCGTTGCAAAGGAGGACAAGATTCGCGAACTCGAAGCTTCTCTCGAAGCAGCAATCTCCGATCGCCAGAGAGACAAAGAGCAGTTCCAGGCAGAATTTACCCAATTGCGTAATGAATTGGAACAATTCCAGAACGATGAAGAAGCTTCGGCACAAAAGGCAAAGCACGATTTGCGCGTATCTTTGCGGATTCGAGAGGAGCGGGACCGGGCACATGAGGCGGCAATGAACACTATGCACCGTCGACTATCTCAGCTCAATGAGGACCTGGGTAAGGCACGGAACGACCTTCGAGTGGCTCAATCAGATGCGCAAGCTCAGCGTCGCGAAGTGGCGGCTTTGAAGAAGGCTGCGGGAGAGAAAGATGAGCTGCTTCGTGCTCTTGAGCAGGACAAGTTGGCATGGAAAAAGCACCAGTCCGGTCAAGAAGTCCTCAGCAATGAAGTAAAGCAAAATGCGCAGCTGCGAGATGCCTTGAAGATTTGCGAGCAAGAGCGCGACTCTCTCATGGAGGCCTGCGAGGAACTAAATGCTTCGCACAAAGCAGTTTGTTTGGAGCTCGAGTCAGCTCATGAAGCGATTGTGTCTCTGAACGCTCAGGTCTCGAGGCTTGAAGAGAGCCTTGAAAAGGAGCAAAAAGCTTACCAAGATTTGCTGCTCAAGTTCAGAAATGCTCCACTAGTCCAAGACAACGCGCTTGATCGCAGCTCGAGGGACAGGGATATCAGTGAGAGCGCGATGAAGATTGGCCAACTGGAAGAACAAATCAAGTTCTTGTCGGAAGACATGGAGCGCTCGCGAGAATTCACGAGAAGAGACAATAGGGCAGAGTCACTCGCTCACAGAATAGAAGTTGCGGCCGAGAGAGCTTTTGAAAAACTCTCACGAACGATGGGTTCTGCTGCGACCTCTCGATCCCGAAATCAAATCACAGCGTCTCCAAAGAAGCCGGGCCGGCGAGGCGGCTCGCATGATTATTACAAATATACGCGGGAGAGCGGCTTGGACACCTCTCGAGATGACCTTGCCGGATTATCTTCTTCTGGATCAACAAGTTCCTATGAGGGTTATGAACGGCGTCTTCCAAGGGGTTCCCGCGGCGCTCTGCGGGATAGCAGCATAAACGAAAGCTTGGCCAGAACCCTACGCGAGAGAGACATGGAAGTCGAGGCTCTAGAGCGGCAATTGTATACACTCTCATCTCGAAAGCCACGTAGGAAAATGTATCGCTAAAAACTAGAATGAGGTGGTTGCGGCTGTTTCATTATTATTAAAAAGGCGGCCATGGGCACTCTGTAACTTGCTACGCATATTCTTCTGTTCTAAAAGCTGAATGACCGGATGAAAACTCGCAACTTCAAAATTTCACAACGCCTCTCCTCGCCAGACGCGTAAGCTGACAACTCCAAGAGCCAGCGGGTGATCTCGAATAAGACTGTTATTTTATGCGAGCGTCGAATTTGGGCAACCCTAAACTCAACCACGACTGGAAGCGAGCGCAATTCTTCTCTTGACTTTCTTTCCTCATAGCGGTCTCGGTACCGACCTTGCCATTCGCAATCTCATAGCACAACTCTTTGTTAGCTGTGGCGAATTCGAAAAAGCTTTTATAAGTGTGCTTTCGGTCTTCTCTGAAAATCGCAAAAGTGCGTAACCCCATGTCTTTCCAATCATCAAAAGATATCTCCGATTGCGCCAGCGCCACGAGTCTCGAGTCCTGCATGTAAATTCGCTCAAGGGGGACCACCTTGGGAGCCAGGTCTGTACGAACATTCAGCTTTTTGGGAAATGTGATCACACTTTTGCTCGACCTGTTATCCACAGACTTTGATGTGGGATTTGAACTTCTCCCTAGGCTACGTTGTTGGCCTAGATCTCGTGCTGCGCCCGACGATTCTGAAACGTTCACAACTCGGTGTTGCGGAGTATCTTCTATAAGCTGTACGTCGCCGTTTTCGTTCTCTTCAGTTGGTTCAGGGCCATCATTTGTAACATCGGTGAGGTCGACAGAAAATAGCTCACGGACGATGTGGCAGGTCATTTTTATTCCATCCACTTTCGTCGTTCGGGAGCACTCCTCTTGCAACGCCTGCCAAACCTTTAGCCCATCTCGACTGTCATTGTTGAAGGCGTGAACTCTCTCAGCTTTCCCCATATTTACTCGGAGAGAAAGAAATTGGAGCTCATTGTAAAGAGCACGGTACGGATTTCGGCTCCCGACGTCCCAAAATCCCTCGACGGTGTATCCGGCATGAGAGCGAAAACTCTCGATGAGCTTTTCCATTGAAAATTTATGAATGATCGAACTTTTGAATGCTGCAATACTAGCCTCAGGCAGTTTGTGAAACTGGCCAGCAAGATGGAGATCAAGACCTTTACGCAGGTGAAACAGAACTCCAGCCCCACCTTCCAAGTCGCCATAATGGGCCAACACCTCCAACGGATTCAGCTTTGAAGCGATTGGGCTCAGCTCCTGGACGCGAATATACTCTTCTGCAGCCCATAGAAAGCAAATGGGACAAGCAAAGAGCTCCTTCCAGTTCTTTTTGGAATACTCAAAGTTGAAGGACTGCATTCGGCTCCACACCGAGTCATCGAGGCTGCGAGCGATCTGCTTTGGGTGGAATCGCAAGCCTTTTTTTCCAAGTTGGGCATAGATCTTCTCCTGAGTCGACACTCTCATAGGAGACAAAAAAAAGGGCGGCTCGCGAAGGATCTGCTTGTGATCGAAGGCTGTAGAATACGTACTCCTGCAAAGGTGTTTTACGGTTGACAGCAAAAAGCAGCAGTTCCTCCCCATCTCAAAAGCGGCCTCGCTCCAATCGAGATGCTTTTCCTTTTCTTTTGGCCCGAAATTCACACCAGTTACGGTATCAACAAAGGCGCACCCGGTGTGTTTCTTTTTTTGCGGCTTTTCTTCATCGTTCTCAAGGCTCTCGCGAAAGGCTCTTTCTTTCGCCAATCTTTGGGCCTCACGACTCGCAAAATCTTCTTTACGAGAGCTCATTGTGGAGAACCTTCCAGAAGGGCCACCAGCCAGGAGCTCCAGTGCGTCAGAGGGCGCTGACTCCATAAATCGCTCTAGCTGTGGGTCTGCTCTAATGTTATGGTGCGTCAGCGACGGTTTCTTTGCATTACTTGGGCGAGTTTCCGCAAATCTTTCGTACGGTTTGGGTTGCCGCTTCTTCAAGAAGTCAGTCTCGAATGCGACCTCATCAGCATCACCTGCAACGTTGTCTTGCAGAGGTAAGAACACGTGGACTTTTGCGTCTCCATCTTCCTCTTTTGACTTTTGTTCTACATCGCCCAAGCTCACGTCAATAATTTTGAGCTTGCGATCGTTCTGCACCTGATCTGCAAGCGTTTTCCCAAGCTTTTCATCGAGGGGGTATGCCGCATACTGAGCAACAGGTCGCAGCAGTCCTTCTGCGCTTGCGGGTCGCCGGTCTTGAATAGGAGAAGTTGGACGGTGGGACGCTTGCGCTGATTGGTAATGGCGAAATGCTTCCACAAAGTTATTTTTTTCCAGGTAGTTCCTCAGCCCATTGATCCCCTGACAAAAGTCTACACCTTCCACGGAGATCTTGGGGTCAAATGTTGCGCCATGGCGGATGAAAAGATCTTTCCCGTCCACACGAGACCAGTCCAGTTCAGCAAGAAAGAAATCAAGCAACGCGTCCTCTTCTTCGCTCGATGGCTTTTGTGAGCCCTGCCCTTTTCTCGGTGCCGCTGAGAACTCCGAAGAAGAAGAAGCTCTCTTGCGTTTTTTGGAAGAGCGCGGTGTCGATACCGTCTTTATGCTCGGGACAGACTTTGCATTTGCGGGTGTTGAAGACGATGAGGAAGACTTTCCCTGGCGAGGTGAAGCCGCGGAAGACGACGTCTGCTTTTGAGAACGATCCTCGCCAAGGCTGATCACCATTTCATCTTCTGACTCATCGGCACTTCGCACCAGCTTGGAGTTCTCAGTCTCAGTCTCTGTCGCCTTCGCATTCCGTCCTTCATCTTCCGATCTCCGTCTCTTCCTCTTTTGCTTGTCCTTCTTATGTTTCGCCTTCTTCTCCTTTCGCCTCTTTTTCCGCTCTCGCCTCGCATTTGTGCCATCCGAATCTTCAATTTCATCAGCACTCAGTTCTCGCGGAGCGAACGGATGAATTCCCCCGCTCCAATCCTTCGGCTCGTCTTCGCGACTTTTCTCGTCCTCCTCGTCGTCTTCCTCCTCGGCAAAAACATCTTCGTCCAGAACAGGTGCATTGCGGTAGCCCACAAAATCCTCAAATGCCTTGGACAATTTCGCCGATTCGCATACCATTTTCGCCAAATCCTCCTGGCTAACGGCGTAATCTTTGCCTCTCACCGAAGTGTTCCGGTCCAGCTCATGCCCTGGGCGAATATAAAACCAGCTGTGCACGCCCGTTCCTTGTTGCACACGGAACGACTGATCTTCGAGAGCAAAACGCTCGGCTTCTAGCGGGGTAACCACCGCCCCATTCGGGGTGACAAACTGCCTTCCACGTCGCCCCATCCTGCCAGAGCAGAGCCCTCAGTGCGCCCAATCTTGCTGTCCGAGTGAAGCTCTCCGGCCCGACGACTCTTCACCAAACCTGAACAAAACAGAAGCGAACAGAAAAGGAGAGTGAATGTGAGACCGACTCACAATGTCAGCTATGTTCAACTATCGAGAGCGAGGTGCCGGTACGGAATGAACCGTAGAACGAACAGTGACGGAACGAATGATCAAAAGACCAAGGGATGAAACAGCGATGGATAGGCAGCAACTCGCAGTGACGGACAGCTCGATCGACTAAACTCCCAATAATAAAGCTCCGTCTCCGCGTGATGCGCCTCCACACAAACTATCTCCCGACAGATCGACAGATCGACAATTCCACCTCGTCGATTTGGCTCTGTTTGATCTTCACGACACAATCACCACAATCTAAATCTAAATCTGAATCTAACCAAAGCTAATCTTCCAGCTCCTCTGCTTCCCACACTCCAAACTCGCCAGTCCGCGGGAGATGCCTCCCGCTCAGGGTGTGTTGCTCCGCGGCGTCGACGAAATTCGTGAGAGAAGTCCGCCTCCCTTTTTTACCTTCTCTCCTTCTCTCCCTTTTTTCCTTTTCCTCCTTTTTTCCTTTTCCTTTTCCTTCTTCTCACGTTTTTAAACTTTGGGGGGTACCAGACTACTATGTATTTATACCGGAATGCTAATGTATTGGTCGTTGGTAATCATCCTACTAGCTAGTCAAGGTGGTAATAGATGGGTACTAGTTAGTAAGACCTATACTAATTGCGAGTAATAGTAGCTATCATCTAGTAGTAGTAGTGTACACAGAGACTTCTGAATTAATCCTGAATTTTGACCTGATTCCACAGAATTTTGAACTGACAGTGATTCCAAGGAATGACACGGCCTTGTCTTTTGCTGGCGTTTTGTTATATTCAGAACAAGCCAAAGTGCGCCCGCCTTCGGCGGTCTTCTTCGTGCTTGAGAGTTGCGCCTGCCTCCGGCAGGCTTACTCGTTGCGTTCACAGTTCATCTTCGCGAGTTGCGCTTGCGGGAGCCAGGCTTACTCGGCGCATAGGCTCTTGAGTAGCGCCATGCCTTCGGCAGGCGTACTCAATCGCCTAACGAGAGAATCCTTACGGCAGCTCTATCCCTCTCCGTAGAATGCGACGTGCAAAACAATAGAACGAAACGTGCATTCGCTACGCAGCTACCGCTGCCTTTTCGCCGTACAGTTTCCACTTGCTGGGGGATTAGCAAATAGGTCCGATTTTTTTAGATGTAGAATTTCAGAATTCAGAACAGCTGGGTTTCTTTCGGGCAGGACCAAAGGGGATTGTGATGCAGCGTCACACGGACCGCACGCATCGAGCGAACGACAAATTTGACACGAGTAGGATTCGATTGATCAAGAAAAGGACGATTCGATGTGCTGTCTGGGGTTTCTCGATGCAGGCAAAGAAGAGAATAGAGAGAATAAATTACATCGCGTTGGAAGAGCTGGGCATCGCTCACTTTTCGGTCCAAAGAAAAATAACGTCTGATCAGCTCAGGGCGGCCCAAAAGAACACACGTTCTCACCGTTTCCGTCTTGGTGGCGAAGTGAGAACTTCCACTTTAATGTCCTTGCTCTTGGAACCAGGCGCTCCATTCGATCTGCGGATCGGGCTCTTCTGGATAGCATAGGAACCGAGATTGGCCGAGGCCGCGGGAAGCCGCAGATGCCGGTGCGCCTTCTGCTTGCTACTCCCCATCTTTGGAGAGGAAGCTCGGTCCGAGCGAGGACTTCGGGGCTTAGCAGACGCTGTGCCTACACGCGAGCCTCCCGATGCGGGCGAGCTTGGTGAACGAGGGGAGCTTGGCTTTGGGCTTGCGGCTAGGCGAGATGGACTACGTTTGTTCCCACCGCCAAGAAATGGCCCCGGCGAGTTCCATCGGACTGCTGCTCTTCCAAGGAGGTCGGCTTGATTGGAAACACTATGATACTGGTCTGAATAGTGGCTCACCTGAGCCTTTAGTTGATCGATGTACAGCTCTGCTCTTCGAAGCTTCATCACTACTTGTTCCCTTTCCTCCTCCAGCTTTATTCGCTGGGAATCAGTCTTCCATCTGGTCTTTCTCGCAGCGTCCAGCTCCAGTTCCAGAGCACGATTCTGGTCCGCCAAATGTGCTTCGGTCTGCTGGCTCCACTGAAGTTGTTGCTGTTGGGCCCTGCATACGCTTTCCAGCTGGTAGACGCGCTCTCTCAACTTTTGAAAGGCGCTGCGAATCTCAGGAACGGTCTCGACTCCTAGTTCAGAAAAGACGGACTCTAACAAAACTTGATGCTCCTCCACCTCACGCTGCCTTCTTGCAGCATCTCTCATCTCCAACGTCATTGACCTCAGTTCTTTTGAGAGACCATTAATATCTTTTTCGTACTGCACCCTCACTTTCTCGAGTTGCCGCTTGCTTTCCCTCTCGCGATGCAGCTCCTCTTTTGTCCTCGACAGCTCGATTGAGAGGTTTTGAACGTCACGGCTAAACTGTCCGACAGTTTCCTCGCACCGCTGTTGCACCGCAGCTAGACGATTCTCGAGTAAAAAGTCTTGTTCCTCTTCCATCCAAGGTGCCTGACCACTTTGGCCTTTTGGCCCACGCGGAGTATGTTGCCCTGCAGTTGATGGGCAAGCTACTCCTTGCTGTTCTCCCTCCGTATAAGAATAAAAGTCAGAAACGATCTCTTGCATGTTTGGACTGAGGCTTGGGCTAGCTGGGTCATGGCTCAAGTCCTTTTTCTTTAAGACTTTCGTTACCGGCGGCATTTGCATATTGCGTGCGGCCGCGGTCATTTTGGATGCCACTGCTGGAGGGCCAGGGATCCGCGTCGCCCTTTTTGTCGTCATGGGAGCCTGGCTGTTTGCAGCTCGCGCACTTTTCCCTGGAGCGATGTCGGCGTCCTTCGCGACATCTTCCTTCTTCTCTTCCGCTTCCTTCTGCTCGTCACCTCCGTTCTGGTCGCTTTCTGTTCGCTCCGTGAGAGCAGCGGGAAGCTGTTGCTCAGACTGCCCCTCCGCTCCAGTTACCTCATCTCCAGTTTGAAGGCCATGGCTCGAATTGTCTCCTTCCATGCGTCTTCCAAGCAAACTTGAACTCCTTCGCTGGCTACTGTCTCATCGTCTGCTTTCAATCTGGCAGACCTGGATATGTCAGATCCCGAGCCGGAATATTTCCGAACGATTCTCAAGCACGTTGGTGAAAAGCGCAGCGCTCCCGTCAACCTCTTCGTGATCCCTTGAGCTCTTTGTACCTCCTGCCGCGCGCTCCTTTCAATAGCTTCCAGCCTCACACTCCAAGCTCCACCCCGTTGCCTCAGCTCCTGTTTGTCATACAAAAAGCTCACCAATTTCAACTCTTGATCTACTTGACCAACGGACACTTCCGGCAAAGCAAAATTACTCGGGAAGTTTTACCGTTATTGGTAGAGAGGACTATGACTGTGATCCGTACTAAGAGGGATAGCAGTCTTGCTGTTCAGATTGCCACGCGCGAGGACAAATTATGTTCTGCAATTTTTGATTGATTGATTGATTGATCGATCAAGATGCTCAAAGGAGATCGAGATGAAGACAGCGAAAGATGAGCTGCGCGCGAAGTTTGGCACGGCGAGAGGTCAGTGAATTGCAGGCCGTCACCCGTGAGCTTGTCAGGGTCGGTTGGGCGGTGCTGCTGCTTTTGTGGCAACTAGGTGCGTGCGAGCCATGCTTGCCTCGCCACTTCTCCCCGAACGGCAAGGACAATGAACGTTCACGGCTGAGACTGCGAAAGTTGTGACAATTCAGAACGTCACAGGCAAGTATTGAACACTCTCTGCGAATGTCGAGTCCTCACACTCAGTGTACCTTCAAACCACCCCACCGCAGGCGGGCGGGCCGGTGTACTCACAGAGCCGAACTTTTTCTCGGCCAATCAGAACAGCAGTCTGAATTCTCGCCTTTACAGACTCATTGTAATCACTGCCAGCCAAAGCACATCTGACACTTGCCACATTCGCGAAGCGATCTGGACCTCCTCCCGGCCGATCGTGCCGCACCGCAAAACACAGCTTTGACACTTGTGCTCCTGGCACCCACACTCTGTGGCACACTTCGTCCCCAACGCGTCAACAATAACAGCCGTCTCGGTGCTGGCAGTGCGGCAATCATCTTGGCGCACGACGATTAATCAACACAGATATTTACACTGCCATGCCTGCGCTCCTCATTATCCTCATGACCAGAAAGATCGCAAGGGACAACAGCGTAAACCCGTGGCTAATGTCAATAGCACTGCCTCGTTCCACGACCCTGAACACAAAATTTGAAAGAAGATGCCTCGGTCAAAAGGCTTTGTCGCTTTTCCCATTCGGTCGCTTTTCGAACCAAAGCAGCGCAATAAGCGCGATACAGCTTTTTCCGACGAGCCATCTTGGTAGGAAGCAAACATTGATTTATTGGCATGATAGTACCAGCTAGAGATAGAGTACTGGTCAGGTACTCACTGTCAGTAGTACTCGCAGATAGCCCCGGCCAAGAGGACAGCTAATTACTTCTCTCAATCAAAAGCGTGCACGTTTAGCGGACTCATCAGAGCACAGGAGAAAAACTGTATGTAACGTCAAACATGTTTATCCATAAACTGTACAATTAAACTGATGAATTATTTCTTGGGCAAAATTTACTTTCTGCTAAAAAGAGCCAAAGTGGTTTCACTCAGCTACAAAATGTGAGAATCTTAAGACGAGCTATAACCCCTACTCCTACCCCATTCCCACCAACAAGGACTAACAGTGGTACCTCCTAGCCCACTCCTCAACCCACAAATACGAAGTATCATAGTATTCAACCAATCATACCTACCACTCGCACACCTCTCTTCGACCGTACACTCTCTTACACTAGTACTACCTTCATGCTAACATCTACGTCGCTAAAACCTCTACCACGAGTCCTACTTCCAATTTTTTCTTAGCAGTCCTTACCCAGTACTACCTCCATTGCCATTAGTGTCTATTAGCGTCAATAACTAAGCAGTGCTATTGGAAGTAAAGGGTCGTAAGGAAGGTTGTAAAGAGAGAGAGAGAGAGAGTGGACTTGCACCTCACACTAACACACCAACACAGTTACACACACACTTACACAGTTCCAGTAAGAACGTACGCGGTTTCGGTCCTCTCTCAAGTGTGGGGTACTCGACTATAACGTTAGTCGGCTCCGTACGCGCGCTGAGTGCGGAGGACGCGCTACGTTTTGTGAGGTGGAGGAGGCGAAGAGAAGGTTTAGAAGAGAGCAGAGAGAAAGAAAGGAAGGAAAAGTGCGCAGCTGTGGCAATATCCGCGGGCGTTGGCCAGTTGGCGATTGGCCTTCTTTTCATTTCAATTGGGGAGAGACGAGAGTAAAAGCATGAGCAGATCTTCCAGAGCGGTGGTGGCGCTACGGCCTGCGGACGATGAATCGTTGAGCACGGTGCAGGACCCTGATGATAAGAAGAAAGTTCTGTGCCGGGAATGCGGTGCCACATGGTGAGTTGAATCAATTTTTGCAGGCCTGGTGCTGTCTTGGAGGTGTTTTAGAAGGTTGAGAAGACTAACCGCAATTGGATCGAATTTGTGAGCAGTACCAAGCACTTGTATCCTCGGATGTGGGATGAAGGTAAGAAGGTCTCGTCTTGGTGCATTCCGTCCGTGGCTAGCTACTATGGTCCACCAAAGCTGTCCCAGGGCCAACACAGCCCGTTCTCGCACGTGGATACCTTGTCGCATGCAGTCGATATATCGCTTCCGTACGGGACAGTCGTGCTGTGCGGTCGCGAGGGCATTGTGGTAGACGTTGTGGACTTTTTCAAGTCAGGCGGCACATTGGAGAAGTTCAAGCATATGGCGAACTATGTTGTGGTGCGCCACGACGATGGGACTTACAGCAGATACTTTCACTTGGCACACAAGAGCGTGAAAGTGAGGGTGGGTTCCATGGTTTCTGTTGGCCAACCTCTCGCCTGCTGTGGCTCCACTGGTTACAGTCTCGGGCCGCACTTGCACTTTGATGTGGTGGATTGCCATTCCAACGAAACTTCTGTTCTCAAACTCGTGGATCACAAACGCCAGAAGATCTTTCCTCTTGAGTCTTGCTTTGCGACCTTCAGCGCGGAACTGGAGCAAGGGTCCTCACTCAGTGGGCCAATCGCGGTCGCAAACCCGGTTACGATTTCCTTGGAAGGAATTTCGAATCTTGAGGAGTGCCGCGACCGAATTGTGATCTGCAAGCGTGGATCAGACACGACCTTTTTGGAAAAAGCGTGGGCTGCCCAAGAGGCAGGGGCGAAAGCTTTGATAATTATTGATAATGACAAGGTGATGCGAAGGGTTCTACCTCTTATTGGTGGCACGGTAGCGAACGGCGAAGATGAAGTTAAAATTCCGGTATTGGCAGTGACCTTGGCGACAGGAACTGCGCTCCTCCAGAGGGCTCGGGCAGCGAAGGCAACTGGAAATTCTCTCTCCATAGAAATTGGGGTATCCCCTCACTTTGCTTACAAACAGACTCACCGTGCGCCTGGTGTAGCTTTTTGCAAACCAAACTCTCTGCCGATCATGTTTGAAGAGTCTGTTTTTGCAACCAATGCTTGAATTTTACCCTTTCGCCTGCCGATGAAGAAGCGCGTTTTCCCACAAGTACAGTATGGTCTCCAAATGCGATCGCCGATGATCTCAAGTATTGCTTTTTGTTTGCATTGGTTGGTTCATCGGGAGGGGCTCCTCTCGTGAGTGAGACAGAGCCAGTTTTGTCGCGAAACTGAATAATGAAATCGATGTTGCATTTTTCCTTTGATCGTACATACACGTGTTGGAATACCCAGTTCGGCTGTTTTCCTCGAAAGTCGCATAGTTGTACACTTCTAGCTAGCTCTAGTAGAGAGGTTTCAATTTGGAGATAGACTCCGCCTCCCTGTCCTTCTCTCAACTAACTAGCTAGTCTCGATGGCAGATGTTTTTTTATTTAACGTGATCAGCAAGTGGGAGAAATAAAGTACATGGTGCGCGCTTGTTTTCCATCAATCTAGACTAGAGCTACTGAAAGGTTGGGTCATAATTAGGATGTACAACGAGGTACCTCTTCTCCTCGGGAAACATGGTATCCTCTTCGTTTTCCGCCTCTTCGTCGTCGTCACTGCTGTCCTCCCCTTCCCCTGCCTGCTTCGCCTGATCAGGAGGCACCTCCAAAAATATACTGTCCTTCTTGATGAGCCGATCGATAACTTGGTTGATGAGTTTTCGAGCTTGGAGAAGAGCATCTTCGGAGCTAATATCGTCCCTCTCTGTCAAGTACAACAGTACTAACTGCTTTTGCTGTATTACGAACCGTTTCTGTTTATTGAGCGCCTCCTCCTCTCTCTCTCGCACGTAGCTGGCAAGTTTGTTGGCAATCCGCATGTACTCTTCGTAGGATAACGTCATGGTCCCCTTTTGAACTCTGCTCTGCGGCTCGCCCGCCTTGCTGCTCTCTGCATCTTTTGAAGTACTCTTTTTCCTCCTTGCAGGGTTCTCCGGGTCATCCCCATCCATGCTACTTTCGCCATCGCTACCTCCTTCGCCGAGCCCTTCCTCATCGCTCGAGTGGTTGCTGTTTGGTTCATCCTCGTCATCGCTCGTGCTGTTTTGTATGGTGACCAATGCACTTCCGGGCTGAGCTTCCTCGCCCGGATCCTCGAACCGAATATTTCCAGATTCAACTTGCACGATACTGGTCTTTAACAGTTTGTAAGCCCACTCCACATATCTTGGTCGGACAAAGTCGTCGAGGTGCAAGCGCGCCAGTGCCTCTGCCAGACGGATCAATGCCTCCAGCTGACGCACAGTAATACGATATGCAGCGCGGCTCTGGCCCACTGCATCGCCTTGGCGTAGCTTTCGGTAGCACTCCACGAGCATAGGCTGGACGTCTGGGGGGATGGCAGGGTCAATGGTTCTTGCGTATCGAATGTAGCTTTGCAGCTGTGCGGTGGTAAAAATGTGGTCGTGTCTTTCCTCTGCTTGCGATGCCAAGTTTGCGTCGTTCTCGACGGGGTTACCCCCCCTACCTTCAGTGTCGTCTTGCATTTCATCGCTCGCAGGTTCTCCCGCAAAGTCCAGATTCTCTATCTCCTCTGGGTTCCGGTTCTGCGCTAGCAATTGAATCCTTCTTCGATGCACCCTAATTATGTGTTCCGCAATGATGCGGTCTTGACTCTCCTCGCATTCGTCCACCACGACGAAAAACAAGTCGAAACGACTCATGATCGCAGGGGAGAGTTGCACGTTTGCACGCAAGGTTTTGGATCTATCGTATCGACCATTAATGGGGTTTGCAGCTGCCAAAATAGAAGTTCGCGCGTTCAGAGTTGCCTGGATGCCTGCCTTCGTGATCGAGATGGTCTGCTGCTCCATAGCCTCGTGAATGGCAACTTGGTCGACGTCATCCATTTTATCAAATTCATCAATGCAGCAAATGCCATTGTCGGCAAGCATGAGAGCGCCAGCTTCGACACAGTAGTCCCCCGTCTCCGGATCTTTTACAACGCTCGCGGTCAACCCCGCAGCGGAACTCGCCTTACCCGAAGTGTAAATAGCACGCGGCAGAAACGAGCAAACGTATTTCAGAAACTGTGACTTGGCGGTGGAAGGGTCCCCTACGATGCAAACGTTGATATCCCCTCGAAGCTTGATTCCATCGCCAGTCTTCTTGTGTACGCCGCCGAAAAGCATCAGTAGAATTCCAAGCTTGATGTCGTTGTGGCCATGAACAGAAGGGGCGATGGATCGTCGCATCTTGGCCAGCAAATTTGGCTGCCGAGCCATTAAGGAGAGCTCCATCAAGTCTTCAGAGGTATACTGCGCTCGGATGCTTTTCGGGTCCTCCTCCTCCACCGCGTCGCCTGCACTGTTCTTTTGCTGCAAAGCAATCACTCGCAGTAAGTGCTGCTTCCTAGTGAGGACTTGCTGATTCATCATTGACGCTGCAGCAAAACGTGCATTGATCGACTGTATCCCGCAGGCCAAAAACGCAAGCTTGTAGGTCATTTCCCGAACGCCAAGCGCTTTGATACCGGTGACCCCGAGCCCGTTCTCCTCGCCTCTTCCTTTTCTCCCGCGCGGTATTTTCAAGAGACCCGGACCGTCGCTTGGCGTCTTGAGCTTTGCAACATCTGGGATGGCAATGAGTGTCCCAGTGAAGATGCACTTATCGCCAGGCTTGGCGCGTTCAACAGCTTCGTGTCGCACGATGATCTCCACTGTGCGCGGCATGCTCCCTGCAGGCACTTCATTGGCGTTCTCCTGGACACGGAGCTTTTGCCAGTCGACGAATCGCCCTTCCTGGTAGAGGTGGAAAAATTTGCTCTGGTTACCGCACCTTGCTCGTGTGCAGAGCATCGGCTCTGTAAACTTGAACTGTTGCTCCACACCGTCGATGATCATGCCGCATTTCATGCACTCAAACTTTGCAAACAGTAGCTCTGGCCGGACCTCCGAGGTTCTCGTAACGGTGCCAGTGATAGCGGTGAGCTTTCCAATTCTGTCCGTCTTCAGATCTCTAATCTTATCCACAGCTGGGAGCGAGTAGAAGCTGACAAAAAACTCCCGTTCATTTCCCACTCCGGAACCTGCGGCAATGTATTCAGGCTCCTTGAGCTTGACAAACTCGTGAACTGCCTTGTTAAGGAACGGGGAGTACCTGTAGTACTCTCCGAGAATGGCTTCCGATAAAATCCGATCCTTTCTTAAGACGTGCCCGAAATCAACATGTAGAGTTGTAGTGTCCTGATCGGCCATCACCTTTGCGTGCTCCGCGTAGACGCACGCTCCGATATCGCTCTCAACGAGCTCGTTCACGTCGAGCAGGTCTTCAAGGGAAAACTCCTCGAGAAAGTTCAGAAAACGTCTCTGCACCTCCAGGCCTTCTCTATCAGGCTCCACTTCAGCCAGGTCAATCACCAGCTCCTCCATTGCGTCATCTTCTTCCTCGCCGTCACCATTTCCACCTCCGCCTCCGCCTCCGTCCCCGGCAACGTGCTCGTTTCCCAGTCCTCCCTGTTCTAAATCCATCGCTCCTGCACTTCCACCGCCCACACTGGCCCCATCTTCGCTGCCATCATCAGCCGACATGGTCGGGTCCAGTTCGCCGTCCATGTTTCACGTTTGCAACCCTGGGCACTGCTCCTGAGCCGCCCAAAACAGATCAACGTATGTATGTATGTATGTATGTATAGATGGATGGATGGATGGATGAATGAATGAATGGATATTGGATGAAATATCACCGCGAACTTTCCACTCCTTTCAAGTAAATACCAGATGCTTTCGCCGTGCACTTTTCTGTTCAATGCTCCTTAACGCTGCGACGTCGCGAGATATAGCGATATAGCGATAGAGCGATAGAGCGATGACTTGAGCTGTGGCAAAAGTGTGGCTCTTTGGCGTTGTTCGCTGCGCACTGTGCACTGTGCACTGTGCACTGTGCGGATAACACCGCACGAGAAGGACGAGGGCGAGATTCACGTCTAGACGTTCTTTTCCCACTCGCGAATTACCGAGCTCGGCGAATCGGAAGTAACTGCAAGCCGATATCGTGCTGAGAGGTCCGCGCCGCGCACTCTCTCTCTCTCTCTCTCTCTCTTTCTCTCTTTCTCTTTCTTTCTTTTCTCTTTCTCTCTCTGAGACTTGTGTGTTGTGGCTCAAGTTTTTCAAATTTTCAAATTCAACGCTAGCAGTGCGGCTGGGAGTGCTAGAGAAAACGCTTTGACTCGTCAGCACATGGCTGGCGCGGTGTAGATGACGTCAGAAAAGGGAGGTGTTCGTTGGTAATTCTTTTGTTCATTTTTCGACAGAATTTCTTGAATTTCTTCCTTTTTCACAGTTTTTCACATTCATGTTCTTCATTGAACATGAACAGTGAACTCACAGTCAGTGAACACTGGAAAATCTTACTTCAACTATCTTCAACTCTCCAACTCTTCTTCAGAACAGACAGCAACAATGAACATCAACTCATCTTGTCAACAGAAGAGTTGTGTCGACAGTGACGACAGTGCGTTCAAATCCAAGTTTCAGAAGACCTTGCTATAGACAATTTGGAAGCGGCGGACGCCTTCGAACTGTGAAACTTGTGAAACTTGTGAGACTTTTGAAACTTGTGAAACTAGTGAAACGACGCTGCTTTCCATCGCACCGGAAGGCGTCGTGGGAAGGCTCGGGCTCCAAGGAGCGTGGTAGATTGTCACCAGCGACGACTGGATTTGCGAAGATGAGCATGGAAGCGCTCGACCCGGTGGCGAGAACGGTGATGGAGTGCGGAGTGCCGCTGAAAACGGAGGAGGAGCGAGCGAAAATGACCTTTCTTCACAGAGCTGTAGCGCTTGGGCAGGTGGACGCCTTCGGGGACTACAGGTACGTTCATATTACTTTTTAAAAGCGTTTGGTTGGCTCCTCTAGCTGACGATGTCCACGCGTGTAGAGAGTACGTCAATGCGCAAGACGCGTTTGGATACACCCCGTTGCACTACGCTGTGATGCTCGGAAACCTGGAGGCAACTACGGTAAGTCGTGCTCCGTCCTTCTGAACTGAGCTTGCGAGATATCAAAGGTCTAATCTGCATCACGCTTATTCTCTTTCTTGTGCTCTAGGACCTGATACAATTCGGAGCCGACCCGAACGTAGTCGACGAGACCGATGATGGTTTTTCACCTCTTCATCTTGCCTGTAAATATGCGAACGAGAAGATAACGTCGCTGTTTCTGAGTATCAAAGGAGTGCAGTTCGACCTGCAGAGCAAAAAGCATGGAACTGCGCTACACCTCGCTTGCCACAGCCAGAGCCTGCCTATAATCGAGCTTCTCACTCGGATTGCAAGTGCAAACGTCAACGCATCCGACGCAAAAGGATTTAGACCCTTACACATAGTTGTGAGCGAGGTGATCGCAAACGGCAAGTCAGACAAGCTAGAGTCTTACTTTGGATTGTTGGCAAATGCGCCCAACTTTGACGTCAACGCACAAGACTCGATGGGCCGCACAGCGTTGCACTGCGCATCGCTATGCGGGAACAAGATTGCAGTCGAACTTTTGATTGCCCTCAAAGCCGATGTACACATGAAAGACAAATCCGGAAAGAATTGCTTGCACCATGCTGCCTGTGGACTATGCGTTGGTGCAGACTGTGGGCTTGGGAACTGCCTGCCGTCTCTACTGCAAGCCAACGCCGACATTACAGCCGTTGATGAGAACGGGCTTCGTCCGATCGACCTTTTGCAGCTTATTATTCAGAGCAGGTCGTGGCGAAAATCGGAACTCACGGCTCTCACTGTTGGCTCTAGGCACTTGTTGGCAGCAGAGGAGAAGATCCAAAAGACCTTGCAAGCCAACGCCATTGCGCAACAACTCTTGGAGGAAGAGAACGCGTCTCGTGGCACCTCACCTGCGAAGAGAAAAGCCGGCAAGAAGCAGTAGCCCACCTCTATGTAATACACAATGGGTTGAGAGAGGAATCAGGGCGAGCAAGTGCCGGGAGCGCTTCCATTCTCCAAAGGGTTCCCGCATTACTGTTCAAGAAAAGACAGCAGCGAAAGCAACGCCGTGGCTCATGCATCTCTCATCGTGTCCACGAACCCGAAGAGGTATTGTGGAGATGACCATTTGCGATGCTGTTTTGCATTCGACCTTGCGTACTCTTTTTGGTTTGCTGCCATATATGATCCTTTGCTCCCATTATTGCTCGCCTTTTCATTGCTCTCGGTGACCGCGGGTGATCGCGAAGCATGCAAACGGTTTTGTTAAAATTTGAGGAAATGGA
Organism: Parietichytrium sp. I65-24A; assembly: GCA_012862575.1. Taxonomy (NCBI): domain Eukaryota; class Bigyra; order Thraustochytrida; family Thraustochytriidae; genus Parietichytrium; species Parietichytrium sp. I65-24A. The sequence continues at coordinate 223,715 of BLSF01000003.1, forward strand.
AATTTTTTAAATGATTCGACGAACCCGCTTTTAGTTGCAAACTTTTTCTCAAATGAAGCAGCTGGATTCATCAAATGCACTTCTTTTTTGGCCGTGCGAGTACGAGCAGAGTTCGCAAGAGTCCTGGTTCTGATGTCGCATGTGTAATGTCTTAAGACAGGGCTTTAATGGACCAAATCGAATCAGGAGCATCAGAGAACACACACAAGGCCAAAAATGCAGGCGTGTGTATTTGCAAATTGCGCGCGATGCTTGCTTCCAAAGTTCGTTGAGTTGAGCCATCGAAGATATCAGTGTGGCGACTTCGTCACGGTGTCTGGTCAAAATCATAAAAGTTAATACGTTTCATATCCGAAAACCACGAGCAATATTCATAATAGCAATCACAGACACCATAAACCATAACTACAGTGATCTGTCCGTATCCGCGAATACTATCGACCTTGCGCTGTTCCTAGACCAGGCTCCCTTCAAAAGTCTAGCACATTCCCTCCACTCATCCCCGTAGCCCACCCTACTCGTTCTCTAGCACCTCATTCCTCAGAACAGAACGCGCTGTACTCCTACCTCCTACTCCTATCACCACTTACGACCTTTCCTTCTACCGTCATACCCAAACCCTACTACTAGGAGCCGGGTCTAATACCTCTCCTCCTACCGACTTCCACTAACATAATCCTATCCCTCAGCTAGCGCGAACAGTAGCGCTCCCAGAGCTGGAGCTAGATGGACCATTAACAACAATGAATTTACCAATCAACCAAAAATCATTAACACTCTTAACACCGGCCTATCGCCCCGGTAGAAGAGCGCATGGGATGATATGGGATGTATGGGGCGAGCAAGTAGGCAGAGTAAAATGTAGTAAAATCAGAATTCAGAGTAAGCAGAGATAAGCAGAGATAAGCAGAAATTCTGAGCAAGTAGAGATAAGTAGAGCAAGCAATCTCAGCCAAAGGCAGTGAGGATATGTGAGGATAGAGTGGATAGAGAGAGAAACAGACAGAGAGATCAGAGAGATCAGAAGACAAGAGACAGAGAAAGTAAACGGTGTGTCGGCAGTGTGAAGAGCAGGGCAAACAAAGGTTGAAAGTTGAAAGGTTGAAAGGCTGAAAGGTTGAAAGGTTGAAAGGGGCAAAGACACTGGCCAGATCCCGAAGCCACAAAGTGCAAAGAGATCAGAGCGAAGGTTTAAGAGAGCGAGACCATGGGAGAAGACGACTCTCTCCGCGCAGAGCTGGAGCAGCTGGAGGCTCGCGTGGCTGAGCTTCGTGTGGCGCTGAACAAGGGCGATGAAGGCGGCGAGAAGAAGCGCACGGAGAATGCCCGCATGACAGAGTCCAAGGGCAAGGAGATCGGCCAGGACGAAGGGCACCTGGGCGGGGATTTTGAGTTCAAGGAGGACCCCGAGTTCATCCAAAAGAGGCTCGCGCTGTACGAGCAGCTCAAGGCCAAGAAGGACCAGGAGCTAAGCCAGCAACCGCGCGAAGACATCAAGATCACGCTGCCAGATGGCGCCGTCGTGGAGGGAAAATCTTTCGAGACCACGCCACTGTCCGTGGCCGAGTCCATTTCCGCCGGCCTGGCCAAGTCTGTGATCGTGGCCAAGGTGACCTACAGCCGCCGCGTAGGCAGCTCGGTGGAGATCAAGGACAGCAGCGGCTTTGAGGTCGAGGAGGAGAATGAAATCAAGAAAGGTGAGCTGTGGGATCTCGTGCGTCCTCTGGAAGGCGACTGCAAGCTCGAACTTTTGAAGTTCGATGATCGCGAAGCCAAGATGGTGTTTTGGCACTCTTCTGCTCACATTCTCGGTGAGTGCATTGAGTGCAAGCTGGGATCCCACCTGACTGTCGGCCCACCTATTGACCCTGGGTTCTACTATGACACGTACATTGGCCGCGACAACGGTGGACTCAGCGACGACATTCGCAAGAAGTTGGAGGAAAAGGCCAAGACGGTCGTAAAGGAGAAGCAGGCGTTTGAGCGCATCGTGCTCACCAAGAGCGAGGCGTTGGAGCTCTTTGAGGACAATCCTTACAAGCTTTCCATCATCAAAAACAAGATTCCAGACGGAAGCCTCACTACTGCATACCGCTGCGGCCCACTCATTGATCTGTGCATGGGCCCTCACATACCAAACACTGGAATGGTAAAGTGCTTTGAGGTGACCAAGGCGTCGACCGCATTCTGGCTCGGAAATGTCGAGAACGACCCGCTTCAGCGTGTGTATGGAATTTCCTTCCCGGACAAGAAGCTCATGAAGGAGCACAAGGAGTTTATGAAGAGAGCTGCTGAAAACGACCATCGAAGGAAGGGCGAGGACCAGAAGCTCTTCTTCTGGCACCCTTACTCCCCGGGCTCCACATTCTTCTTGCCACACGGTGCAAGGATCTACAACACGCTTCTGTCCTTCATTCGGGAGCAGTATTTTGCCCGCGGCTACACTGAAGTCGTCACCCCAAACATCTATAACGCTAAGCTCTGGATGCAATCTGGTCACTGGGAGCATTACCGCGACAACATGTTTACCTTCAATGATGCTGACAAGCACACCTACGGCCTCAAGCCAATGAACTGCCCTGGCCACTGCCTCATGTTTGCTCACTCCAAGCGCTCCTACCGTGAGCTTCCAATCAGGTATGCCGACTTTGGTGTCTTGCATCGTAATGAAGCAAGTGGAGCTCTCACCGGTTTGACTCGCGTGCGCCGCTTCCAGCAGGACGACGCCCACATCTTCTGTGGAATGAAGGACCTCGAGACCGAGCTTCTCGGAGCCCTCGACTTTATGAAGTACGTGTACGACATTTTTGGCATGTCCTTCAAGCTAGAGCGTAGTACCCGCCCCGCAAAGGCATGTGGTGTGCGCAAAGATGACGGATCCCCTGACGAGGAAGGTCTGGCGCTTTGGGACCGTGCCGAGGAGACCCTCGCCAATGTGCTCGACAAGTTCATCGGACCTGGAAACTGGCGCGACAACCCGGGCGATGGTGCCTTCTACGGCCCAAAGATCGATATCAAGGTCTTTGATTGCATGCGCCGTGTGCACCAGTGCGCAACCATTCAGTTGGACTTCCAGAACCCAATGCGCTTTGACCTTCAGTACGACGGCCCTGAGGGCGAATTTGAGCGCCCGGTCATGATTCACCGTGCCATGTTGGGCTCTCTCGAGCGCATGATCGCCATTCTTACTGAGCACTTTGGAGGCAAGTGGCCATTTTGGCTTTCCCCTCGCCAGGCAATTGTCATTTGCGTTCACCCAGAGTTCCAGGAGTTTGCCCAATCCGTTCGTGAGAGCATCTACAAGGCTGGCTTTTTCTGCGACATTGACATGACCACACGCACAATGAAGAAGCAGATCCTCATGGCACAGGAGGAGCAGTACAACTTTATGCTCATTGTTGGTGCTAAAGAGAAGGAGCAAGGCGGAGTGGATATCCGCACTCGTGGTGCCCGCCGCGTTGGCTTTAAGACTGTCCAAGAGACCATCGATCTCTTCCGCCAGCTTCGCGACACCCATCAGCGCGAGGAGCCAGAGGGCATTGACGAAGGAGCCAAAAGCGCCCCAGCCGCCGCTGAGTAGAGCCATAAGGAAGCGCACGCAACAGCGTTCACCCGATGATACCCCTTGCTCTAACAAACGCAAAAAGCACTCATAAACTTCTTTTAAAAAAGCAACAACACTTTCTTCATCTTGCTGCGCCAGACTCAAGAAACACTCTCGAGGCCAAAGGCCATCTCGTGTGCCATCATCGATCCGCCAAACCGCCAGAAATCAGAACAGCAAATCCTATTCCCTAGTCAAGCAGATGCAGGGGAAATGCCCCAATCTCTTCTACACTCGCGATTTCTAATCAATGCAACACTCGCAGACATCGTTTTCTCCATCCGCAGCACAGAGCCTCTCGAAGGCCTCGCACCGGCACTAGAACCCCTGCACCGTCACTTCCAAAGCGTCGGAACCATCTTGCTTCGAACACGCCCGGCATGTCAGTTCTAATCCTGAGAACACGAGTACCAGGAGTACCGGTACCATCATCACTTAACACTTGGCACTTGACATTTTCGCAGACTCCTAGCTAGTTATTAGTCAGTCGACACAATCCATGCATCCGAGACATCCGAGTCTTTTGCTTGCACAATAACCAACTAACTAACAACAAGTCCGAGTTGAGTGGCTCCACAACTCCGCGTAATGGCTACCGTCGGAGCTATCTGACACGTACATCCTACATCTCCATCTCCATCCTCTCGAGCTTGCACGCATTCACCCATTCACCCATTCACCGAAGGACGTGCGGAGAAAGGCGGACGTAGATCTGTGTGCATGGCAGATAGCTGTGTGGGTGGGTAATTGGCTGACGGCAAAGTGGCAAAGTGGCAAAGTGGCAGAGTGAAGAATGAGCGGTGGTGGCAGCACTGGGCTGCTGCCGAGGACGCACGAGCAGTTCTCGAAGAAAGACTACTGGGACGGGCTGTTCGACGAGCTGAACAAGAAGGGCATCAAGAAGGAGAAAGATGGGGAGACGGGAGTGTTTGAATGGTACGGCACATGGACGGACCTGCGGGAGAAAGTGACGGAGGACTTTGGCAAGTTCGAGAAGAAAGACTGCCAGGTGCTTGTTGTAGGCTGTGGAAACTCAACGCTGAGCGAGGACATGCACAAGGACGGTTTCAAGTCTGTGGTGAGCATCGATTTTAGTGAGGTGGTCATCAACGAGATGAACGCCAAGACGAGCCAGTACGAAGGGATGGAGTTTCTGGTGATGGACATGCTCGAGATGAAGTCCGACTGGTCTGGCAAATTTGATGTTGTCTTCGACAAAGGAGCGCTCGACGCGCTCGTCTCGGAAGACAAGGAGGATGTTCTTGCCAAAGGTAGAAAAATGTTTGATGAGATTTGCCGCGTTTTGAAGCCTGGTGGACGGTACTTTTGTGTCACTCTGGCGCAGGAGCATGTCTTCAATTTGTTGCAGACAACTTTCCTTCCAGAAAAAAAGTTTCGGACCTGCGTTTACCCATTTGAGCCTGAGTCGGGCTCGGTTATTCTGCCCTTTTTATTCAGCATGGTGAAATCTTCGGAAGTGCCAGGGCAGCAAGTCATTGTGGACCAGAAACCTATCGCTGCGCCAACCTCAGAGGACCTTGTAAAGGTTATGGATGAACGCCGACTAGTGTACCACATGATGAAGAAGGCTGGCGAGATCGGACGCGGACTCGTCGGAAAGTTCGCGCTATACGGCGAAGATCAGGACCACCCAAGATACCTTGTCACAGTCACCGACTCGGAGGTTCCTGCAGCAAAGATCCAGGTCCCCTGCGCTGTATTCCTCGTCCCTCAAGGCCGTGAACACGAGTGGGCATTTTCGTCTGAAGAAGGACAGATGCAGGTTGCGTCGAGTAACGGCATTGGCAGATTAATCACTGTTGCGTTCGGTCGAGGACACGAGTTTGGATCGATGGAATCCGTTCAAAGAGAGTTATCTCCTTCGGTCATCGACCTCCTTCCCAAGGGTTCGCAAGCAGCTTCCAAGGTTCCCTTTGTCACAGTGAGTTCGGATCTCGGCTCTCGCAAGATAGTCGAGGAGATTTCAAGCGAGATTAGCGGGGGTATGGTCATCGAAGATGTCAAAGTGACCGACTCGAAAGGCAAGTCTCACACTCATCGCCGCTTCCTATTTAAGGATTCTCTCGATAGCATCCAGTCAGAAGCAAGGCTGGTGCAAGCGCGCCCTCCCAGCAATGGGGGCGGTTCCAAGTCGGGAAACAAAAAGAAGGGAAAGAAGGGAAAGAAAACAACAGCGTCCAAAGGTTCTCAGTCCGCACCCAATAACATGGAATCGAAATCGGTGATCGACAAGTCCTTTCTCGGATTTCACTTCCACCGGGCCATGGTCGCCGGTCTCTTTTTGGCAGACGTGAAGAAAGCTCGACAGGAGACGGAGCCCGTTCAGATGGTCGTTGCTGGACTTGGTGGTGGAGCTTTAGCGGCATTTCTTGCCACCCAAGCAGATTGGTTTTGCAAATCCGCTCAAGTGGAAGCTGTGGAGTTGGACCCAGCGGTTGTGGAGATGGCCAAAGCCCATTTCGACTTTAATAGCGAGTCGGACGCTGCAAAGCATACCGAGGTTCACACCGGCGACGGTGTAGCCTTCCTGGCAGACCTTGGCTCCAAGGCGCCTCAGAATAGACGGGCTATCTTTCTCGATGTGGACGCCAAAGATCTCTCGCAGCCTGTCCTGTTCCCTCCCATGTCATTCCTCCAGACTAGTTTGCTAGAAGCTATGAGAGACAAGGTGTTGGTCGCGCAGCGGGGAGCTTTGATTCTAAATCTTGCGTCAAAGTCCGCGCCAAAGCTGAAAGAGATCCTCGCTGAGTTGGCGAGCATCTACCCTTTTGTGTTTGCGATCTCGATGAAGAGCATCGGCGATCACAATGTCGTCGTCATTGCTCTGAATCGCGCAGCAGACGGTGAGGCGAACAAGACAAAGCTTGCCAAAGACCTAGTGAAGGAGGCGAGGGTGCAGGCAACTGGTGTAAAGGCTGCGCATGACTTTGAAGAAATCCTCTCTCAGTGCCAGCTGGTTTCTTCGGAAGGCGATTTGGTGGACCTGGCTTGATTTGGTAGTTGTGCACGTGTAATGGTATCAACCAGATAGAAAGACGCCCCTGCCCTCTATGTTAAGTAACGTATTTCTTTTTCGCTTTTTGGTACACGCTTTTGATCGTGTGGAGTGCAAACTGACTTTAGCCCTCAGGGAGCGAGCAAACGAGTCAGATTCAAAATCTCTTCGAAAAGAATAGTGTGGGCAATTTAAAGTGTATAGATTTTACATTGTGCCAAATCCTTCCGAGTGCTCGATGGCAAGCAAAAGCCTGTCCTTCAACTTGTCGCGTGTTTGGTAGGCTGGCAAGAGCAGGTGATTGAAGCAAGTGTGAGCAACGGGGAGCCTTTCAGAGTCGTCCCCGTTCTTGGAAAGAGTTAGCTTCAGCGATGCGAGACCTCTAATAGGAACCCTGTCGCTCCCGGTTGAAAACATGAGAAACTTTTTCTTCTGCTCCTCGGTCATCTCATGTAGAACAGACCAAAAGTGCTGCACGGTCGGAGAAGCAGCCGTGAATCCATCGTCGTATCTGCACGAGTTCTCCAGAGCAGCAAAGTCGAGTTCTGTGCTTCCACAAACCAATAGCTCCATCTCCTGAGGCTCAAAGCTATCGAGAAAGCTGTCGGCGCAAACCTTCCGGAAGCCGCGCTGGAATGGCTGGTAAATAAAGTCCACACTCTTGTTCAGCACATAGTCTACATAAAGCGAAACGTACTCCTCACGGTTCTCGATCGTCACTGGCGTCTCTCCTCCGTTGTCCTTAAGGTCAATCATTTTCATCTCCCCGAACACTTCTTCCGTAACCTGAAAGCAGAGGCACATGCTCTCCACGCCCGCTTTATCCATGGCAAGGAGTTGTTTCAAGCTTTTCCCAAGTCGGGGACTGTAATCGGCCAAGTCGTCTAATGTGGTATTTCGGCCAAGTAACTTTTTGTACAATGCGATCGGAAAGTGCAGATCTAAAATGACACCATTGTAGATGGCCAAGCCGATGAGAATTCCGCAAAGCTCGAATTTAATGGACATCTCGAAGGTGTTGTGATTAAACCAAATCTTTCGGCTGTCCTCGTCCATATGAAACATTCCCCATTGCGGATCAAGTAGTTTGCGTACAAGGAGCAAAAAGAACTCCTTCTTGACGCCACCCTCGTCGACGCCTTCCTCGCCTTCAAAATGAACACGAAGCGGCTTTGTGAAATCGCTGGAAGGCTCTGCCACAATGTCAAGGACATCTGACACTATCTCCTCTCTCCGGACGCGCACGATGAAGTACGGCATCGGGCGACGGAGGAAATCGCCGCTGAGAAGATGCTCGCGTAAATACTCGTTACAACGGGTCTGCTGCTTGACCCTGGCTTCCAATTGTAAAATTCTTGCCTTCGCTCCGGCGTCGAAGACAAACAGATAATCACAAAAGGACGTTTTTAGCGGGACGGCACCTTCCGAGCGCGCTTCGTCTAGCTCTTGCAGATAGTTTTTGAATTCGTAACGAATAAAGGCGTCGTCCTCGGTGGCCAGTTCGTTAATAGCGCTGTTGTAGAACTCTTCGTAGGAAACAAAGTTCCGCACTTTGTTGACTTTGTGCAGCAGGTCCAAGAGCACAACGCTTTCTCTTACATAGTCGAAGTTTGTCTCGGCCTTTGCGAGACTCACTTTCAAGGTTAGATACATTTGCACAGCGAGCAGCACTCTATTTAAGTACTCGTCATCCCTGGTTTTCCAAAACTCTACGAGCAAATCTTTGTCGTCCTGTGACGCTGTTGCGGCAGAGCGGAAAAGCATTTGCGCAACGCTCATAAAGTCTGGGTCATAGCCAAGTGGTTCATATTCGAGAGCCACTAGAAACGGGGTGACGCGGCTCTCAAACGTGTACAGCAGCTCTGATGACAGACTGGTCAGGGCATTGCGGAGAGCATTATGCACGCCCTCTGGCTCCGTGACCTCTTCTATAAAAGCCAACACTTGTCGAGCGCGGTCGACGTCTGGCAAGCCCTGAGAGTCAGAAAAGATGTCGCTCATCATGTCCGGGCTAGAAAAGATTGTTCCAATCTTCCGAATCAGCGCAGAAAAGGATCCGGAAGCCACGCAGCTTTGGTGGAGCTCCTCAAAGTCTTTTGCCGTGAGCTTCGGCTCTCCTGAATCTTTGAACTTTGCGCCAATTCGAGCAAACTCGGCATGAAGGTCGATCTTTCTTGCTTGTGGATGTGCTGACAAACTCTCCTCCGCTGGCTGCATCTCCTCATCCTCTGCCTCCTCATGATTCATCACTGGGGTGGTCGATACTGGTGCGCTTGGCGGCTCTACCGACTGCGTCAATTGCGTGCTGGAATCACTGGACGCGCCGCCACCATCTCCAGAAGGATCTGAAGACGAGACCAGCGCCGCCATGCTCGATGTCAGGGTCGAACCCGGCGACGTACCTCCTTCGCCGTTTCCCTGTGCATTATTCCCATCACCGTCCGCATCGTCGTCATCTGCCTGCATTGAGGATCCATTCGCGCCTTCCGTCCTGAGATGCGTCAAAGCATTAGCGGCCGCCGACGTTGGATCCAGCCCTTGCGCTAAAAACCCGTCATACAGAGCCCTGAATCTCTGCCTACTCTCCGCGTCCACCTCCATTTGCCCACTTGTCCGCTCCAAACCGAAGAACCCGGCCAAACACCCCTCCGCAAGCCCGGTCAGCAACCGAAGCCCAACGCCCAACGCCCAAAACCCAAAACCCAAAAGTCGCAAGCGCACGCCAAGGGCCTCGGGGACGTCACAACTCGCGTCTTTCGCAGTGCCTTTGCGCGCCTTCTGACACACTATTCCGCCGCTCTCCGATCTCTGCTATATCTGCTATCTCTGCTGTGTCTGATATGTCTGATATGTCTGCTATATCTGCTATATCTGCTGTGTCTGATATGTCTGATATGTCTGCTGGGTCTGATATGTCTGCTATCTCTGCTGCTGTGTCTGGTCGCTCAGCCCTCTGTATACGCTGTTCACGCTGTGTTCACAGTGTTCACAGTGTTCACAGTGTTCAATGTTCACGCTCCTCTCGCGGTCGATCGCAGACGTTTCCCATCGGAGATATCTAACTATCTATCCAATCTATCCTTCCTTCAACCTCCCTCGCCTTCAACTACCTAGCTAGCTACTAGATAGCTCTACTTATAGGAGTCCAGCTACAAGCTCTACATTAAGATGCGACCATTTCTACCATTTACCATCTACCATTTACCAACTCCACTCGACTACTCGACTACGGGGATTTAGCGCTGGAATGGTAATGGTACCGGGACTCGTATGCGCTCGCAATGGCTCGCTATGCTATTAAATAGGCTATATAGCTATTAGTAGAGACTCGGTAAGAGCGGAGATAAGCTTGCTGTTAGTGTTCAGGGAAAGTAGAATGACTCATTTTTGTTTCCGAACTGTGAGTACCTCGTTGGTCGTTCAACTTGGCGACTTGAAAGTAATTTTTGCGCACTTTTGAAAACCAAAATAACCTGTATTAACATGTAAAAACTTGCCATGACTGCCAGCGCCACAGTGCCACAGTGCCAGCCGCTATGTGAGGTGGTTTATGCGCATAGATGACTGAGATCCGGCGCTCTACTAGCTCGACTACAGTAGGCACCGAGTGTAGTAGTACTATCACGCAATACCGGTAAGGTTAAGCTTATTCTGGTATCTTCCACTATCAACACTACGTTCACTTAATTTCACTAAAGAGAGATTACTAACGAGAGATAGTAGCTAGCTACTAGTTCTTAAAGGGTATGTCATAGTAGCTCAAAAATGTCTGTGTATCTATGTAATCTATGTGTTTTCATCGCACTGTGGTCAAGACATCAGATTCAGAATTCAGAAAACTATCCATCCATCCATGCAAACAAACAAACAAACAAACAAAAACAAACAAAACAAACGTCGTCGTAGGCGTACCCCGCTCTGATATCTTTAGATGGCCTTGGTGCCCCTCAGCTGCAGTCTCTTTCAATCTGCCACTGATTCTGACCAACTCCAATCCGAACTCCGAGCGAAAGGGCAGCCGGTCATCAACGTGCAGCGACGGATTATCACAGTCGATCGGCTGGCCTTCCACTTGAACGTGAACGTGGAAGAGAAAGCAAAAGAGGGATAGATTGGAACCGGACCCCACTTCAAGTTGGGTCCTTCCTTCCTTCCTTCCCGCGAACAAGACCTGCTCAAATTCGTGGTCGCAGCGTTCAACCTATCCATCTCTGGAGCGCATTCAGCTCACAAGCCTCGTCTTGTCTGCTCGGTGAACCTGGCTGACCTTGTTGGCATGCCGCGAAAGTAGCTCGCAGTTCTTCCATTTCTTCCTCCCCACTTGGCATCACTTGGCGATACTTGGCATACTTGGCATTACTTGTACAAATTACTCGGCGCGCACCTCACCGTGAGCTCTCATCACCTCAGACCCGCTGTTACGCGGGGCGGCACTCGCTAGTCTCTCTAGTTTCGCATAGTTTCGCATAGTTTTGCTGTGGCAGGGATCGCCAGAGTGTCATAATTGCCAGCCCTCTGTGCAAGGAAGTGGGGTTGAACAGCCCGTGGAGGCCGCGTGGAATTCCGCAATAGAGTCGTTCGCGTGAGCTGGTGAGGGTCTCGCGCGCGAGCGAGTGGTAAAATTGTGGCACCTAGTCGCCTAGTGGACGCGTAGTTCGGGCCGAGCAAGAGAAACATGGTGGTGCGCGAGCGAAAGGAGGCCATGGGTGCTAAAAAAGGTCATGATAGGGACATGGCGTCGCGCGCAGCGAAGAAAGGCGTTCAAGGAGATGTATTGAACATCTGTATTTTGCTTCTGTTGTACACACTGCAAGGCGTGCCGCTAGGACTCAGCCAGACCATGGATTTGATGTTGCAGGAGAAGAAACTGAGCTTTGACGAGCAGGGCATCTTTGGGTCCGTCTCATGGCCGTACAGCTTGAAAATTCTGTGGGCACCTATCGTGGACGCGATATTCATCAAGTCCTTTGGGAGGCGAAAGTCTTGGCTAGTGCCAACCCAACTTTTGATCGGCATCTTGATGCTCTTGACCCCATCGTACCTTGACGTTCTCATGGGCGAAGGAGATGATGGGAGGCCCCACGTCTGGCCGTTGACAATCTTATTCTTTGTATTCTATCTACTCGCAGCGACGCAAGATATCGCGCTGGACGGCTGGGCCGTCACGATGTTGGCTCGCCACAATATCGGATATGCATCGACTTGCAATGCTGTTGGTCAAACCTTTGGATATTTCGTTGCTTTCACCGGGTACCTTGGCCTTCAAATGTACGGATTTTGCGACTTGAAAGGTTTCATGTTCTGCTGGGGCATTATCTTCATCGCAACAACTTTGCTGGTAGCGCAATTTAAGCATGAAAAGTCCGAAGACGAAATCAAAGCGGAGAATGAGGCGCTGCTGGCAACCAGTGACGGCGAGGAGCTCGAAGACCTGCAGGGCGATGTACCTGTGTCGGTAAAAGAGTCATACCGCCAGATGTCTCAGGTTCTGAGGCTAAACTCAGTACGTGTGCTGGTTCTTCTTTTGATCACGAGGGGAATCGCATTTGCACCCTCAGATAGCCTTGCACAGCGCAAACTCATGGAAAAAGGCATGAAGAAGGAGCACGTTGCCAGCTTGACTGTACTGATTACTCCGCTCAACATCATTTTGCCAGGCATTTTGTCCAAGAAGGTATCCGAGAAACCGCTCAACCTGTTCAAAATATCATACCTTCCGCGCGTCGCCATGAGCTTGGTAGCGCTGGCGTTGGTACTGTTTGCACCGGACTTTGAGCAGCACCCGGACAGCATCCCACCCACGTTCTTCTTCGCCCTACTGGTTGTGCTGGTCCTTCAAAGCATCTTGCAAAGCGCAATGTTTGTCGCTATCATGGGCTTCTTCGCCAAAGTGTCCGACCCTGCCATCGGTGGTACCTATATGACCTTGCTCAACACGATGGCAAACTTGGGTAGCAAGTGGCCGAACCAGTTGGTCCTCTTTCTTGTTGAGCACGTAAGTATCTATGATTGCGACGCTGACAATAACTGCAAGATGGTCCTCGACGGATTCATCCCGCTCACTATTTTCTCCATGTTCTTCGGCGTGTATTGGTACTACCGGCACGCTCGAGACCTCGACCGCCTGGAGAATATGAGCACTGCCGAGTGGCGCCTATCATCACTGAAAAAATAAAAGCGTTTGAATATGTGTGTTCTCCCTCTTTCCTCATCTGCATTCTCTCTCTCTTTGTTTCTTTCTTTCTCACCTTTGCCATGTCCATGTTCTCTATCTGGGTGTGGGACTGTTACCTGTACCTATACTTCGCGGTAGTTCGCAGTGACGGGAGCTTTGGTCGAGCTTGACGCAAGGCCGAATACGCGTGACCAGTCCTCAAAGTGTGGGATATTGACTTGGCCCGGCGCGGCGGAGGGCCGAGGCTGCGATGGAATATTCGCTCGTGCCCTTCAGCTACGCCAGCCCATTTTGCAACCCCAAGTCGCTTGCCGAGCGCCGTTTTGACTTTGTCGGGTAAGTTAACAGTTGCCAGTCACTTTGGAGGGCTTTAGGACGCCAGAGTGCGGTTTTGAGAAGCGTCTTTTGTGAGCTGATGTTGGCGCGTGCTGCATTCGTGCGGGCGTCTCCCTCCAAGCCATGAAGTTATCGTCAAGCAGAGTTGGACATCTGACGGGAAAGGAGGAACTGAACTTGGTTTTGGGGCAGCAGTCTACGAAGCCGGATTTCTTCTCGCTGACTATCTCGCCTTAAATACGGAGAATGTGTCCGGCAAAAGTGTGCTCGAACTGGGCTGCGGTGTTGGCATAGTGAGTATTGCATGCGCCAAGTTTGGAGGCTGCGCATCAATTGTAGCATCCGATGGAGACGAAAAGTCTGTGGCCTTGACAGTAGAGAATTGCCGATTAAATGGGGTGGACACGCTAATTCAGGCAGCCAAACTGAATTGGGCCGAGACTACATTCTCACACTTTGGGCAGACATTTGATGTTATTCTCGGCGCGGACATAGTATGTCATCCGTACCAGTCATACTTTCCAGACCTCCTGCGAACACTGCAAACCCTCACGCACGTTGGATCTTGCGGTAAGTTTTCGGCCGTGTCGAGGCTATTTGACGTAACTCACATATACGGGCGCTGCTCGAGTGCCTAAACTTACCATCGGGTGTCTTCTCGTCGAACAGTAATTCTCTCTCATAAGCCCCGGGATGAGAGCGAAGACGCTTTTCTCAAGCGGCTCGAAGAAAATGGTTTCTCCCTTGTGCTCCAGAGATGTCCACAGGAGCTTCATCCTGATTTTGTGATGGAAAGCATCTCTATTTATGTCTATCGTCGAAATGCATAGACAGGCTTTTGACATTGACTGTGAATACGAGAAAAGAAAGAGAAACCCTTTTATTCATAACGAAATATCAAACCACTGCGGCTTAGTTAGTTTCTCCTCCTGTCTTCTCGGAGTATAGATAGTCAATGTGGTGCGTCCCGGCTATGAGAAGAGCCCGATCTTCGTGGGAGGACCCCTCAGGAAAATTGACCAGGTAGTTGGAAAACTTGCAGCACATTCGGTAGCAAGCGTCGTCTCCGTCGGCGTAAGTTTTCTGAACGTTTGCAACAACCTTACCGTCTTTGTCCTGCACGTCAAACACCGCATCGTGCCGAATGCAAGTCCCGCCGCAGCAATTGTTCGTTCCATTGCAGCAGCACCAATTCGTCTTGATGGTGTATAGATGCTCATACTCGTCTCCACGCTTTATCTCTACACGATTGTAGCAAGTGCATAGACATGCGCATTCGTAGCACCGGCCACAATAGTCGTCAAAGTCTTCTCTCACTCGGCCGATTTCTATCGGCTTCCCTTTCCTTTGCTTGTCGACCTTAAACAAAAAGGATGTGACAGGGGAAGCACAGCACCCGCCGAGATCACATTCACGTGTCTGTAGCAATTCGTCCTTGCCGCCATCCTGAAAGTAGTGAAGTTTGAGAGTGCGAAGGTGGGCGCAACCACCAGCATTTAGTAGGCACCGATCGATAAGGGAACTCTCCTCGTGGACCCTCATCTTAACGGCAAGAGCTGTCAAGTCGGTTTCTTTTGGCACCCAACCAAGTCTGCCTTTGGACGTGAAGCCCACCACCTTATCGTCCGGTAATTGAGACAAAATGTACTTGTTCTTCGCCTCGTACGGACCAATAACACTCTCCAGCATCTGCGCTTCTTGTCTGATCACCACGCCCTTCATTGCCTCAAAGTCCAGACGGCTCATCGTTTGCCCCTTTGGCGCGACCTGGGCTCTGGACCCTTTGTGAGGACCCAGCTGGGTTGTCATTTCGCTTGCTTCGGATTGGTATTTCCTTTTCAACCTTCAACACAGCATTGCTCGATTTGAGCTTGGCCGTGTTCGGGGATTGCTAACTTTGCCTTTCGCGATCGTGACCGTGACCTCAAGCTCAGTTCTCTTTCCATACCAGATACCAGTGAGCTACGCCTTGCTATTCACTGCCACTCGCAAAGCGCGCAGTTGCGACCAATGCGAATTACTTGGTTGCGCCCATCGAGAGAGTGCTGTGATGAACTTGAGATCCTTCATTCACTTTCATGACTTTTGCGGGCTCAAATCTCCAGTGTCACAGCGTGTTCACCCAGTTCACCCCACCGCCGTTTCTGTCTTTGCCGCAGTTGGGACCGCAAATTCGACGCACAAACTCGCATCTCATTGAACAGTTTACTTGAATTTTGGTTTACTAGCGCCGGTGGCATGGCTGGCATTTGTGGGCATGTCCAAGCATGGCGGGTGCTGGCGCTGACAGTGCTGACAGTGTGCGTGCTGATTGTGAGTACCGGTGACAGAAGACTCTTAGTGAGGTACTCAGAGTGTGCTGCAAAGGTATGGAAGAGTATGGGAGAGGCGAGGACCGGAAACATGAGCTGGATTTCTCGCTGGAAAACGCAGGATACTGGCGGTGGTTGAACGGGGTTTTTTGAGAGGCCCTCCAGTCGATGAGCGCAAAATAGCCTTTACATGACCGCAGAAGCAATCACAGTCAAGTCCATCTTCCAAAAATGAATGAAAGTTTTGAAGGTACGCCATTTTCACATTCTGAGTTTTCAAGGATTTTCAAGGGCGGCCGCGGAAGGAGAATAGCTCTTTGATCATGATCAACGATCAATTTCTCTTTAAAACCATCCCTATAAACACTATTACCTTGCATCACCTACCGGCCTTCTAGCCAGCCGCCTTAAGAGGTGCGTCCCAGGAAAAGCACACCCCATGTAATAGTCTCTTACCAACGCCTAAAGGCACAAACACTGGTCCCACCTACTGAGTACCACTAACACATTTGGCCACCACAGCTGAACAGCTAACTGCCCAAACTCCTGTATCCAAACACGTCCATCAGACTACCGGACAGTCAAGACATACTCCATAGCGCCGTATAGTGGTATAGTGTCGTCATAGTCGCCATGACGGAATGCAAGCCTACCGTTCGTCGTATGGAAGGAGTATGGCCTACTGCTAACTGCTAGGTAGCAGATGGTAGCAGAGAGGTAAGAAAAGCAAATGCATCTTTCCTGACAGAGTGGAAGAGTAACGTGAGGGAGAAGGGAGAAGGGAGAAGGGAGGTAGGTGTGGGGATTTAGTGTGGTGTTCAAGTGTGGGGAAAGATGAGTGGAGTGTTCGCGTGCTGCTTGTAAGTTGAGCGGGAAGGTGTCTGGATGGACGGCGCTGTGAGTTTGTGGGGGAGTGGGCAGGTTTCAATATTTGTAACTGACGAAAAGTGCGAAACCACGCTGGTGCCGGGTGCTGATTTCAGCTGCTTCGCGCCGGATCCAGTGGACGATGATCCGCGCAAGGATAACGCCAACAAATGGCAGATTGATATGGGCCACGCGCCGATGGAAGAGCCGCTGTGCTGCTTGTACGGGGCGATCTGTCCGTGGTGCGCGACTTATCAGATGAGATACCGCGCACTTCAGGGCAACATGCAGAACTATCAGTGTTGCCAGGGGTACTTTACGATGTGCTGCATCAATCCAGGCAATATGGGCGAGTCGAGCTGCCCAGTAAGTTGATTTTGCTTTTTTTCTTCCCAATCTGCAGGCAGTATGTTATCTCACTATTCTTGCCTCTTGGACAGGAATTCTGCCTGTGCCTGGAATCTTGCTGCTGTCTTTCCTGCGCGGTCTCAGCAACCAGGTTCTACATCATGGATCAGTACAACATTGTATCCGTAAGTTGCAAGCTGACTAGCGTGATAAAACAGAGACTTTGCGTTGCGCCTGTGTGCTAAGATACGTGCCATTTGTCTTGTCTTTTCCGATTTCAGGATCCATGCGACAACAGAATCATCCGTTTCAACAACTGTGTCCAATTGTTGAGCTGTGTTTTGGAGTAAGTTTTCGGTTCGGAAGGAAAAACGCGTATGATGCTTGCGCGCCGATACCTAACACCAAGTCTACTTGGCAGCATTCTGGCAATCTGTATTCAAGAGCTCCGTGATGCGGCCCACATTCTGGACTTAATTGCAAAGTGCGTGTACTTGACCACTTTGGGTTGCATGACCGCTCAGCAGCACCGCGAGCTCGAGTGGCGCGCAAAGCAGGCAACCCATGGCGCAGGTATGCAGCAGGCACCTGTCGAAATGGAAATGAGCAGGAACGACAACATGCACCAGCAGCAGCAGCAGATGCAGTACTCTGCTCAAACCCAGCAGCAACAGTACCACGAGGGCCTCCCAGTTGCTGAAGCAAAGCCAGTCGGCCGTATCTAATCATCTTCTCGTGTCTTCAACAATCCCCTTTTCCCATTTCCTTCTTTCTCACCGTCTTCATCCTCGCCTCCCATGTCTGAGACGGTCTCCAATGCCAAAAGTGCCAAGGGTTGCAAAATTCAACAAAAACAAGCCCTATGCATCCCTATGCCCTGCGCAATTAATAGCTAGCCTGCCTAGTTATCACTCGTATACTCGTCATTTGACTGTGAGATCTGTGAGATCCGTTCAAGAGTGACTACTCGGCGGTCTAGCCCTCCACTACAATTCCAGATTTCGCTCCAAACCTGGTGTGCGTGCGTGCAATCAACCACTCAACTCATCATCGAGGAAAGTGAGTGGCGCGCTGAAGGGGGCGCAAAGTTGCAAAGATGGGCAAAGCCAAGTCGAAACGCAAAACGCAAGCCTCTCGGAAGAGCAAAGCTGAAGGAGAGCCGGCACCCGAATCAGAGCCAGCGATTGTCAAGCTCGTTGAGAGGGACGTTGTCAATGACGTGCCGCCTCCGAGATGCACCTGCGGGCAAGGCGTGTTATCAAAGCAAAAGTATCGGCCGCACTTGTGCCCAATCGAGCCCAAGGTCGCCCACAATGTGTACGAGGATCTGTATCATAATTGTCACGTCCCTGGGCTGTCACTGACGAAAGCTCACGTGACGAAGAGAGTTGAAGCCGCTTGTCTGGTTGACTCGTTGGGTTCGCTGAGAAGAGTCGTCGCTGCCTCGCCAAAGGAACTGGACGCCGTAGAGTGCGCGAAATGGCTGAAAAAGTACCAGACTCTTGTGAAGCGCTTCGAATCTGACCGAGATCCGGAGCTTGCTCCCATTTACTCTCGATGCGCTGCGCTTCACCTAGCACTTGAAGAATTCGAGAGCGCAAAGGACTGTGCCATGATTACAACAGAACTTGACCCATATTACGCGGCAGCCTGGTTTCAAGCTGCGTTTGCAGAGTTCCGAATGCAAAACGTAGACGAGGCATCCTCGCTATTATTAGAGGGCCTTCGATACAACCCGAAAAATGAACGAATGGAAGCCGCGTTGCAATTCATTCTAAAAGGACTATAATTTTCAACTGATTTTGCCTGAGCTTTTCTGCTATAACGTTACAACCAGATGCACAGGGGAGTGCCCTTACCTTCGCCATCCGAAATCATTTGCTATGCAAACTCTTCACTCCAACAATGGAATAGATAAATCACGATCAATAGTCCTGCCACCAAGGAAACAGGGAACGCAGAATTCTCTTTTAGCAGCTTAACCTTGCTTATTTTGAAAGGGGAGCTGCCATTCTCCTCAGTGCCCGGAGGCGCTTGAGCCATGAGACGCAGCCTAGTCATCACACCATCGTGAAAACGTTTTAATTTCGCAGCATCAAACGCAGGAGCCGGCCCCCCGGTCGTTATGACTAGTTCTCCATCGAATGACATGGCAATCGCCGTTGGCTGCAAAGTCTGCGCAAGATTTAAGTACGGCGTCGCCTCCTTCACCACCAGAACATTCGAGTAAGACTTTTGCAAGGGGCTCACGCCCCAATTGGAGAGAAAACACTTTGTTTGAAAAGCAAATGAGTACTTTGCGAGGCTCATCATGGCTGCAGCCACGAACACCATCCACAAGTGGAAGTTCGTCTCTAAAGTTTCGGTGAGTTTTGAGCGAACTTGTGTCGCGGTTTTCCACAGTTCAGCGAGACTCATTTTCCCTCTGGTTTGCACAACGATGGGAAGCATTGAGGTTGCATGAAAGCCAAGGTGATGCACGCTGAGTGGTTTTGGGTAAAATCTTCTGGTGTCGCCGGATACTGTCAAGCTGACTGTGTGAACTCCTCTGTTAGTGTCTCCCGCACTGGCAACTTCGGCAAATGAATCCGTCATGCAACTCCCAATTGCTCCTGTAAGAGTTGTGCCCTTTTCCCTGCAAAACTGTAACAAGCATTGGAGCTCGCCTCGTGAAAGCGTCGAAGCCTGATGCTGAAAATAACACTTCCTTCCCATCTGAGACGCGGCAATAGATTTGTCTCTCACAGGAAAGGTCTCTCCGACTTGAAAGTCCTTCGACGAGAAAAGCGCGAAGCCAAACCCTCTCAACTTTTGGGACAGGGGCTGTGATGCTAACGCTTGCCAGCACATGGACAAAAGCGACGGGCCCAGAGGCATGGGCTGCTCAAATTCCGAGGGGAGCCGTGACTTTGACATTCTCAGCATGAGTTCGTGACAAAGCATAGAGAAAGACAGCCCGTCGCATAGTAAATGATCCATGACAACCAGAACATTCCCAGCACTGGAACCTGCTTCACTCCAAGCGATCCGAAGGGCTGTATCGCCGTCTCGAAGTGGCTCATTCGCAATCTCCTTCCACATAGATCCGTGCCCGCTTCCCGCTGGAAAGACGCGCACTCTCACCTCGCCTCCATCCTCCAGTCTAGCCCCTCCATCGAGTTTCACACGAGCCCGAGCTGCTTCATGCCTTTGTGCGACCTCCTTCGCCGCTCTCTGCAGCGCTTCCAGCGCGCTCTCTGCTACTTGGTTCCAACCGCACACTTCCAAACCAAGCCCTAGGCGCCAGCATCCGGCCCGGTCTGATGCGAAGCTGGCCAGCGCCCTTTCACTCATGCAAAGTGCGCGCATCGTTCGCAGTTTCCAAGTCCGGCAGACGCTTCTTTCCCTCGAACTGTGTACTCGAGTACTCAGTAAGCAGCAGCTTCACAGGTCTTCACGCGCCCAAGTTACAAAGTACTCGAGTACCGGCACTGGGTACCTCCCTCCTCCTCACTGGACGGGCATGCATGCGCATACAGTAGCTGTGGGACTGCGGGGACGTGGGTAGAGCCGAATGAAATAGTGAAGAATGGACACTGACACCAATAAGAAGGGTCAAAGAAAAGAAGCGAAGAGACAGAGGAGATGGTGACGCTGCGAGAAAATAGTTTTGTAGTTCACAAGTATATAAGAAGCTCGCAGAACAGCACATAGAAACGAGACTGGAGACAGGAGGCATTTCTCATTTGCGCAGTCGCGATGGGAGGACCACAGCGTTCAGTTGCGCATGAATACACCAGCACAGAGGGCAACGAAAGCGGCGACGAATGAGGGGGTGGTTGCTGGAGCGCTGTTGTAGATGATAGGATCGTACACGGCTTTGTTGGCAAATCGTGGGAAACGAAATGTGAAGACGTCTTGGCTTCCAGAGGCAGTCAAGGTTGGGTACCCATCAGGAAGGGCAACGTCGGTACCATCAATTTGCACGCTGCTGACGAGATCAAGCTCCACACCTTCTCCCAAATCGTACTTCTTGGAGCTCGAGCTTGAAGCAGCCCCACTGCCCTTGATTGAGATGGCAAGGTCGAGGTACTCCCCTTGCTCAGTCTTGCACGAAGTTGGCCCAGACTCGCTGTCTGCGCTACAGAATGGCCAGTTATCGATCTCGACATCGAACTTTACCCCGCCAACGCGCAGAGACAAAGTCTCGTTTCCGAGAGTGAAGTCGCCCTCCTCTGTGATGATGAAAGTGGTCACCTTCATCTCCGCCCCGCTGTCCATGGTGGTGTTAAAGACAATGGCATCCAGGCTGGCATCTCCCAAGGTTGCGGTGTAGACCTCACCAAAGTCAAAGTCCTGGGAAGAGAAGCTGTTGATGGAGTGCTTGACGGAGCTGGATTTGCCCACCTCATTGCCACTAGCATCAACTTCGGTCAGCGAGACGAAGTCAATCGTGACACGGTTTGGGTCGTTGGACGTGTTCTCAGTGGTGGCGACCGTCATCTTGCCAGAGGAGCCCAGGATGTCGACGTAGACGTTGCTGCCCGTCATGCTAACGTCTTTCGCGGAAGTCACGCCGGAGAGGCATCCGAGTCCAAGAGCAGTTGCCGTCGAAAATCTCATCTTTGCAACGTTGCGTGCCACGGGTGTTGCTTTCTAGATCTTTTGCTTTCTGCACACTTTGCCTGTTTGGGGTCTGCTCCAAGTCGAGTGACTTCGAATCAAACTCCACTCCTCCTTTCTCCGAGACTTTGGGTTTTTGGTGATGTGCCACACGAAGTGAGCATTAGGAGTAAGCGCCAGCAGTCGTGAAATCTTGCCTTTCTCGAGAGTTTCAGACGCCAGCATCGCCGACTCGGAGGGCTCAAAAAAGTGCTTCAAATCTCCACCATGTTAGTCAGAAAAGCTTGAGTCGGAGGTACAAGTGGCTCACACAACTTTGCCAGTGGGCAAAGAAATGACACCAAATGAACTATAAAACCAAGTTTGTTCAGTCGGGGGCTAAGCTTAATCTTTAGCGAACAGTGCCTCCTCGAAAAGATGTTGGATCTCTGCAACTCCCACCACTCCCACAACGCCTGACAAAATGAGTTTGCTTTCAGAGTATGCCATGCCGCCAGCTGGCGAACACCTGCAAGTGCCGCACAAGAGCATCGTGACTATTCGTGAGTGGGCAGAGTGGGCTGTAGGACCCCAAAGCACAACTCTCACCGCAAGTTGACTGTTTATCGATCGAATATTTGCACCCGCCTTTCGCACTCGCAGCCAATTATATCCATCCAGCAACTGCGCTGCATTGTATTGCAACTTTTTTTACACAAAGCGAGATCAAGGCAATAATCGACGAGTAAAATAGGAGGATTTTCTCGACGATGGCTCTCTCTACCACACGGCTAGTGCACTAGCCGCCATTAGCCGCCCCAAAGACACTTTCAATCTCGCAGTCAAGAGTTGTGCAATAGTAGTGGCATTACTGGTACACATAATGTGCAAGTGTGTGATAGACGATGCCTAACCGCAAGTTGGCAAGAAATTGTCCCACCCACGCCCGACCAAACCTGCTCTCAAAACACTCACAAGCTGCAACTTTCCTGAATCATAAAATTCGTTTTTGGAATGTGGGGCAGTCATATCTTGTGAGAATCGCGAGTCGTGAGTGCTTTTGCGTCTTGATTGCTTGACAAGTTTTGCAAACGTATGCACAAATCGCCGGTTGCTGGGTACATTGCTCTTCAGGTCCAGTTCAAGTTGCTAAGCGTATAAGTACTTAGGCCAAACTGAGATTCCAATCCCTTTTACCGACTCTTTTAATCAGAACACTAACGTAATATCGTGCTCCGATATTTCATAGTATTTAAAAATTAACTGCTCCGCATAACCATGTGCACTTCAAAATCCCTTTGCGCATCGCAAATCCTGATCCTACCGAGGACTCCCTAGTTCATGGACTGTGACTTCATGTCGCAGTGTGTAGTAAGGCCACATATGCATCTCCACAAAGGACGAGATCCCCCTTTCACCACTTTCAAAGCTACTATTGTCAGATGCAACTCGAATACTACAGTTCTACTCAGATCTTACGGTACACACGTAAGGTGCACAGTTTCACTAGTAAAATTAAGCGCTTTTATGCATTGTGAGACCAAATGTCTTGCGAGCGAGTGAACAGAGGGACAGAAGATGTGCACTACTGACACTACGAACGACTCGTGAGAAATTGCCCGCAAAAGAAGCAAAGCATAGCAAAACACCGAGGAGAAGCGCCTCATTCATAGTGAAACTGCGAGAGTCGTGGGCGTCGTTTGCGCTGTATAAAGTGTATAAAGGCTTCTGAAACGCAGCTCGAGACGTCGGAGACGTCGGAGACGAAGGCTGGGACGGCAGAAGGCAACGCGGAAGGAAGCAGGAAGACGAGACGAAAGATGCGCAAGTCGATTCGCACCTCGTTGAGGAAGATCGCATTCAGACTTTCGATCGGCCGCGTGCGCAAAGACGTGGAGGATGTTGCGTCCAAGAGCGATGCGATCGTGGAGAGCGTGAGGAAAATCCACGAGTCCGATGACTTTCGCATTGGCTTCAGCGGCTTTGAAAAACCGCCCGGAATTTCCCCGGAGGACGAGATGGAGGAGGTCTCGGCAGAGTTGCCTCGTGGTCTGGAAACGAGTGGCGCAGAGGGAGATGAGAGATTGACCATGGCAACGCGACTATTGAAACGCGAAGCTTATTTGAGACACTTGATTGGCTTTCTATCCTCAACGGAAACAAACGCAAACGTTCACAGCGTCAAGTACGCAGACGAGCATACAGAGTTGCAGCGGCTCGCAGCAGAAGCAGAGACTGTTGCGCTTGATCTCAAGCAATCCAAGTATGAGTGGTTCGATCTGAGATGTGAAGAGGTCGCAGCGAAGGCAGCAAGCTTGAAGCGCGTCGCCGACCGATGCAAAGCACCAAAGATGGAGATTGTCCGTCATTTAAAGGAGATGGCGGGCTGTCGCAACAAAATTTTCGAATTAGAAAATGAGGCCACCGTCGTGGTCCGACAAGATTACCCAGGTACGACAGCGCCAAACCACCAACAACTCATCGCGCACCTCACATTCTCGGAGGAGGTTCTGGCCAGGCAATGGGATTCCCAAGCTGAGAAGAAGGGATTGAACCCAGCTGAAATTTTCAGCTACGTCCAAACAACAAAAGTCCTATTTTCCTTCGCCTCCAGAGACGGTGGGCTTCAAGAAGCCCTTGCTATGAAGCAATCGTTGTTGGAAAATTTGGGACTGAGCACCAAAGAAGTTTACATTGACTGTGACAACCTTTCCAGTCATCGCTGCACCCACATCGAAAGGCGTGGAGACCATAACATAGTGCTGAACCCTCACTGGGCAGAGTTCTACCTTTTTGCCGCAATGATGGCTCACGTAGTTGTCTTTGTCGTGGATGACGCCTGGAGACAGTCTCAATGGTGCCAGAATGAAAACTCTTTGTTCTTGGAGCACATGTTTAAATCATACTTTAGCGGAGCGGATGCCAAAACCTTTTACGGATCCGAATTTGATTTGATCATTGCATACCACAAGGTCACAAGTGTTCTCACGGACGCACAAGTCGTCGAATTGGTGAACGACATCAATTCGGCCATCGAAGAAGCTGTGTTGAAACCCATGATGGACATGGGAGTTCCAGAGTCAAAGCCGATTCGATTTATCGACTGGGGGGACCATACCAGCCTCAGCACACTCGTTGAGGAGGGAATCAACCGCGTCAAAGAAGATTGCAAGACAGATCTATCCCCGGAACTGTATCAGCAAGCCATTTGCAACATGTACGTGGAGCATTGGCGAGACCTTGCCATGAGCAACTTGAAACTTGATGGGCACGTTTGCCCTGGTGACGAGCCTCCAATTGCAAAACGAAACTCAAAGCGCGCCTCAAAACGCGCCTCTCTCGCTCAGCAGGCCGAGCTTGTTCAATCGTAGACAAGTTGAAGAAATGCACCTAATCATTTGGCCCCTCGAGAACATCACGTATTTCGCTTTTTAGAAGTAATTCACGATCAATCAAAAATTGAATTAAGACAATATTACGGTTCCTTTGGATGAGTCCACTTCTTCAACTGGTGGGGGCGAAGACCCCCATTCATGAGCAAATCAGTAAAAACCTTTGGGTTGCGAGAGCAAACGCGCCATAAAAGCGCTTGCGATGTCCATGGCGATAAATGCTGAGGAAGGATTCCAAGCTCACGGCTCAAACTCAAGACGCCTCTCGCAGAAACTCTACCTTCCAACTTTCGGTCAAGTTTCCTGAATGCCTCTTTAGCATTTGACAATCCGCCGAGCCATGATCGCATTTCTTTTGCAGCTTTCGAACCAGTTTTACTCGAAGTAGGATCAGTTGCTTCATCCAATTGAACTGCAAGGTGCAATGTAGTATTCGAAAGTAGCAGTCCGTGAAGTTCTTCTCGTTGTAGCTTTCCATGATTGGAATCATCCAACAGACGGTACAAAACATCTACGTCGCTTTCCGAAACGGGAAGCCCGAGGTTTTCACGAATGCTTTCGTAAACGTCGGCAGCAGTGACAAACGATTTCCTTCCCAACCAGCTTGAAGTATTCTCGCGCGCTTGACCCGATGTACTATCAAGCATAGCACTTTTCGATCGACTCTTATAACGCTCCTCAAGAGAGCGTCGAATCGAAACGACTATCGCTGCGATCGTGCCTTTGATGATATTTTCAGCAACTGGAGCTTCATCAGGAGACTTGGAGTCTTGTTTCTCCACTCCATGCTCGAGAACACTGCAGAATTCCTCGATGCTAAGTTTGTTATCGTCGTCTTGATGGCACAAATCGGCGATAGCATTCAACTGCCAGTCTGGAAGTGTTAATCCGATTTGCTTTGCAGCGCGAATTAGGTGATCTCGTTTCATCAATGGGGACGAATTTGGCGAATATCGGCGGAGGGCATCAACAATCGATTTTGACCGCCCCGATTTTCCACTGATAACCCGCAACACGGAATGCGAGTCGACAAAGGACGCAACGATGAACTCTGCAAAGCTGACCAACCCATCTCCATTTTTATCAAACTCCTTGAAGATTGCGTCCAGCTCTGCTTCATCTAGTTTAGCCCCTGTACTGAGGATGGCGCTCTCAAATTCCCCGACATCGAGCATTCCGCTGTCGTCGATGTCATACTGCTTGAATAGTTCATAAAGATTTGTTTTGGTCTGCATAAGCTTTCGAATCACCATTCGAACCAATGGGGTCTGTTTTCGAGGCGAGAATTTCCCTTTGGGCGACAAAACTCGGTCATCCACAAAACACTGCAACTCAGAGAAGGAAATTCGACCTGATTTGTTCGTGTCAAGCTCTCCCATGAGCCATTTTGTGTCCGCGCTGGTTAAAGAAATATTCAAGCTTTTCAAAAGCGCGTTGAACTCCTTCAAAGATATATACCCCGAACGGTTCCGGTCAAAGCGTGCAAATTGACGCTTTAAAGATGGACCAACTTGTAATCGCTTTAGTTTCTCTCGCACGTCATCCTTCAGCTTACGACGCTGCGTTTCCACAGCTTTCTCTTTTTTCGATTGACTCTTCAACAACGACCCGCCCCAGCTGCTGTCCCCACTTTCTGTCTGGAAAAATGTCACAAAAGATGGGAAGTCAATGATCCCAGTTTTACGTGGATCGAGGGACTTCAACAGTTTTTGAGATTCCTTGTCCGTAAGCTTGAACCCAATTTCACCGCACTTATCCAAAAATGATTGAGCGGATAACACTCCTCGCGAAGACGAGTCAAATCGAAGAAATGCCTGTTTGAGGTCTATCCGACCCTCACCCTTGTTCGCCAAAGAGTAGATTACTTCTCGGAGCTTGGCTTCGATCGCGCTCTGCTCCAACGCAGACCGGGCGGAACCCTTTGGCACTGGAGAGAGGCTCCGCGGTGGCGACTGAATAAACTCGCTCAGCTCGCGGTAAGAGATTTTTCCGTCTCCATTTCGGTCGGCTTCGTCCAAAAGCTCGTCGGTTTCCTCAACCGTCAGTGGTGCAGGTGAAAAATCTCCAACGAGTTTGTGGAACTCTCTCCGACTCAGCTTGTAGGATTTAGACTTGTTGTACTTTTCAAATCCCGCGTCTTCCTTCTCTTGCTTGGCGGCCTCGGTCTCCATATAGTCGGCAATATTGGATTTCAAACGAGATTCCAAGGCAGCCCTTCTTGGCGAATGAGG
Organism: Parietichytrium sp. I65-24A; assembly: GCA_012862575.1. Taxonomy (NCBI): domain Eukaryota; class Bigyra; order Thraustochytrida; family Thraustochytriidae; genus Parietichytrium; species Parietichytrium sp. I65-24A. The sequence continues at coordinate 250,577 of BLSF01000003.1, forward strand.
GCTCTCCGGGAGCTCATTCAGAGCACCAAACAGTGCAACAAAGGCTTTATAGCTAATCTTCCCGTTTCCTCCCGTGGGGTCAACTTCGTCGAGCAGATCGTGTAGCTCTTCTTTCGTCATGATGGTATCCAAGCCACAAAGTTTTGTAAGCTCTCTAAGCTCGCTCTGATCAATGTATCCATTCCCATTCAGGTCAAGTTTTCGAAATGCAGTATGAAGGTTTTGCTTTCCGCCTTGAACAGTGGACATTTGTGCTAAAAACGATCGCAGCTTCTCCTTGGCTGCGTCCAAGCGAGACTCTCGAACACAGGCTCGTAGAATTGGCGAACGAGTGTATTCGCTCGAACGGCGGCTATCCTTGTGCTCAAATTCTGCTTCTGAGTCGCTCTCGCTCGATGAAAGTGGGGAGCGAAGGATTAAGCTGTTTCGCAGCTTTCTCTGCGACGCCGACCGGCTTCTGGAATGGCTTCTCCGAATCGAGCGACTGCGAGAGCGGCTTCTAGACCCACTGGTCGAGCGACGCCTCCTTGACGGCGAGAGGGATCGACCAGACTTGCTTCTTTCTCTGCCTCCACGCACATGATTTGGTGAACGGTGAGCTATATCAGTCTCCAGCTCTGAGTCATCGTTTGCCAATGGCCGAATTGTGTCCAAGAATTCCAAGAAACGAATCTGCCCTTCCCCGTCTCGGTCAAATCTCGTGCGCAACTCCTGGACATCAGATGGTGACAAGTCCTCCAAATAGGTCCCAAGAATTTGTACAAAGGTCGCGGCCGATATGATAAATTCGGTATCTTCAGCCTCACCATCAAAGCCTTCCCCCTCACTTTGCTTTTCTGAGTTGAAGGCTCTCCAGAGAGCCTGGATTATACCCGGGGCTCGCAACGCAAGTCGTAAGCGGTCCCCGAGGCTTGCTCCAGAGAGGCTCTTGTCGTGTTGTTCGTCACTCTTGTTCATTGAATCTTTGGAGCGGACGAGTCGGGAAATTGTGGAGTGCAGGCCCCGTTCTACCTTGTCAACGGAGATAGCCTCCACCTTCTCTTGTAGCGCTCGATCGATTGGAGGTGGCACCCCACTTTCGGCGCAATGTTCCCAGATGTATTTTTCCAAGTCTTTGTTCCTTTCGAGGGCACGTGTGTAACCGTGCTTTAGATCCTCGACTTGCGAAAAAAATTCAGAGTCAAAAGCTTTCAGTTCCCCCCTCAGATTCGCGTTCTCCTCCTGAACGCTTTGGAGAGTCTTTTCGAGTATAGAATCCCCTCGCTTGCCTTCGCCGCCAAACGTCTTCGATAGGAACTTCTCAAAATCTATACGATCGTTGCCGCTTCCAACCATGTACTTCTCTGCGGCATGTCGAATCAAGTCGTCATCTTGCGAGTCAAGCACCTCGCTGATGATCTCAACAAATGCGCGGAGGGAAATCGTTCTGTCGATTCCAGGCTCAAAATTTGCCAGTCGAGCCAGCCGCGTAGGAGAAGTGCGAGCTCTCAAGATCTGGATGAGACGCTGCTCTCTCTTACTTTTGCTATTGGAGGAGCTGAAGTCAAATGATTTCGCCAAAGTCCTGCTTTCGGAAGGGGAGAAAACCGTTGACGATGCCCGCGAGGCTGAACTAGCATCCGAGTCGGAAGTCTCCGAGCGCGATCCGAAATCTGAACCTGCATCTGCATCTCCATCTGACATCAAGCTATCCACGAAGTCGATGTAGTCGATTGTGTTGTACCGAAGAGAAAACTTATTAAAGATTGTTGCCAGCAAGTCTTGATCGGCACTGGACCGAAAACCTAATGATTTCATTGCTGCCTCAAAGCACCGCCTGGACAAAAGTCCGTCTTCCCTGTCGTCCTCACTTGTAAAAATTCGAAGAATAGATTCCCGAGTGGCGAAGCCCTTTCTGCGCATTCGATTTCGAACGTCTCTCAAATCTATGAGAGGCCCAGCCGGGGAGCTCAGGGTTCTACGGCCCTTGAGAACCGCTTTTATAAACGAACGGTAGTCGATCATGACCTCTTGCTCGAACCCAGTTTTCAGAAAAGCGCGAGACAGTCTCCTTAGTTTTGCCTTCTTGTAGTCTTCGCCAATATTCAGTGTGCTGTCCAGAACGCTATATAAGCTATCAAACGGAACAGACCCTCTGCTGCGCCGATCAAACGCTTTCAAGCGGCGAAGCAGAAATTGCCCATCTATACTGTACTCGTCCGCCTTTGTGCGCAAATAAGTCTTCAGCTGGTCATCTATTTCGAGACTTTTGTCTTCGTCAGCAAACTGACGGCTCCCTAATACCCGCGAGATACGGTCCTGTGATGTGTTGAGATTTGACTCACCAGGAGTAATCGATTCGCCCGGAGATTCATCCGCTGTCCCTTCAACTTTGCCGCTTGGGACAGTGGAAAGAAAGCTGGTCAAGTCAGTGTAATTCACCTTGCCTTTTGTTCCCAGAATATCACACAGTCGATCAACAAGACTGACAATGGTTTTACGAGGCGCCTTAAGTTTAGCGTTTTCAAGTATGTTGCAGAACTGTAGACTTGAAACTTCCCCATTTCCATCCATATCGTGCGAGAAGAACATTCTTCGGAGAGTCCACGAATCTATTTCCAAAAGCACTCGCCGAATCTCCTCTGCCTTGAGCTTTCGTATCAGCGACTCCTCTTCCTTATCCTCTATGGTGTTGTCTTTGTCTTCAAAAACTTTGTCAACAACTCGTCCTACTTCAATTGCGCCGAGATTGTGTCTATCCAAGGTGCCTAAAAGTCCCTCGATCTCACCGTTCGATATGCGAACACCGCAACTCTTCAAAGCACGGAGCGCCTCCCGGATTTTGTTTCGGTCTAGTAAACCATCGTTTGAGAATTGCTCCAGATGTATTTTCACTTTCTTTCTCGTAAGTTTTGCCGCTCGGAGCTTTGACTCCATCGTATTCCTCACACGCGTGCCGCTTCTCGGAGACTTTGAGCGCCACCTCCTATAAGATTTTGGTGAGCCAGCAAGGCCACGAGCCTTGGAAAGCCTCCCTGATGGACCAGCACGAATTTCCTTTCCTACTTTTAGTAGATCCGTCAAGTCTTGGAAAGAAAGCGAGGCTCGCTCCTCCGAATCGAACCGATCAAACGCTTCACTCGCAGCTCGAGCTTGCGAAGATGGCAAATTTTTTATTCCTGTGACGTAATTGCAAAATTCCGTTCGAGAGATTGATCCTGTGCGGGACTGGTCAATCTTGCGGAACATGCTCTTGAGCTTCCCGTCGAACTCCGACTGAAGGAGTTGATACATTCGGCCGCAAAGAAGGAATACTGGCGAAGTGATGTGTTCGCTCTTGAATATAACCCCAGCGAGTTTTTCATAGTCTACTTCCTCTTTTTCATCATTGTACACCCCCGCGCGTGCTAGGGTCTTTTTCAGGGTCTCCGGTTCTAATGATCTCCCAATATGATTTTGCTTTGCAAGCATCTGAAATTTGGCGAATGAAACGACACCGTCCAGCCCAAGATCATGGCCTTCAAACTCGTCCAAGAAGGACTCTTCCCCATTGAGACCAAATGCTTCCAAGGTGTCGTCAACTAGTCTGCGTAGCTCGACTTTGAACTCCCCAAAACAATAGTCCAAGATGACGTCCACACCGACACATCCCTCCTCATAGGTATCAATGTACCGAAAGATACCGTTCAAAACTCTCTCTGCCTCCCCTTCTGCCATGCCGGCTGACCGCAGGAGCGCAGCTTTGAACTCTCGCAGTGTGACCTTTCCATCAAAATCAGAATCATACTTCTCCAGACGTCGCTTCAACTCCGCTACTCCCTTGTCCTTCAAGACCCTCAGAAGCATTTTTTCACGGTTTGAGCCAGATGTTGGTGATTCGCCCTCGTCCAAAAAGCAGAGAATTGCTTCATAGTCTACCTCCCCGTCCTCCTTGTCCACGTAAGGCATCAAAAAGGTCGAAATCTCTTTTGCTGAGATCAGCAAACCAATATCATCGAGAAAAATTCGCTTCGCTACCTGAAGAGACACTGTACCACGAGAGGTATAGTCGCTCTGGCGAAAGAGTTTTACAAGCTGATTTCGGGACTTGTTCAACGCTCTTATTACCATCGAAGGCTGCAAACGCCTTGGGCTGACAGGCGGGCTTCCAACTCGCGGTGAGAACTTCCCACTCTTCATTGCTCCCGACAGATACTTTTCTGCGCTCTCTGCAAGTGTTCGGTCCAATCGCTGCCCAAGGATCATCACAATTCATTTAGTCAGACTCAGCACCCCTTTTGGGCTCCAAGGACCACCGCGGGCCGCAACTTTACTCACCTCGTGCTCACTGACGAGCCAAGACTCGGTCTGGAAGAGTTCACCAGCGCAGAGAAACAGACGCAACGGAATCAACGCCAAGCGTTATTGAGTCAGTCCAAACTCGCCTTCCAAACGCCACATGTCACACAAAGCACTTACCTGCTCCATCTGCAAAGCTTCGAGCCTCCTCTTTGCGTCACGCGCCTCCTTTCCCAGGTACATCTTCGGCTTGCTGCTGACTGCAGCGCTTCTTGACGAGCTCATTTTCGCTCGCCCGACCGGCCTTCCTCCACACAAACGTTCGATCCCTCAAGCAAGACGACGCTGCCGTCGTTGTCTGTCAACGCCCGTCAAGCTCCAAGCTGTGGCAGGAAACTTGACTTTCCTTCGCGCAGCGACCGACCCTTTGCGACCCTTTGCGAGCGAACGCCTTTGCGGACCACGTTTAGAAAGTTTGGAGTGTTTGGAGTGTTTGGAATGTTTCTATTAGAACGAAACTGACTTCGCTGACTTTGGTCTTTTGCTTGCAACCCATTGATTAATTGATTTCAAGATCAGGTTGATCGTTTATTTGTTGTTTCTTATTTGGCTGGAACTTTGACGGGGTTTCTTCTTCTATGCTCTCTTTGCTTTTGCTTTTGCTTTGCTTTGCTTCGCTTTCCTCTTATTCGTCTTTCTTTCACATTCACACCTTTCTCATCCTTTCTCCAACGGTCTCAGGTTGCTACACTTTGGCGCAATTGGCGGTAACCGGTACAACTCTTAGCACTCCATAACACCTTCACTTGCAATGTTGTAGCTAGCTAGTAGAGCATTCATAGTCCTTCTAAATCACACATATTACATGTCGGTAGGGTCGCTATTTATCACCTATGGTAGGGGTAGCGGGGGTTAGAGTTTATTGACATTGTGAGAAGCAGCAAATTTGGCAAATGGGGAAAGTGCGAACAGAGCTAGTGAGCAACGCAATTCACAGTCAATCAAGTCGTGGCTGAGTGAATGAGTGAATGAACTCAAGCTCAACTCACAAGCGAGAGAAGGACGGTGCACAACTGCGCAGTGCGACGCAACGCAGTTATCTGCTGGGTGATAATCTCACGTGCGTAAGGAGAGCGAGCGAGTTTGCAGCCAACGTTTCAGACTTTTGAAGGTTGAAAAGCTCTTGGAGCCGTCCTCGGTGCGCGCGGGAGATGTCGTTTCTGAAGCGAAGGCTGTCATGGGGATCGGCTCGCAGCGCGTCGTCGATGGGAAGTCATGGTCCCGTGGGCGATATTGAGTGCAAGCTGGAGCTAGATGGCAATGTCATGTCGCTGGACCAGAATGGAGCCTGGAAGATGGATAAAAGCACTGTGGGCAACTACGAGAGAGAGATTGAAAGGCTGCAAATGTACGTCAAGCAGCTCGAACAGGAGAAGGCGACACTGAGGGAGCGATTTGCGCAGGAGCACGGGCAGCGCCTTATGCTCGAGTTTAAAAACGAACTGTTGATGGACCTCTTGGCGGTTTCCCAACTTGACGCAACTAAAAATCACGAAGCATTTCAAAAAGAATCGCTGCGCACTGAGGCGCTCAAGTGGGAACTTGGAAAGTATCTGAGTCAAGCCACCTAAACACAACCTCAGTGGTGCCGCCAGCCCAGATATTCTTGTATATTCCAGTTTACTTTTTTGGTCAAAGGCGTGAAGTCTCTTGATGTAATGCACGACAAAGATTTCATTTTTTGCATTTCTTTTCTAACGAGAGGGTGTGTAATAATCAATGTCTCACAAAGTATGGTTCAAAGAGAGGAGCAAAAAACGCTGCCTCGCATGGTTCCGAAAAAAGCATCCTATGCTTTGTTGGCGCGGGCAGTCAAGTTTTCTTGCCGACTCGAGTTCTAAGAAGCTGTTGCTTCCTTCATTTAAAGCTTGCTTTTCCTCGCGGAGTCTTTCCGCGCGGAGTGCGAGGCTGGGAGACTGTGGTGTTCTCCTCGATGTGGTACCTTGTTCCGATCAGATCAGATTGCACCGCAAAAGCAGGCGGAATGCACTCGTATGTGAGGTCGTCCTGAGGGAATTTGAAGTTGTAACTCCCAATCTTGCTGTTGCAGTGCGGACAGCACAAATCGCCGAAGCCGGCTTCCTGTTCGCATATGTTCAGTAAACACGGAGTAGATAGGAGCACAGTTTCGCTCGCAAGCATTTCACTGGCTACGAAGTCGTCGTCGTCGATAAAGCGCTTGAGCTCCGGGCTTAGAGTTCGATACGAGACGCTGCTGGAAATGACGCACATCAGATCCAGCCAGTCGAGTTTAGTCTTGGAGACGCGTTGCCTCTCCGCGGCTTGATGGCATGACTCAACTGGATCCAGACCAGAGGGTTTTGCCTGCTCGACTTTCAAAGTATGGGCAGAATTTGAGCGTTTAAGATGGCTGGAAGACTGAGACGGTACAGATTCCTCGTGCGGCCTTGAACACGCTAGTCGCTTGGATGCCCCTTCTTCGGAAATCAGCGATCTTCGAAGCCTCTTTCCAGGGCTAGCGAGAGGCGAAGGGAACCCATCATCATAAGCGTCGCCCTTAATCGGCTCGAATTCGACCTCCTCGCAAACCACAAGTTCCAACTCCGGCTCACTCGAATCTTCTCTCTCGGGCTCCGTGTTTGCCAATCTAGCGCAATCGAATCTGGACGATTTCAAAACATCACTGGAGTGAAAGAGTCCGGTCTTGCACTGCAAGCAAACAAACTCGAGGTCCATCGATAGAAGAGGGGGCAGGTGCACTGCACTAAGGTCGTCAGCATGCTTGTACGAAATAGTCGTTGGCTGGTGTCCTCGGACTTGCTTCCACGCCTTGGCAAGATCCTTCGAATCCTCAAAGACCCCGCGCATTCTTGACCGAAGAAAGTGCTCCTGAGCCGCGTGTACATTAAAGTTGCACTTCTCGTACGCCTTGAGTTGCGCTTCAAACCCCGGATTGACCGATATAACCGGACGCAACTTCTTGACATGAGCGTGAGCCTCGGCAAAGCACATACCTTGGGATTTCATCAGATAGGCAATGACGAGCGCCGCTGATCTCGACCTTCCAAAGGAGCAATGTATCAGAACGTGCTGCCGCTTTCCTGGAGCACTCACACCGCTGATGAAAGAAGTCGCCGCAGGAAGACAAGACAGCAGATTTGAGTGCTCCTTGTCCCGAATAGTGATGGTCAAATAGGTGAATGAGTTTGGGTACGTCGCCGGGAGACCTGCCGCATTGACAATATGGGTGATTCCGGCATCCAGCAGAGCTCCTTCATTGAACGCGCAATGTACTGACCCAATAAAAACTCCAGGGATCACTTCCACGGGAACATCGTCTGCGACAATGGACTTGTTCAGAGAGCAAGGTTTTCTGCTTCCCAGCTTGCTGCCTCTCTTAGCGAACAGCATTTCCGTAGTTCGCTGTCAAGTGACAGTCAGGCAAGCAAGTGAATTGGGGAGTGCACGGGATACTTCAACGTCTGTCTTCGCGCATGCTCTGCGAACCTGATGCACCAAAATGACTCCAAGTGGCGCTCCCGCCTTTTATTTTCCCCTCACACTTTGTTCAAACTCTGCCTGGCCTCCTTCGCATTCCTGAGCGAGCCGAGACGGTGAATCCCTTGCGCACCCGTCTTCCGTGCGCAGCTGTCCCCGCTGTATAGAGGCGCCAAAGCGTGCTGAAGGTGCCTCTGGCCGCGACGCGACGTCAATGCGTATTGAGCTCCAGTGAATTCAGGAATGGTGTGGCGAGCTCAAGCTGGTAGATATACGGATTGGTGTGCCGGTGTTCGATGTTGCAGTCCACTGCCGCACTTTCACCAAGTCGGTATTCTCTGTAAGCGAATTTGCAATCTCGACTATTGTGAATTACATAGAAATTTGCCTGTGAGCGGACAGTCAAAGCCATTGATTGACACTGGCGCTGGCGGGCCTGAACACCAGCGGATCTTTGCGGCACTACAGTTGTGAATACAAAGCAACTAAGCGACCCTCGTCAAACTCCCAAGGTCAGTCGGCCGAGGCGATTACTGCACAAAAACTATACTAGGCTACCTCTACTAGTGGCTAGAGCGAATTGAAATAATTATTTCCAAGCATTTTGACGACACTGCAACAGACTTTAACGCCCATTCGGCAGACGCACCTACCTTCCTTCCTTCCTCCCTCCGTCCCTTCTCTTCTTCCTTCTCAGCCTGCTCCACCACAAGGGTCTTGCAGGATTTGTCACATCGCAAACCAGGAACGCCGGGTTTCGTCTTCGGCATGTTTTTCGTCGGGTCAGAAATGCCAAGACATTTTCCATCTCATAAAACACAGAGCTGCACACTTTGGCACAACGACCGTGGACGGAGAGCGGAAATAGTCTCGTTACACTTGGCCTTCCGAACTCAAAAATCCAGTTGCTACTAGCTCCAAGCCTACGCAAGCTCTCTTGATCATGGAAATCATTTGATGGTTTGCATGGGTAGCTCAGCACTAGCAATTGCCATAGCTGAACTGGATGCAGTGAACGGATAGATTACGTGCCGATGAGAAGGTCAACATCATGCTGACCGTGATTTCGATGAGTGAGTTCAGCACTCGGCACTCTTTGTTCTAACTGTTTTTGTCAAGTCAAATTGTCTTTCATTTATCGAGTAAATGAAGTTTTCTCAGGGCGGTGAGCTCAACGGACGGGGGAGGTGCCACGCAGACTCGGTTATTATGAAAGAAAGAGAAAAAGAAGGTGAAAGAGATAGTGAGCGAAGGCCAGCCATCATAGGATGATGTGCGGCCCCGAGGCTCTCGAATACTAGCTAAATTCTGAAGGATATTGAGACCCGCCTTGACAATGGCATCGCCTTGCAAGCTTCCTTTTCACCCTTTTTCCGTTTCAAAAGAGGAATTGTCCAGAGTTCGGACGAAAGAGAGCGGATCTCTTTGCTACAGAGAAAAGAAAAAGGTTTTCTGCATTGACGACACAACACAACACAGCAAGCCTCAAAAGCCTTGCCGGACCGGAACTAGTTCTTGATTGACTCATCATTTCTGAATCATGGATGACTATGTGTTGTTTTTTCTTTTTATCATAATAGGAAGTGAATTAGAACTTGAGCGAACAGAAGCAAGCAACGCCAGCTTTTACCCACTCTTTGATATCACTCAAACCGCGATTATTCTGAAACTCTGTACCACTGGCGGGGACAGCAAAGAATGCGATAAAGTTTGTACTGTGTCCTGTAGTGGATAGCGTTCCAGCTCTGCTGAGGATCTTGTAAAGCGGCATTCTGTAGACTCCCGACGTAACTTCCTTTCGAAATTGCTCTGGCTTGAAGTGAATGACCGGCATCGAATCGTAAAGTTTTTTTGGCAAAGGTTGTGCGAGCTCTTTTGACGTCTTGTCCCACCTCGCCCCTTCCACAAAAATACCATAGATATACGCACCAGACTCTGGCTGTTGATGGATATCTTCCAACTCGATCCCAGGATAGTGCTGGCTGAAGCTGGTGGTGTTGATTGGAATCTGACGACTTCTTGCAAAGTTTTGCAACTGACCGGTAAAGAACGCTTGCGGAAAGAAGAACCCGCTTATCCAAAACGCGGCCGGTGCACCATCTTGCTCCCATGCCCGGAAAAACTTCACTCTGTCGAGAAACTCCGCGAACCAAGCTTTTAATGGCTTCATGCTAGGGTACGAGGCGGCCTCCCACATTTCTGGCACCTTTTGGCTGTACATCGAGTCGGACATACGCTCGAGCTCCCCTGACATGACCACGAATCCTTGCAAAGCTTTCTCGCACTGTAGCAGCGAGGTCCGAATGACAGTAAGCAGGCGGTCATACCTCGCTGACTCCTGATTCAGAATGGTGTTCATCGAGTCTTCGTACCTCGTTGGGTACTGCATGCGAATGCCTTCAAGATCGAATTCGTCCGGAAGCTTGCGCAAAAGCTCGCGGACATCGGCCAAGACAACGTCCTCCCGAGACTCACCTTTGCCACCAGACGTACGCGGCTGCAAAAGCACCAGCGTGTCCAGCGTCGAAAACACGTCTACCAGTGCACACGAAATGTTCGCATTTTGGTGCATGCCGAACACCTCTGGATCAGCGTTTACGGGGAATCCGTTAATGTACTCACTGAAAGAATAGTGCGGCGCGTCTTCGTTGATTGCTGGAGTCCCATAAACACCACTCGGAGAGAACTTGTATCCATCCTTTAAGATTTCAGGGGTGAAGAAGTCTCGCAAGATCACATCCGCTGTACGAGTATCGATCGCGTCGGTGATGCGCCCGCCATAGTTGATGTGGGAGATCAAAAAGTGCAACACATCGTAAGGCACTTCTTCGTACGCGTCAATGTAGAGCTCCACTTGTTTTTGTGAGATATCCAGGTCAGTGTTGTTGAACTCGTAAGGAATATTCCACCCAAGTGGTCCAAATTTGCGTCTTTCTTGCACAAGTGCATGAAAGAAGCACAGACCAAACAAGAGTCGCATGTATACCGAGGGCTTCTTCGTGCCCTTGAGAATGTCGTCGTCAAACTTGTAGTAAATACTCTTGAGATTTGCTCGCATACCTTTCGGAGGCTCCTTTGTCATTTTGATACCTATTTGCAATACAGACACAGGAAACGTCTTTGACGGCATACTTGTCAACCACAGACGAAACTCCGGGTTGCATGTGGATGGTGTGAGCTCCTCCACGATAACCTCTAGAGTGTCCATCCAACTTGATGCCAAGTGACAATTTTGCAACAGCACCCAGAAACCTTTCGAAACACCTTCTTCGATCATCCTCTCCGCGATAGGGCCTTGACCTTGGCCAAGAGAAATAGACTTTGTTTTCTCGCCCATGCCTGTCTGTTGGGCAAACTGGAAAAAGTCTTTGGTGGGGTCTGAGCCGGATGTAAGGACGAAGATGAGCGGTGTGACGACAGAAGATACATCGTAGCACTTTTTCATGTCGAACGGTGGCGGCTCGATGAACTTTTGTCCAAAGTGTTTGATGATGAATGCTTGGATAGATTCCGTGAGGCGGTCTGGTCGCAGGGCACGAAGAACGATCATCTTCTGTATATCCCCGAGCTTCTCCTCCCAGACTCCCGGTAACTTCTCCTCCTCACAGCGCTCAGAGTCAAAAAGAACCTTCCACTCGTCGACGCGCGTCACAAAATCTTTGTCAAAACCCTTCAGGGCTGGAAGGTTAGAAAGGCCCTGGAACTCTGACCAAGATTTATCCGTGATCCAGTCTGCACTAGGACCGTCTGGTTTTTCAACCGGCACATCAGTTTCAGACGCTTTTCCACCTTGGCCAGTCAATAGGAATCGCCACTCGGTTGGATCGATAAGGTCGTCCGCCTGCATAATTTGGATGCAAAGGTTGAATGAGAAGAGAAGTTTGTGCGCCTCAAACAAACTGCGGCAAATGTTCTCGTAGAGAGAATAAGTAAAGTGCGCCTTCAAAATTTCCAATCGCGCATCCACCTCGTTCTTCCGCTCACTATTCAGAATGCTTTGAGAAAAGAGCTCACGAAACCATTGCAATGAGTACTGATACATAGGATCAATGACGAAAAGATCTGCAATCGAAAAGTAAAGAATAGACCCTCTCCTTGCGAACGGACGGTAGAGCTCTCGCGTGTTGTCGATCTCCACTTCCGTTTCTTTGCCCTCCGCCACCTTTGCATTGATCTCCTGCGAGGTAATCTTCGATTCTGACAACGTGCTAATGAGCTCGGCATCATCGAGAATGTTTCCTTGAGAGTTGGAGAGCATATACAAGATTTTGTCCTCGATCTCCTGCAGCTGTTTGCCCATTGCAGCATTTTGCACAACAATTTCGTTCTTCTTAGACTCCAACTCTGGAAGCTCATTGACCATGACAAGACCGAGAAGCTGCTCTTCAAGACCCAGCGGTGTAATGCTAAAGTTCAAGAGACTCACTTTCACAGACACTTCCGGTGGGTAGTGAGGGTTCGGCAATTTGGTCGTCATAAAAAACCGAAAGTCCTCATGATACGGGATAGCGTTGTCACCGAGCTTGATCATCAGTTGGCCGTCCTGTTTGAACACCTGCTGCAGCAAGACAGGCTCCAGCGCTGCATCAAGTTTTTCGCTGACTGACTCGAGAAGAACCCATTTTCCAAATCGGATTCCATTCTCTAACTGCCGCAAAAACCCTTTGTTGGATGGTTTCGTCACCTCTATTCCGTTTGTGCTCTCCTTACCAAGGTTTTTTATGTATCTGTTTGCTTGTGTCTGGGGATCAATGAGGAGTGGCCATCGACGAGCAGTTTTCATTACGATTGCATTCTCCGTGGAATGATTATCGGCTGGTAAGCCATTGACTTGCCAAGTTCGAATTTCCACAGGATTTCCCAGTGTTTTCACCATCGTAGTGTTTGGAGTATGCGGAATCTGGAGCTCTGCGAGAATATCGCGCCAGCTCTTCACCAGAGCCGCACGATATATCGATGTGAAGGGACCAAGATATGCGATACAACCGCTTGCGATAAGCACATCTCCAAGGAGATTGACGTAGTCAATGTCGAACTGCTGGACGGAGGCTGTCCAGCGATCCTTTTCACCTCCCAAACCGCCAATAAGCTTGTGGGCTCGATCCAAGCGACCGCTGCACTGCTCCACATCGGCTTTAAGCTGCTCCTTCTTCGCCAAACTAGCGTTGTATCCGTCCTCTAGCTCTTGAATGCGGTCCATGACTCCCTGGAGCTGATCCTTTGCCTTTTGCAGCTTGGCCATGGTCTCGTCAAGCTCGGCTTGCGCTGCAGCCAACCTCTGTCGCTTGGGCTCGACTCCTTTTGCGACGTAGTAGTAGGTGTGCATCGCACGCACCCACATGCAAATGGCCGTGCAAGCCTTGGAAGATCGCTCGATTTCTTTTGGGGTAAAGTCCGGGCTGGAGATGTATGGCTCAATCTCTTGGATGACTTTTTCTGGGATGTTGTCCTTGTCATAGTTGAAGAGACGGGACAAGAGCTTGTTGGCATCATTTAACAAGTTGGACTTGGCTGGCTCCCAGTAGTCTTTCACCTTCTTGCCCATGGTGTTTGGATCTGCAACCATTTTTGGTTTCACCTCGAACATGATACAAGCTGCTTCCATTGTCAGTTTGACACCGGACGGAGGCGTCTTGAGCGAGCCAACCTCGACAATATCGCCCTTCTTGAGCATATTAAGACATTTGACAGCTTCGTCAAGAGCCGGCAAGGCTTCATCGAGATCTCTCTGAGCCTCGTCTGCAATAGCCTTCGTCTCCTGAGCCTTTTCTTGAGCTGCCTGCTCTTCTACTTGCACCACGGCTTTTGTTGCGTCGGCAGCCGTCTTATCCTTTTGGATTTGAACAATCATCTCCTCCACTTCCACTTGAGTTTTGGCAAGCACAGGCTGCATTTCAGTAAGTTGAACCTGAAGGTCTGCAACTTGCGCGGCCGTTGTCGTCAGCTTGTCTAGACCGATCTGAAGTCGCTCTTTTTTCATCGTCACTTCTTTGCGCTTCTCTTGCAGCAAAGACTTGAAAGTGTTGAGCAGCTCCAAGTACGATGTCGGAGTGACGTAGTTGTAGCGGCGCAACTCTTCGTAAAATGCTTTGGACTTTTCGGCCACGCTTTGATGAAATACTTTAAAGAGCTCGACCACGCCATCAAGCTTATCTCCAAGCTGGAGATCCACTTCCTGCATGATACCCATGCCCACGCTTTTAAGTGCCTCGTCAGGCCATTCCGAGAACCAATCGATTGTACAGCAATTGACCAAGGATGGAAACATTCTCAGGCGATCTCTGAAGATCGCGGTGCCAGGGCTCATGCACATCACCACGTGAACATTTCGTTTAACCCGGTTGATGTACGCGGCAAAAATGTTGATTTTCGTCGGAGCGATTTTGCGCTTCACACAGTCATTCCGGCAAGCGGTCAAAATCTTTTCCATATCTTCCGCGGCATAGAGATTTGGGACGTCTCCTTGATTAAGGACACCATTGATATCTTCAAGCATTTGGGAAAACACAATCTGGGTGTCGTCAAACAGAAACACCACTTGGATGTCCTCCACTCCAGCTTTGATCAAGCACTTTTTGATGTCCTCTCTCCACTCGGTCAACCCGTACCCTTTCGCGATTTCAACTTGGAAGAGCTGAAAGTCTCCAATATACGCGGAGAGCCTGGACAGAGACTTTCGACCGCTTCCTCCAACTCCCAAAAGAAGGGCGTTACCCATCGGCTGGCGGATGACTCGGGAAATGCGACTGACGTGCTGAATTGCGTCCATGAAGAGCTTCAGATTCATGGGAGACTTGCTCTCCGCATTATGCTCCACAAGGTACTGTTCCACGGTTGGGAGCAACGAGTCTATATCTTCAATGTGACAGTAGACTTTGGAGTCTGGCTCCATGAGATCACCAAAGATGAGGTACTCGGAGTCTTTTGGCTTGACCTTGTTGTCCCAGTCCAGATTGAGGAAACGGTCTAGAGCGCGCTTTACTAGGTCATCGAACCAGAGCCGGTCTTCGTCACTCACCAAACGATCCCTAAACACCCGCGAGCACTCGTGAACCCAGAGTCGAACAACTGGATCTACTCCGTTGGTCTCCTTACTCGTCACCATAAGCATTCCCTGAAATACTTTACTCAGGTCTCGCATGTTGAAGGTATAGTGGGACTTGCTTGGGGTTGGCAGGAGCTCCTTTTTGATTGTATTGTAGATCAGGATGGTGGCCTCCACCAGCGGTTCAGAAAGCGGCCCAACAGAACTGTCGAAAGTCGACCTCAAGAAGTTTCCAAGGATCGTGCCGAAGATGGTCATCATACTTGCTTGCTCAAGAGGAGTGTACGTGACGATGTTGTAGTGCCGAAGCATGCGAGGTGTGACAGGGTTGCGGCCACCGCCAGGTGGACCCATCGCGGCAACCATAGCAATGTCGATGATCTGCCTGAATTGCAAGGTCTTACGATCGTACCAACCTCCGTACGTAAACCACTGCCTAAGAAGCTCGATTGGTGGTTGGGCAAAGTAGGTCTCGCGCTTGGGCATATTCAAGTCGTCCACGAAAACGACAAAAGTCTTTCCTGCCGGAGGACCAAAGACACCTTTCCTCCGCTTCTCCATTTTGGAGTCCAGAAAGTCTTGCGTCTGGTTCGCGCTGGTCTGAGCCGAGAACGCCATATTGATCGGGATGAACTCGGCCGGCAGACCAGTGCTGAGGTGCCGATTGATGTTGATGGACTTTCCTGTCCCGGTATCACCGCACATAAGAACGTGCTGGTTACTACGCAAAAGAATGTCAAGCAAAAACGTGTAACACACAGAGTCGGACGTGGGGATGATGGTTTCAGCGAAGGGAAGATCTGGGTCATACTTGTAGGGCTCAATTGTGTTCATCCAGCTCACCCAAGAGTGCGTCTTGATGTCCCAAACATAGTCGTAGATAAGATCACTGCGAGGAAACAAAAACGAGCTGCAGTTCTGATCCATTTTGCTGCGCAGCCAACCGTCCATGGATTTACGTCCGTCAATGTCCGTGGTACAGCACACAGACCACACCAGCGAAAATAAGAAGAGCGGTTCAAGGTCTGTGTCCAGATCCAGCTTGCCTTTGTTCTGCGCACCTGCTGCATTCTCATCATCGTCTTCGCCTCCCGATGAGTTGCTTACATTCAACACCATGTGCAAATTGAACAACGAGTCCATCATTCGCATCAAGCTCTGCACGAGGTTATTGGTCACCGTAGGAACCGGCTCTTGGAGCTGCCTGCGAAGTAGAGTGACTGCACTTGGCAAGTACGTGTCGAAGAGAATTTGCAGTTTGGTCTTGTGCTCTGATGTGCACTCCTTTGGCAGCCGATACTCGATCCAACTCTGAATGATAGCATCATTTCCTAGAGCTGCAGGTTCCATGTAAATCACACCAACGCGACTAACAGTAGCTGGAGAAGCCACAGCAAGGTCTTCCACCTCGAACATCATGGTCATCTCCGGACTGAGGCCCATGATTTCACCAGAGTTTAGGCAGAGTTTCTTGTTGTCATCGAGTACGGTGTTCATGTTTTCGATCCAGATCGCATCGACAGGGCCATCAAACATCACCCATTTTCTGTCTGGAGTGGTGCTCTTTGCGCAGTTTCTCACGATTGCAGCTAGCACACCGTCTTGCCATTCGTGGGTGTTGGGGTCGAACTCGCCGTAGAGCTGACCCATTGTGATACTCTTCGGATTCACCGTGTGGCGGAACACCTTCTCGTACGCGAAGCCCTTGACGCCACGCTTTTTCAGCATGGTTAGAGCAGAGTCAAGATTTTCCACGTTGCGGGATTTACCGCCTCCTGTTGGTCCAACAAGCATCAGACCGTGCCTGACCACAATTGTCTCGTATAGCTGAATTTGCTTTTGCAAGAACCATGGGGTGTTCTGGAGGCCGGTATTCTCATTAACGATCCGCAAGCACTCTAGAAGTGCGCCGTAGTCGATGTCTGGGCGACTCTTCCCAGGGAACAAGTCCGAGATGATGCCCTTGAACAGGGGTAGATCGAAGCTGAGGAACTTTGGCAAGTTGACGTCCTGAAGCGCGCGAAGGAGAAGGATCTCCTCGTCCTCATCGGGATAGTCTCGTCGCAGATTTCCAGCAGCAACGATGGTCGTTTTCACGGCTCTCATACCGTAATCATAATGCGGCTGAGATGACAGCTGCTCGGACGACAACTGGAATGTGGCCACCATCTTTTTGGCACATTCTCTTGCCTTTTCGTAACCGAAAGAGTAAAGCATGATCTCTCCAATAAGAGCATAGTCAGGCACCATCATAGCCACGGGCCTAAAGAGAGCTTTCAGGTTGTCTGGGAGCTCAGTACGTCCCGCATAACCTGGGTTCATGGTAATGTAAACTGCGAACTGGTCACTTAGACGAATTTCCACCCCCTCAAACACAATGCGAGTAAGTCCGGCGGTGACACCAGCTTGAAGAGTCATGATCTGCTGCGCGACCACAGAAAGCACCTCTACATCAATGCGATTGAACTCATCAAAGCAAGCCCAAGCTCCGCAACTCGCTAAACCCTTGAAAAATTTACCCATCGCGAGGTAGTCCAAACCATCTGAGCAATTGAAAACCACGCATTGCTTTGCAAGTGCTTTTGCCAAATCTTTCGTGGTCTCCGTCTTCCCTGTGCCTGCGGGACCAGCTGGAGCTCCGCCAAGGTTCATTTGTAGAGCACCCATTAGGGTGAGATAGCACTTGTCAGTCAAAGGAGTGATGACGAGCCGAAACGAGTTTCCCAGATACTCGTAGCCGTAGGGCCGCAGCGAGGAAACCATCATGACCTTCATGTCGCCCTCCAACGCCTCCCCTTCTTGCCAGTAGTAGCGCATCTGAGATATCCACAGAAAGTCATTTCTGGTCTTTACCCCTTCATTAAAGAGTTTCTCCGTGACGTCTCGGGCGTGGACATCAATAACAGTGAGAGCCGAGATTGTCATTCTCGAATTGCTCTTGAGCTCTGGGTCTCTCACCAGGGCTACCATGTCATTAATCTGCCGAACCTGCTGCTGATAGCACTTGCCAACACCAGCATTACCTTCGAGATCGAGGCTCTCTTCGATTTCCCTGGTCCAGTGAAACTGGGAAGCGTTTAGAGCGCACTGGCCAGGGACGGATTGCAGCCAGTCTGTTCGAGGCATCTTGACGTAGGACAGCAAACTCTCCCACATCACCTTTTTGACAGATTCCATCATGCGATCCTCGAGCTCAGTCATCCAGAACTCCACGTTTTTGCCCTCCGGATCAACCACACGAGCCAGAGGGACGACCTCGCCTTCGCTAGACTTCATATCAGTAATTTGCATTTTTTCGTTGAAAAACACTGATCGAATGCCTTCAAAGCACTTCTTCAGGTGCGGCTGAACCATGGAAGGATCCTTCGTCTCGGAGAGAATCTCGAGGAGCTCATCGTTGGATAAAAAGTAGAAACGAGAAAAGCCGCCTCGTTTGGTTTCGAGATAGTCGCTCAATCCCTTGCTAACCATGTCCAATAGCTTATTGCTCTCGCTGAACATGTCAAGAAGCTTGGGGTTGGAGCAGAACTCCAGAGCCTTCGCCCCTTTCGAAGCTTGCAAAAGTGTAGTTCGCCAGTTCTTGTCAACGCCAGAAAAACGTTTGCCCTCCGCCGGGAGTTGCTTGTTAATATCTGGTGACTCAAAGATGGGCTGTAAGTATAGCCAGTTGCGCTGTACCGCTATCCACTCCTCAATAACCTCAGAGGTGGTGGACAATTTCCTGTCGAATTCGTCGATGCGCTCTACGAAAGGACCCTTAAAGCTGGAGAATTGCATTGCCTGAGTTCTCGTAATGTGTTCATCGAGAAGAGCGATGATCTCGTCGATTCCACCCAGTACGTAGGTGCCAGTGTCTTTGTACGGCCTGCAGTCCAACACGACATCCTGCCAGTCCTTCTCCATCTCATTCAGAGACTGCTCGATCTGAAACTCTTTTGCGGCAATACCTGACACTTTGGCGATGATCTCTGTGTGCTCGTGCAGCTTAAGCTTGATTGCGTCCTGAAGAGAGAATTCAGGGGAAGAAGCGTCCACGGCGAACCCAAGGTCATCGGAGAGCTTCTCAAAGTGTCTTTCACGCATGCCTTGGTTCCGCAGTGCTGTGATCATTGGCATGTACGGTCTGAACTTTTCGATCTTGTCCTTGATGGCCTCCGCAGAATCCTTAATTAAGGGAAGGTCGGCCTTTTGGAAGAATTTGATACTTCGATTCATCAGCTTGTAGGATTCTGTGACCTGCTTTTCCATCTCCTCGGGGGTCAGGTCAGCAAACTTTCCATTCATCCATTTCTCCTCGCTGTCGACCCAGGCCTTAACAGTGGCCCACAGAATTTCGTATGGCTGGAACGCCCTTGAAATCTCCACTACTTGCTCATAATCCGTGAGCTCCTTCTCAAAAAGGGTTTCCCGACTATTGAAGAGATCCGCCTCTGCCTGTGCCTTACGAATTTTCTCTGCAAGGTCAGCGGCGTTTTGTGCGATGCTCTTCACTCGTCGGAGGTCGCTATATTGCGAAAATGAAGCCACCTCGCGGCTCAGCTTGTCCAAATGATGCCAAAACTCCTCCTGCTTTTCCTTTTGAATATCGGCGTACCTGATCTTCTCTTTGTTAAGCATAGCAGTGGTGACTTCAGCCTTGTCGAGAATCATCTTTGTGCCACCATACAGCCGCCATTTCTGACTGAAAACTTTGGAGGTGAGGGTGTAATTATATTGGTCAAGAAGGTCATACCCTTTCCACAATTTGCGAATCTCCTCGCTCATTTCCGCGAGCATATTTGGAGTGGTATTGATGTAGTCTCTGATTGCCACGAGCTCTTCGATGTTTTGAGGAAATTTGCTGAGCTCTTTGTTCATGTCAGCAAAATTCTGGAGCAACGAGGCGCACTTGCTGACGGTACAGTTGGACACAAAACGAAGAAGGCGCTTGATCACATCTTCATGCTTGGCGATAAGCTTCTTCTTTATTTTCCCGACGTCCACGGCAAAAAGACCGACATTGATTTCATCGGGCACGCGTCGCTCGATGTCATCTCTCTTGTTCATATTTTCGCTGATATACTTTGCGATGAGGTCGGTATCAAGGGATGGGGCCTCTACGCCATCCTCCTCCTCCTCGTCGTCGTCATCGTCATCATCCTCGTCACCCCCATCTGCATTCTCGTCCTTTCCGTGTTCAGCCTCATCACCATCCTTTGTTGCGCTAGCCTCCGGCGTCTCCGTGTTGTCAGTTTTGGCCTCCCCTTCAGCCGAGGCATTCGGCTCCCCTTCTTCAATCTGAGCGCTTGCAATCTCTTTCTCCTTTTGAAGCCGTTCAGCTTTTTGAGCCTTCTTCTCTTCTCTGGCAAGCTTCTTCTGCATTTTCTCTTCAAACTTGACGAATGGCTCTTCCAACTCATTCATGAAGGCATCCACATCAAGTCGAAGGAATCGTAAAAATTCATCAAACTTTTCCAGGTATTCGAGAAGTGGAGGAAATGAATTGCGTAGCCTCTCGTCTATCGTTTCTGCCGCGGAGAGAACCCACTCTTCAGAGTCGCCTATACTCGCGATAAGAGGAATTTGATTCCAGTAGATGCGGTCCATGGCCAGTCTCTGAACTTGTGGGATGTCATGAAGAGAGCTGACACAATACTGAATCATAGAACTCGGGATCGCTGCGAATTGTTCGATATCCTCGCTGTACCCAAAGTATGAGTACTCCTTGGTGGGATCTTCAGCGCCATCCGCAACAGCGACTTCTTCTTCTTCCTCATCATCATCGCCATCTTCCTCATCCTCTTCCTCATCATTCGCTTCCGCAGCCTTGCCCTCCTCCCCACCACTCGAGCCGCCTTTTGCTTTTGGGCGAGGAAGGCGTTTCTCCTCCACTAGCTCAATCCGGAATAGAGGCGTCTTGTGACCCGTTGAGACAGGATCATTTCCGATGAGATTTACCTGAACGGAAGAAATCGAATTGATTTTCACAGAACATTGCGTCGCAGCGACAATAAAGTCTCGATATCGAAAGACACTTGTTGTCACGGAATCCCGTAGATAATCCTGCATTCGCAAGTTGACCAGCGCGAACAGTCTCCGAAGCTCGCTTGAATCATATGCTTGACGATTTCTCTCGTCCAAGTTCCATCTCTGCGATGACTGCTCGTCGGCGGTCAGGCATCGCCGAATATTATTCTTCATGGCCTGCGTCCAGTCTTCACGAAACTTGGCAGCGACGTGGTCAACTTGAAGACGCTGAAGCTCTTCAAACTCACGAAGAGTCAGACTCTCCCCATCCGTGGAAGCACGTAGCATATGGAATGGCTCCAGGAGAACGCCTTGACAAAGAGCGTGGACCTTGTCCAAAGCAGCGAGAGAGTTAGGATCTGCGTAAAAGCTTCTGGCTTTGATCTTTTCTACCGAACGCTCCTGGTTGTGGCTAGGTATGCTGATGCAACCCTTTAGCACCGACCGGGCAGGAGGTCTCGTCCTTCGCAGCACGTTTGGCAGCTCTGCGATACCGTCCCTCTCGAGAGAATCCGCCGAGCTGTTGTCGAGCTTGATGTCAAAATCGACTTTGTTCATTGTACGCACGAAACTAGCTTGGGTTTGTCTAAGAAGAGCTGACACATCCAAGCGAGCTTTGCAATCCCGAAGCAAGTTGCCGCCACCGCTGACAGCCGCCGTCACCATACGCTCCAATTGGGCTTCTTCCAGAGCGGGGCCGTCTTCTTGGGGCATGGAGTCGATGTACAGGTTATAACGAATTAGCATGCACGCATTGTGTCTCAACCTCTTGGCTCTAGCGAATCGCTTCGCAAAGCCCAACACGCTTTCGCTCGGAAACAAGAGTCTCACGCGAGGGATTCGAAGAGTTTTATTTGAACCATACATTGCCTCCACCACGTAAACATCTGAATTTTCGTCGTAGCTCAACACTATGCCATCCACCCACTCCGCGCTTTTGCCGGTGGGAAGGTATCTGGCATTGGAAATTGGAAACCTCAACGCAGATGGATCTATCGGGTCCTTGAGTTTGTCATAATACGCGGCCAGGGGAAGCAACGATTCGAGCCCATCACCCTCAATCTCAGAACCTGCTGACGCACTTGGCGGCCATGCGCCAAGCTGGGTCAAAATTGTCTCCAGAGATCCGTTTGCGTCGATCTCCAAAGCCTTAAACGTGGACTGCCTCCGCTCCATTGACGGTGGGTGCGGTCGCAGCGGCTGCCGCTGGAGCGGCGTCTTCCCATCGTTTACATCGCGCTCCTTTTGATCTTCCTCGGTAGCAGCAGGTACCATCAAGTCATCCTGAAGATTTGAGATGTAAGATGCGAAGACTCCAGCCTTGGGCGACTTTGTGCGGTCGCCTCGAATAAATGGCAGCTCTGTCGTTCCCGCAGCCTGTTGTTTGCTCGAGCTCAGGCTTCCCTTGCCTTTGCCCGCTGCAGCAGAGGTCCTGTTCTTCTTCATCGCGCTCCCGTTCGACGGACCATCTTGTTTCCGCCCTCCTTTGGAAGCGCTGTCCTGCGGCTTTCCATTCGCTCGCGACCTTTGATGCATTGCCTCGCTCTCCGAAGCGATCTCCGCTCGGTGCTGAACGTTTCCGAGGTCCTTCTAGCGCCTGCCTCTTTGCCTGCTTGCTCTTTGTCTCGCAGTCTAGCGATGCCGCAGCTCTTATACGTTGATTCGCCACGGTTTGGGCCTCCCTCCCTTCGCCGGCTGCAGACGAGTCCAGACTATTTGTGTTGCGATTCGCAAGTCTCCCGAGTCTCCCAAGACGACGTGACACTGACAACTTCCCTCAACGCCTCCACTTTTCCCGCCACCCTCGCTCCCGCTGTCCTTGAGACGGAGTTTCGTACAGGTAAACAGGGCGACCTTCTACACGACGGAGCTCACCGGCGGAGACGTGAAAAACTAAAACTCTCCAAGTTGCTAAGCAGTTCTTGCACGGCCTCTACTATCTCCACGACTGACTGACTCACTGTCTGACTATGTCTGACTGAGTGATTGCTTTGGTCGCTGATTTCACGATGGTTTGTTTTCGCTTCAGAATTGCTTCCGAGTGCCTGGCTATCTATCTACCTATCTGTCTGTGGCGTTGCCACCACTTCAAATCTAAACTCTCAAGTCTAAACTCTGCAAAACAATAAACGACCTTTTCAATTCCTCAGCTCCGCGTTTCACAGTGCCATTCACATTCAGCTTATCCGCTTCTTTCCACGGACGCTTGCACTTGCACTTGCTCTTCTCTCGACTTCGCCAATTGCCAATACCATTTTTCGCCAAGGCATTACTCGCCCCGTAACCGGTCCTACTTACGGTTTGCGTTTTCCTCAACGCTGGACGGCGTAAGACTGGATTAGGGGAGGGTAGGGGTCAGAGGCGGGTGACCGTTGGCGCAGCCAGGAAAGTCAAGGGAGTTCAGGAGTGAAGGTGGAACAAGGTATTGTTCGTGAACGAAGAACGGGGCCGGAAAGTGCGGTGTGCGAGGGAGTGAGCCGAAGCACAAATGTCAGAATCAGATTTTGACTGTGAAGACATGTGAAGAATGTGAAGAAGAAGTCCCAGAGAGGAAAAGATTTAATCCAATCGACTCTTGGAAAGTCCTCGCCAGTACCGGAGTAGTTGTGTGCAACTAGTACTTTTGGAAATTTAGAAGCTTACACTATCTTTGAGATCACTTATTTCCTCTCCTCCATTTCTCTGTTTCACAACGTTTCACAGTCAAAACCAGTGTGTAGCGAGTGTAGCGTCATGGTCCACACCCATACTAGTGTCTCAGGTGATTGACATTAGCTGTCCCAAGTACTCAACGAAGAAGATTGGTTTGGAGGAAATAGAAAAGATCCTCTTGCATTTTTGCACTTTAAAATTCAGAGTGAGCGGTATTTATTTGAGAGAATGACTTTCGCACAGTGAACGATGAATGATGGTGTGCGTCGAGGCGCATTCTTCGCGCCACACGACCCACCAACGAAAAGCATCCGAATTCCATTCGACTCCAACATCTCCAACAGACGGCACTGTCGGCACTGTTATACACAAACAAGACGGAGAGTTTGGGCAGCTGACATTGCTGACAGATGCCGGCTGGCTTGGCTAAACAGAACCCGCGAGTCATCGATCGTGACACCACGAACTTACTCGCTTGGACAGCCGCTTGCCTGCTGCCGCCACCCCCTTCTGCAATTCTCAGTTCACGAAACTGACAGTGGCACCGTCGTCAGAAAATGACGCATGGACGCACCTTTCCTTTCTTCTCATTTCTTATCTCTCTTACTCACCCGATTGCCAATCTGACACCTACAATCATTATCAATCAATCATCAAAGAAAAACCAAAGTCCATCGGAATTCAGCTTGACTCTGAGCACAACATTCCTCGCACTCCAATGTCGTCAAATCGACAAAAAAACGACTGAGAAAGTGCTTTGGAAAGAAAAGTACCCCCAATCAATCAATCAATCAACCCAACCAACTCAACCAACTCAACCAACCCAACCAGTCACTGCCGTCTACGCGTAAAGAAAAGCTAGTACTCATTAATGATACACTAGTACAGCTGCCTTGGTACTGGTAGTAGTCCTGGTGCTGGTGGTACTAGTGCTAATTAGCGACGGTGATTATCAAGGCGCCGCTCACTTTTCTATCATATGCGAATTCCCTAACCAGCACATAGCCATGGCGTGCTGAGCGGGACGTGGTGATAGTCACTGGCTGGACGAAACCATAGGGTTGCGCTGTCGGGAACAAAAACACAACATACATACATTGGTTTTCGTTGATTTGGTTGATTGATTGATTGATTGATTGTTGATTTGGATCATTGATCACATTGATCAAGAGGACCATCATCGATCGCAGTCACTCACCGTCACACTCACACTCGCAGTCAGCGGCGAAGGTTGTGGGCCGGGTTTTCAGATCGTCAGATCGTCAGATCTTTTAGATCCAAAGGGAAGGCGGGGTCCCATCGCAAGCGACCAGGTTGCTCGCTCACTGCTGGGAAAGGCACTCGGGGACTCAGAAGACCGGCAAGGAGCAGGCCAGTGTGCACGGAGGAAAAGGCTGGTGCGAGAGGAAAGATGCTTCGCGTTCGCAGTCTGACAGCGAGGGCGGCAGTGACGCGCGTGAATGCGGTGCGGACTGTCAGCCTTCGCGCATTCGCGACGGTCCCGAATGGTACCCAGATCGATGACTTTGCGCCGCGTCACATTGGACCATCAGAAGCGGACCGCGATGCCATGCTCAAGGTTGTCGGGTTTAAAACTCTAGAGGAGATGGTCGACTCGATCGTTCCCAAGGAGATTCTCGGCGGGAAGAACGAGCTCGCTGGAGTCCCGAATCCCGCAACCGAGTCTGAGGCCCTCGCTGAGTTGCGTGCCATCGCAAACAAGAACAAGGTCCTCAAGTCAATGATTGGGATGGGATACTATGGCACGAAGACCCCTTCACCAATCATGCGCAACATGATTGAAAATACCGCTTGGTACACTGCGTACACGTAAGTTTTGATTTTGCATTTTGCGAAGAAATGCAATGCGCATGATTGTCGGTCGTCTAATGTAGTTGATATCTCTCTGTTCTGAATATACTTTTCGTAGCCCATACCAGTCAGAAATCAGTCAAGGCCGGCTTGAGATGCTGCTCAACTTCCAGACCATGGTGTCGAGCCTTACAGGACTGGAGATCGCCAACGCGAGTCTTTTGGACGAGGTAAGTGACGAACTCAAGTCTGCAACTCCAGTAGAAACACCTTCTTGACCGCTTACGCTTGATGTTTGATCATGACAGGGCTCGGCAGCTGCAGAAGCTATGAACATGTGCTTTGCTGCTACAAGGTCGAAAAAAGCAAAATTCTTTGTTTCGGACAAGTGCCACCCTCAGACCATTCAGTGCGTGTTGACCAGAGGAGAAAACATGGGCATTGAATGCACGGTTGGAAATGCGGAGACCCTCATGAGCGGGTCTGAGGCTGAACAGTACTGTGGTGTTCTTGTCCAGTACCCAGACACCTTTGGTTCCTTCGGCGAGGACTTTGGACCTTTGGCTGATGTCATGCACAAAGCGGGGGGAAAGCTGGTTGTTGCATCCGACTTGCTTGCGTGCGCAATCGCAAAACCACCAGGTGAATTTGGTGCAGATATCGTCGTTGGATCTGCGCAGCGGTTTGGAGTGCCAATGTTCTACGGAGGCCCGCATGCCGGATTCATGAGCACCAAGGACGAGCTGAAGCGCATTATGCCAGGGCGCCTGATCGGTGTGTCTGTGGACTCGCAAGGCAAGCGTGCCCTTCGTATGGCCCTTCAGACACGTGAGCAGTTCATTCGTCGTGAGAAGGCGACCTCCAACATCTGCACTGCGCAAGCTCTTTTGGCGAACGTCGCTGCAGCCTACGGACTCTACCATGGACCTGAGGGTCTGAAGAAGATTGCAGAGGCTGTGCATGGGAACACTCAAGGAGTCGCTCGAGCTGCAAAGGTCTTGGAGCAAAAGTCGTCTTCTTTCAAGCTCAAGACCCCAAGCAACTTTTTCGACACCCTCACCTTTAGCACCCCTGATGCTTCCAAGATTCAGGCTGCTGCAGAAAAGAGAGGGATCAACATTCGCCCTATCGATTCGGAGACGTTCGGATTGTCCCTCGACGAGACGACCACCCTTGGTGATATCCAAAACTTGCTTGAGGCCATGGCCGAAGGTACCGGGCAGCCAGCTGCCTTCGATGAAATGATGTCAGAGTTTAAAAAAGAGAACAGCAGCTCGGTGATCACAAGCCGCCGCACCACCGAATTGATGCCTCACTCTGTCTTCCACAAGCACCACTCCGAGACCAAGTTGCTCCGTTATCTGTCTTCGTTGGAGCGCCGCGACGTTACTCTTCGTGAGAGCATGATTCCTCTTGGTTCTTGCACCATGAAGTTGAACGCTGCTTCTGAGCTTATGCCTGTGTCTTGGCCAGAGTTCGCCAACATGCACCCATTCTGCCCTGCCTCGCAGGCAGAGGGCTACAGTGACATGATTGTATCTCTCAACAAATGGCTTGCATCTATCACTGGCTTTGCTGCAGTCTCCTCTCAGCCAAACTCTGGTGCGACCGGTGAGTACGCTGGCCTGCTTTGCATTAAGCGCTACCACGAGGAGCGCGGTGAGGGTCACAGAAATATTTGCCTTATTCCAAACTCTGCTCACGGAACCAACCCTGCAAGCGCTGTCATGTGCGGCATGAAGGTTGTTGGTGTGAAGAACGACGACGAGGGCAACGTGGACCTCGAGGACCTCCGTGCAAAGGTTGAAAAACACTCAAAGAATCTCTCTGCATTCATGATTACCTATCCATCGACTTATGGAAAATACGAAGTTGGGGTAGAAAAAATCTGCGAACTCATTCACGAGCACGGCGGCCAAGTGTACATGGACGGAGCGAACATGAATGCACAGCTTGGCCTGTGCAGCCCTGGAGCAATCGGAGCAGATGTCTGTCATCTTAACCTCCACAGTAAGTTTTTTCCACGCAAATACGGTGATATTTTGTCGCGTTGCTGACGGAATTGTCTATTGTAATTCACATCAGAAACCTTTGCTATCCCTCACGGTGGTGGTGGCCCTGGAGTGGGATCCATTGGAGTCGCCAAGCATCTCGCTCCATTTCTGCCAGGCCACGCCGTGAGCCCTGTCGGAGGAGAAGGTTCAAGCGTTGTGCCAAAAGCAACTGGTCAGGTTGCGGCTGCTCCGTTCGGAAGCGCTGGTATCCTCCAGATTCCATGGATGTTCATCCGCATGATGGGGAACCAAGGTCTCTTGGACACCTCTCGCATGGCTATGTTGAACGCAAATTACATTGCCAAGCGTCTTGAGAGCAAGTACAAGATCCTGTTCAGGGGCCACAACGGACAGTGCGCACACGAATTCATCTTGGATCTCAGCTTCTTGAAGAAGTACAACTTGACAGAAACTGATGTTGCAAAGCGTCTCTGTGATTACGGCTTCCATGCGCCAACTACAAGCTGGCCAGTCCACTACAGTTTGATGGTTGAGCCAACCGAAAGTGAGTCCAAGGAAGAGTGCGACAGGCTAGTTGAGGCATTCTTGTCCATCCGCGAGGAGATTCAAGAAGTCATTGATGGTAAAGCAGATCCAGAAAACAATGTGTTGAAAAACGCTCCACATACCTCGGAAATGATTGCCAGCGACGACTGGAAGTTTCCATATTCCAGACAGAAGGCCGCATTTCCGGTTCCATCCATCACCAACATGTCCAAGTTCTGGCCGGTAGTTGGACGCGTGGACAACGTCGCTGGAGACCGCAACTTGATTTGCTCCTGCCCAACAGTCGAAGAGCTCTCGCAATAAACCAGAGAAAAAGAATCAACTCGTCATACAACTTCCCTTGTCCCAAATTGTCCGTGCCATTGTTTCATGCGAAGTGCCTGGAGACTTAAGCTCTCGCGCAGCGAGAGAACCGGGGGGAGGGGCTATTCTACTCTTCCTGTCCCGAAGTGCCGAAATACCCGGACAGACGCATTTCCCTCGGTAGATTGGGATAATAGTAGAATGGAATTGCAAGCTGGAAGAGTTGGTCAATTTCCTCGCTAAGTACAATGATGTAAAACAAGGTTTCATTCTCGCCAGCTTTACTCTACGGGCTTCCTTTCACAAGGCTACATACACTTCACAATCTTTCTTGATTGAAATCAATTGAGAAGGAGGAATGTAGCCTTGATTGAGGCCTTCCATGGACAAAAAAAATCGACCACCCTTCAGCGTGACTACGGAATTTTTACGGCCCATTATACCACCGAATGCGTTTGCATCAAATCTCCTTTGTTAAAAAGACCCAAATCTGTCGACACGGATCGCTAGTATTTTGGCAAGCCCGGACTGTCCGGACGAAGACTTGTGCGGAGTATTTACTGCACATGGTTTCTCAACTTGGAAGAAAATCAACATGGAACTTTAACCATCCAAGGTCCGGCCAACTCATTTGGGCCCTCAAAACCTGAAGCGAAAGACCGGATGCACTTTCTTTCTTCTTCTTTTGGGCAACGCCAGAGACACAGGCAAGATAGATTGATACTGCGTCCGAGAGAGAAGCGATGAAAGAACAAACTAAAAGGAAGGAAGAAAGAAAGGAAGAAAGAATGGGCGATCATGCAGTTTTCCATTTTTATTCCCCACTCACTGCCAGTGAACTAAACTGTCTTGCGCAGGAGCATCGGTAAGAACACCTCATCGGTCTCGTCATTGCACTGCACGCGATCCTGACACCAGGAGCAAACCTGACGTGCACGCTCATCGCTCGTTACGTACCAAGAGAGAGGCGGGATGCCGTAGTACCATGTCCGTGGCCAACTCTACGCTGAGGACCGAGCGCACATTCCGCCCTAATCCTTACAAAACGAACGTGGGCAGCCCGAATCGCTCAGTCGCCGCTGCTGGCTCAGAGGCACACAGTGCAGCGCGCTCATTCTCATTCTCATTCTCACTCCCATTCTTTTTCTCATTCTCATTCGCGTTCTCATTCCCATTCTCAAGAACACGGCTGCATGCTGCGATTGCTGCGAACGAAAAGTCCCAACCGAGATCGATCAATTTTTTCATCCAATTCCAGCTTGTCCAGCTCTTCTTCCACTCTCTTCCAGTGCATCGATTGAAACGATTGCTGACAGTGATTTCGATACACGTTCTTGTTGTGTTTTTTACAATCTTTATTATACTTTGTTTCTTCTTTCATTTCATGTGAATGAATGCGAATGTAAATGCAAATGCAAATGCAAATGCAAATGCAAATGCAAAACTGTGAATGCAAAGCTCTTCCCAAAAATAAACCATCACCCGACTCTCCACCCCTCTCTCCATCCCCGCTAGCACCCTTACACCAACGCGCTAAATAGTTCTACCTGCTCATAATCCCGATAGCACCTGCCGTCCATTTTATAACCGCCGCTAGTCCGCACTAGCCTTCCAAACGGATGCACGGTTACGTAGCGCTAATTACGGGGCAGTAAGCCCCTTTCCGCTGGAGGAGTGGTAGAGGAGAGTGGGTGGGTGCTACCAACGTGTGGTGTGCTAAGGGTGCGTAAGTGGTACTAGCGTCGGTTTGACCGTTTGGATGTTGGAGCAGAGTCAGACCCCTTTGGTTGTGTTTGACATTTGTCAATTTTGCACATTGTTATTCATTTGTCTTTCAATCGTCAATCGCCAATTAATTGATTGTCGATTATCAATTGTCGATTGTCGATTGTCGTTGCGAGAGTATTGAGGGTACCTTTTGTATTACATAGGCTCCACGATTCAGACTGGACCGTCGAGCAGACAAACAAAGGTGTAAAAGTTTTATAAAAGACTTGCACCAATCCGCTCGATCGGCAATTGCTCTGTCAAACTGAAAAGAGCGAAAGAGAGATCAAAAGAGAGCAAGAGAGGGAGAGAGAGAGAGAGAGAGAGGCGCTCGTCGGCGCCGCCTACGCAGAAGACTACAGCGCGGAGTGCCTGTTGTTTTCCGTCGTTTACTAGTTGTTCCTTTCTTTTTGGGCTGTTTGCCGAGCATTAGCGCAAATACGCCAGACTCCTGCGTTGAAGACACCCACCCGACACTAGAGAGAGAGAGAGAGAGAGAGAGAGAGAGAGGGAGGGGGAACAAGAAGGCAAAGGCAACTGACAGTACTGACAGTGAGCAAGTTAAAACTTTGAGCAAAAGCTATAGTTGGCTGGCTGGCTGGGCAAGTTTGTTTTGGAACTCTGGGAGATTGATTACCTCGGCGGCGTAAGAAGGTTTTGCGGAGAGGAGGAGAAGGAGGAGGAAGAGAAGGAGGAGGAGGAGGTTAGAAACGGCGGCAACGTTTGCTCGAAAGTGGCAGATTCGGGTAGGCGGAGATAGCGTTCTGAGAGTGCGAAAGCTCAGTACTCAATACTCAGTACTCAGAACACTGCCGGTGTTGAGAGAATCAGGGTCAGTTGGAAACGAAGGAAGGCGACCAGTCAGACAGTCAGAAAGTCAGACAGTCAGACAGTCAGAAAGAAGTCGCGCGAGCAGATAAACACAGTCCTCTCGGTCGACGGTAGGGTCGCGGAGCTCGAAAGGACGGCGAAGAATCGCGAGATCACGAGATCGTGAGAGCAGAGCAGGAAGGGGTTGCAGACTGCGAGGGGCTCACTGCTTCTGTTGTAATATTATTGCAGGTGCTGCTGACCTCGATTTGACTCGTCTACACTGGTAACTGACCAAAGTTCGTGCGAACACGCTCGTCTAGCTCGTGTTCACCTGCCCGGCCCTGCCTACTTGCTGCTCCAAGGTTTCTGTTGTTGATCTCGGACTGGTGCTCGCTCGCGCGTTGCTCTGAGCAAGATCCAGCAGACTGGTTGCCGAAAGCGTTTACTGTGCTTAGGGGAGTACTTCGAAGCGGCCGCAGCAGCTAAAGATGTCAGGCCTTGGCGAGGGGAGCACACCCATGCAGGGATCCCTGTCGGTTGCAGTTCCGCAATCTAGTTCAGCGTCTTCACCAATGGACGGAGCTCCAACACAGACGCCGACCTCCGGAAGAACAGTCAATGAGGACGGCCGTGATTGCGGCAAGTGGACGAAAGAAGAGGACATTCTGCTGAAGAAAGCAGTGGACACTATTGGAGCCAGGAACTGGAAGAGGATCTCACAAGAATTTTTGGGAGGCAAGCGCAGCGACGTGCAATGTCTGCATCGTTGGCAAAAGGTGCTCAAGCCCGGACTGATCAAGGGCCCATGGACCAAAGAGGAAGATGAAACAATTATGGAAGCTATCAAGTCTGGTGTGACGAAATGGTCCGAAATCGCCACCTTGATTCCAGGTAGAATTGGTAAACAATGCC
This sequence comes from Parietichytrium sp. I65-24A, assembly GCA_012862575.1. Taxonomy (NCBI): domain Eukaryota; class Bigyra; order Thraustochytrida; family Thraustochytriidae; genus Parietichytrium; species Parietichytrium sp. I65-24A. The sequence goes on from BLSF01000003.1 coordinate 282,224, forward strand.
GCGAGAGATGGTTCAATCACCTGGATCCAAGTATTAAAAAGGGTGGATGGACAGAGGAGGAGGACCGTATTCTTGTCGAGTATCAGGAGAAACTTGGCAATCGCTGGTGCGAGATCGCCAAGGTCCTGCCGGGAAGGTCCGAGAACGCCGTGAAGAATCGCTGGAACTCCGCCATGCGTCGCAAGTTTCAGCAAAAGCGCGGCAGCGCCAAAGCAAGTGTGCCTCAGCCACCTCCCTCCGTCAAGAGCGAGGCTTCTTCCGTGGTTCCGGACTCGCCTCAACGTGCTGCAAGCAAGTTGGCTCGAAACAACGTTAGGCTCCCCCCAGAGGCTGTGCTTGTGGAACAGCCAAGCAACAAGAACTCGGTGATTGCTGCGCGAGAAAAGATCCGCAGACACCAGGAGCAACTCGACCACGCCAAGACCACGCCCACGATCGCACAAAAGAACCAACACGCATTATCTGTTTCAACAAGCTCCTCCCATATTGAACCCGAAGGTCTCAGCCCTCTGCACATGGAGAGTCTTGTTATGCATTCGCTTCCTCCGCCGCCACCTCAAAAGCCAGACTTGCTGCCTGTTCCGGTGGTGTCCCTGGGAGGGCCACCGCCTCGCGCCAAGGGCCAGGCAAAAGCACCCAAGCAAAAGAAAGCCAAGGTGCCAAAGGAGAAAAAGCAAAATTCTAAAGCCAGCAAGTCCAGCAAAGTCAGTAGCGAGAACAACAACAACTTGGCAAACACCAAGGCAGGCGCAGAGCGTCAGCAAGTCTCGAACGCAGGCCAAAAGCGGCCGCTCGCTTTGTCTGTAGACAATATTACGGAGCACGTTGCTCCAAGCGAGAAACCTGCCAAGAAGAAGGCCAAGAAGACGGCATTCAAATTGTCCAAGAATGTCAACGCACTTAAAGACTACTTCAAGTTTGAACAAGAGATGGTGAAACGCAAGGCATTCGCATCCAGACAGTTCTCTGAAGACGAAAAGCTGAGGTTGCACCAAAAGGCACTGGCGATCATCGACGATGCTCTGCAGACGCACGCAAACTTGAGCGTGACCATGGTGTGGTCTCGTCTCGCTGACTTTATGAAGAAAGGAGGCCTGGACGACTTTTTCGACTCTGTCGAGCCTCTCCCGATCAGTACAAAAGCGTCGACTTCGAAGGGCAAACCACGTGATTTGCGAGTGCAGTGCAGTTTGGATCCCTCCACATGGACGTTGTCGGGCGGAACTCCAACCGTGTTTGGAAACAGCACGACGACCCCGATCGGAGAGATGCTCTCGCTCATTCCTTCCTTTTCAGGACTTAATCCATCCATATTCTCGCCGACTCCCCGACACGGAATGGGATTACACACCCCTTTCCATGGCAACGCGTTCCCAACACCAACTGCAGCCGAGATCAAGAAGATTGATCAACTGGACGATCCTCTCTTCCCTGACTCGATGTTTTTCCAGATGGACGCATCCACTTTGGCGGGGCTCAACGCTAGCTTTGGCAACTCCGTTCTGAGCCCAATATTCCGTTCTGCGCCACTGACATCGTCGAGCGATCAAACACAGCTTTGATGTAATTTGTATCACATGGTTGGAGGCTTTGCCACTCGCAACCGCAAAAGTATTCGACCTTCGATCATTCTACTATATAACCCACACGGACCTGATTCTAGATTAATAATGGTATCTCAACTTTAAACTCATCATCGATGTGACCCCAACTGATCTTCTTCATGCGCGAATGGTAGACTGATAACGCATATCACAAATGAACCATACGTCACGCACGTCGATCTCTGAAGGACCAATTTGCGAGCTGTCTCGAAACAAAACATTATATGAACAGAGAGAGAGTTGGGTACTAACTACACATTTTCAGAATCGCTCATTTGCTAATTTGCTCATTGCCAGTCTCAGCTTCAGCCTCTGCATGGGGCTCCGAAATTTTGCACGCGAATACATGTCGATCAAGCCCAATGTCCGACAAATATTTCAGGAGCTTCAATTCGTTTGATGACGCTGCTGTTCGCCAATGACTCCGTTTTCTATTATGCTGCGCAGCATCGACGCCACTTTTTCAAGTTCTATTAGCTGCTCATCCTCACTCCCAGCTCTCTGCTTGCTCGCATCGTTCGGATGCTCAAAAAGCTGGTTCTCATCCTCGATATAAGCAGCGTCGCGATGGTCACCTTCCAGGCTATCGCCATCGCCATCGCCGTCCTTGTCATCCGCTTTGCTTGAAGATTTCTCCAGGTCATTTTCTCCTTCTGAGATAAATTCACCGTCCGAGTCCGGAGGGGGAGGTTTGCGAGTCGGCGGAGGAGGAATCGCGTCACCAGAGTAGCTCCATGAGCTGCTCTTCGGGCTCGACGCCAAGCTGATGTTTGAGTCCCGGTCATGATGATGATGATGGTGAACCACCCTAACGTCGCTAGCATGTTGCGCAAGCGCCAAGCCTTCGGCAGCTTTTTCCCTCGCTCGGCGTTGATGTGGGTCTCCGTTGGTCACATCGTCATCGTCTACATCCACAGATCCAGATGTGCCTTGCCAACTACTTTGGCTTAGGCTCTCGAAATCGCCCGATTGAAGCTGTTTGAGCCTCGCGTACTGACCTCGCGGACTTCGGGCTTCACGTTCAGAAACTTCAGCGCAGTTTGCGGCTTTAGAAATTACGAAGCAGATGTCTCTAATCCAAAAGTCCATCTCTGCAGGACTCTCGGCAAATAACGTCCACGAGGGCCCCCTCGGGGGGATGACAACAAAACGATTCCCGTACGTGCCACTGGACTGGCGCTCAAGCGAACTCCCGATCCGCGCTCCAGAAAGAGGTAGAGTGATTACAGGACTCGCTTGGGATGGCGCATCACTTTGGGTGAGCGCGAACTTTTCAAGGGCGAAAGAAGTTAAATTTAGGCGAAAGAAGAATTCTCGCACTTGGGAGCCTGATGCCAACGCTCCACTGGAGTTTTGGTACCCCAAACGCCCTTCTTTCAGGACTTTGGGGACGCGACCACGTGCTGCGAAGAGTACCTCTCGTGCATTCTCGTCCCCTAAGAAGGAATGGCTCATGAATGGAGGGTCAATCGCTTTCGCGGAAGTGTACGAATACCGGGAGTTGAGAAGATGCTCTATTATAGTTGGCGTCGTACAAGTTTCCCATCTCGAGTCTGCGTCCACGAGCTTACTTTCGTCCTCCAATGCCACGTCCAATTCCGAGGCCTCTTGAAGATACATGCAATCCTCGGGCAGTATGCGGCATGGCGTAACCCGGATTGCCTTATCGCTGACAAAAGACGCCGAAGCGGCTCTTGCCATGTCCAGATAAATTCTCCGGGATTCTAATGACTCTTTCGTCCAGAGTTCTGAGGCTTCCTGCTCTGAATAACCGTACACCTGCATCTTTTCTGCTTGAAATAGTCGAAACGCCTCTATATAGTAAGCTCCATCCGTATCGTCTTGCCGACCATCATTGCGAAGCGCTAATGGCGAAAAACCTGACGAAGCCTCAGAGTTGGGCGATTGAAAAGGGGTGAGTTGGAGCTGGGAGGAGCCACCCAAAGGTTTTACAGGTTCATTTTCTTCTTCCTCAAACGCGAGTCCCTCGCTCGCATCCTCAAATGAGGCAAAGCTCAGGTCATCCATGTTCTCGTCATTATCCTCGTCATTGCCGCTCTCCGACCGAAGACCATGGCGACTGAGTTTTGTGTGTTTCTCGTCTGAGTGTGATGCTTCGGAATTCTTGGAATCGTCGTCGGCAAGGTCCAAGTCAGCAGTGTATGTCGAAATCTCTGTTTTCTTCTCCCCTTCATCACTACGCAAGGCAATTCCGTGCGTCGGGACAAACGTGTGCGGAAAGAGTTTGGAAAGATTGAGATTTAAGGACGACACAAATCTTAGCACAGCGCGCTCGAGTTTTTTATAGGCGCCAGGTAGTGAGTCTCTGGATCTTCCCTTTGCAAACGCTTCCCAAAGCGCTTCAATCTCTGCATCTTGCCCCCATGGTTCGCAAGGCTCATGTACTTTCCATCTGATTCTCGGGCCCTGGACGCTCATGAAGCGGGAGAGGGCAATGTCGATTGCGTCGGAAGCCGAGGGTATCTCCTCTTGCACTGCATCGTTCCATAGCGACCTGGGCGGTCTCACTCCGCTTCCAATCTCCTTTAGTTTGGCCCTGAAGGAGCCCAAGCCCACAAGCATCTTCTGAAGAGCCATGTCGTCCAACGTACCCTTTTGCCGTTCTGTGTTAACAATTTTGCCAAGACACATTTCCTTAAATCTACCTAAAGACACGACCCCGGTGACAGGCTTTTCGTTGGCGCCAAAGGCGTTCATGAGCTCCGAGCATTCGTCGGCGACTAGGGCCAAGTTGAAGTTCTTTTTGCCTGGTGCCTTTGTATCGAGTTGCATTCTCCTCGCAAGTGACAGATGGAGGACATCGTCCAGAGACACGAAGCCCTTGCCATCCACATCGATTGCAAAGAAGACCTTCTCTGCCAGCGCCAGACGCATTCTCCCGGTGTCCGCTCCGATTCCATCGCTGACGTATCGCAACCACGCACGATTCCACTCGTTCACGACCATGCCCAGCATCACGGCTAGTTCCTCTTCACCGAGCCCGCGCCTTGCCAGCTCCCCGCAAAACTTTTCAACCGTGCCCACCTCCGCCGTACCGCTTTGCGACTGGCTATCATCAGATTGCTCAAGCCACACTGCAAGGATGGCGCTCAGTTCAGCGGATGAGATTTGGTCGCCAAGTCGCCAGCAAAGAGCGTCCAACAACGATCGGATGCCAGCCCACGAGGCACACGGATTCTTCTCTGCCACGGCCGCCAGCCAAAGCCCTTCCGCAACGCCTAGCCACCGTGCGCTTGGCAGCGCCATCGGAGCATATATTAATTAAACGTCTTCCCACCGCTTCAAAACGGGAAAGTTTGGCGAGATCTGAGATTTTCGCGACCTATTCTCGCAAGCTCTAAATCCGCAACCTTGCTGGGAATTCGCCAATTCGCGAAGCTTTCGCTACTTAATACTTCAACAACCAAACAAAACCAAGTGTGACCTCCCGGAACTCAGTGCTCGACTTATCGCAACCTCTTAACAAGTTCCAAACGCTCCACGCTCCAAAGTCTGCCAAATCAAAAGTTTCAAGTTTCTACACACAAAATATACTCGCGTCTCCACAGTTCTTCTCCGCCCGAGCTCGCAGCAACTCTTGCGCACGACCAGTGTATGTATATACAGACAGACAGAGCCGGCAAAAGAATGAAGATTTTGATTACAGCAACAGAATGTCTGACAAGACACCAGAGAGGACAGCACTCGCAATCAATCCAAACAGAGGGAAAACGGGACTGTGGCGCGCTTTATACCAATTAATTAGAGCCAACTATAGTGGCATACACGCCTTGTGTCCGCGAGGACCGTCACTCTATGTGCACTAACAGTATACTATCTGGCGATGTGCTGCGCACTCTTAAACCAATCCCTAACAGCACTGCTACACCGTAGTCTATTCATATGCTAGGACAATTACATGCGTTTTTGAGGTACTCTAGTCTAGCACTACCAATAGTGGTACAGGTATTCATATGTCTATACAGTAAGTTATTTCAACGCCAGCTACTTCCCATGCGAGGACTACCGCTTCGTCTACCCACAATTAATAATACTTTATTAGTGGTGAATATGGCTTCGTGGCGTTACATCACCAGTAGCAGTGGACTACGGAATCACTTGAAGTAAGAAAAGTGAGAAAAGTAGTGAAAAAGTAAAATTTTTCATTGTGTGAGCATGTGTAAGTCAAGTGAGAACTGTGAGAACTTGGATATATGTGCACTCACTGTGAGTACAGCCAGAGAGAGTGAGAGAGAGAAAGAATCACAAGAGATTCACACTCAAGTCAGTCAGTGGGAGAAGTGTGCGAAACGAAGTTAGAGAGAGAGACAGAGACAGAGAGAGAGAGAGAGAGGAGAGTACGCGAGTACCGGCATGCAAGGACAAGGCAAATTCGATTGTGAGCGTTGAGCTTGGTGATTTCAAAGTTCTGGAGACGCCAACTTTAGCACAACGTGGGAATGAGAAGCTGGCCGCAAGTGGGACGTATGTGGAGTATTCGTTAACGCGAAGGTGGTCCTGGAGTGATCCTCGGGTGGAGGGAGCAGAACGAGCTCTCCAACGCAAAAAATTCGAGGTGTCCCGTCCTTGGTGTAAAGTTTGGCGAAAGGTGGTAGGCGACGGCTGCAGGCACGAAGATGGAAAACAAATCTGTCATAACAAGCAAAGAATGTGGGGCAGGGGCAGGACCGAACGGGAGGGTATCGCCAGTTTGGAGAAGATGGTGGGTCTGGGCAGCGGTTGTGCTCTGTGCGGCTCTGGCGCTTGGGACCTGGAACGAGTCGCTGAGATTGTGGCTCATGAGATTTGCCAGAGATGTGAGTCGCGCCAAGAGCAGGGCTAGGCTGCTTGGTCAGCCGAATTCAATTGTCGCTTTGGGCAAGGCTTACGCGACACTTCAGGATGATGAATGGGAATTGTTCGGACAGGATGGAAAGCCTGGGAAACGCGAGCTTACCGAGAACGGCGTTGACGTCACCCCGGAGGAGCTTTCGCAAGCGGATGGCTCTGACGGAGGACCGTTGTGGCTCGCGATCCTTGGTCGTGTATACGATGTTAGCGCTGGGAGGGAGTACTACGCGCCGGGAAGATCATATCATCATTTTGTAGGTCGAGATGCTACTCGCGCATATTGCACTGGGTGCTCGAAGCCAGATTGCCTGATAAGCAGTTTGGCTGGCCTAGACGACTTTTCTCGCGCCGAAGCCTACCGCTGGCTAGAATTGTACGAGTTGCATGACAAGTACAAGTACGTTGGTAGGCTAGTCGAGGACCCAGTGGACAAATTCCTTGCGCAAGCACAGATTGAAGAGGCAATGCTCCTGGACCGCAAAACGGGCAGGCCACATCCACCTCTAAAACTAAAGGAACTGGGAATTTTAGCGTATCGCGGGGGCAACATCGAGGATGCGGGCATATACTGGCGGAGCGCTCTCGTTTTGTTGGGAGAGCACGCAGATGTTGGCTTGAAAACGCTAAGCGATGCCGAATTACTCCGCGCGAGTGTTCTCAATCTATTAGCCGCTAGAGCTCAGCACGCCATGCAGGCTGAAACGGCCATTGAGCATTACCAAGAAGCGCTGGACATTCTCTCGAGAGTATTAAGCAAAGAAGCACTCTTACGCTCAGATCTGCGCGCCAACATTTTAGCTGATCAGGCGGCCGCCAACTTTAAGCTGGGGAACAAAGACCGAGCTGTGGACGGTTTCCGCCAAGCTAGGAATGTGTACGAAAAGCTGCTGCAAAGCGACTTGCCAGTACTGGATAAGGAGAATGTCGAGCCTTTGTTCGCCAATACACTTTTAAATTTTGCTTACGCCTTGAAAGAGTCTAGTTTGAGAGCTGAATCCGCGCAGGTACTGATGGATCTGAGGGGATTTGAGTTTAGAAACAAAGATTCAAGACAGATAGAACAAATTCTCGCGCAGGCGGAGATCGGCCTTAAAGACCTTGGTGCGACGTAGAGTTTAGAATATCATGAATTCACTCCATACAATTTCATATTCAGAGTACTTTAGAAAGGGATTTCTCGAGCAGCGGAATGTAGCGCGGGTGGAGGTGCGTGCCATCGAGCTCATATTCCTTTTTGAGATCCATCCCAAGCACCATGACTCCTTCCTTCTTCACGACCAAAAGGTCCAAGAAGAAATCAAGCCACAGCAACTCTTTGGATTCAGAAAGAACCATCGTCTCCAAATGCTGATTGAACTGCAAGACAACATTTCTTGTCACGTCAAGCACAGGGACCACAGGGTGCACCAGGATCCTCCACTTTCGTTTGCGAGCATAATCGCAGAGCTTGTTTACATAGACTTTCGCCACACTTTGCATTGCGGACTCCAGATCGTCGTGGTAACCTTTTCGGACTGCATTCAAGATGCCTTCGCGGCAATCAATTTCACAAAACAGAGCAATGACTGTGGCTCCGTCCGGAATAGATTTTGCCACATTCTCCAGCTGGTACCTTGGATAAAAGTGCTCGCCGGGCCGCATGTGCCAACCCTTGACCCCGGTGGCGAGTTTTGGTACCAACTCAAACTCACTTTTCCCAGAAGATGGCGTGGTGACACTAATCCTGCGCCACGAAAGTGGGTATGTATGGCTGTCGCCAAAGACATATATCTTTTTCTCTGGCGGAGGGCTGCTTGGAGAGACAAGAACATCGCTGCTCTCGGATCCCAGAAGATACTTCACCATCTGATAATAAGCATGCTCGTTCCTGCAGACTGTGAGGTGAAGATCCTTTCCAGTGCGAAGAGGCTCAAGGTGGATAAGCAAGATGGGAATCCACTTGATTCCCTTTTGGCCCTCCAAAAACAAAAGTTTCACGACGGTAAACATCAGCGCGATCATCTCCAGGTCCTGCACAGTGTAAATAGAGGCTTTTCTTGGGCAGTGCTTGAGCGGTACACCAAGCTGATTCTCCTCCTCCGTCGTCATGAGGGAGGTCACAGTTAAATGAGACTCGTCCTCGATGTTCGTCTTCGCGACTACTTTGAATTTACATGTCGTAGCGCTTTGCTTGAAGAAATGGTCAAGAACAACCTGGCACGCGGAGGCGGCTGATTGAACCATGGTGTCCAAATTTGCTTTTTGAGTCTTGAAAAATTGCAGACAGACTTCAAGCCCTTTGAGAAATTCAAGTTCCAATTCCAAGCAATGAACATAGCCTAACGCATATCCTGGCGAATCGGGGACGTATTGAAAAGCTATTTCGTTCAGACGCCTGCATGCTCCAATACCTCCATTTTCTCTCGCAACATTGGCCAGAAATGAGTACAAATTTGCGATCGTTGCTTTATCGACTTCCTTGAACAACTCATCTAAGGTTGCCATGGTCCTCGTTTCTTCTTTTCGAAACAATTCGGAAAGCATCTTTCGTACCGGCTTTGCAGAAGGGAAGGTCGTGAGTGGACTCAGGAGGATTCTGACTGCACTTTCAAACTGCCCATGCTTGAGAAAGCACTCTGCGTGGAAACGAATGCCTTCAAAGTTAAATTTTCCATCAGGTCGCTCCGAGACGGTTTGTTCCAACACTTCGAATCCTGCCTGAGTACGGCCTGCAGAGACAAGAGCCTTCGCCAATTTGACTTGGATTCTGCTCCTCTGCGGTAGTTTGTTGCTGCCTGCGACGAGAATATACTCCTGGGCGTCTTTTCCTTTCAGTTTCTCAGAAGCCTCGCTGTATGATTTAATTGCCTCTTCGAAATCATCGTCAGCAAAGTCCAAGTCCCCCTGTAGCTCAAGAGCCGCCCAACTTCGCTTTGCCTGGGTATTCACCTTTCTCAGATCCTGTGCTGCCAGCTCGGTCTTGCCCACTGCAAAAGCACACTGCGCAGCAAGCAGCGCGGCTTCGTCGACCAGCGCTCCAGCGCTGCTTCCCAATGCCATGAGCTCTTTGCACTTAGTTCTCGCGTCTCCGTACAGCCCTGTCTCAAATGATTTTCGCGCCTTTGAGAGCAGCTTTTTGGCCTTTGCCGGGTCCGCAACCTTGTTTGGTTCCTCCTTCGTGCTGGGCTTGGCCGGTTCTTCCCCGCTTCCCTTATCGGCAACTTGCTTGTCAGAGTCAGAAGAAACTTTTGCTGCTTGTTCTTTTGCAACACCATGTCGGGAGACCTCTTCCACGACTACTTGCTCTTCCTCAGCCTGTTGTTCCTCTTCCATTTGCACAAACAAATCCTTGTTCAGCCAGTCCCCAAGCACATCCTTTAGCTTTTCGTCCACTTCAAGTTCCTTTCCGCGATGATTACGCACCCCCTTCGGCTCTCCAGAAAACCTCAGCTTTTCACTCGCTGCAGATAGCGCCTGGCCAACGGTAGCGTCCTCGCCCACGTTGACAACAGCAGCCACATCGTCTGCAGCCACGTGCACGTACACCTTCATCGTTCTCTTTCTCTTTTTCTTTCTTGTGAGGCTCTTGACGCCCTGCCTGCCACGCTCTTGCTCTCAAATACTCCAAATTACTCCAATAAAGGCTCTCCACTGCTTCACGCCAAGATACGGATATATATATATATAAAATATGTATATATATACCTTCTCGCTCCTTCTTCGCAAACCGTGAACAAAATGCCTGCGCGAGTGCGAACCCCACCAACCTGCGTGTGCTAGGATATCAATCTATTCGATTCTATGCACGAGCGCGTATGCTCGTATGGGAGTGTGTAAACGTACACGTACGTACTACTAGTACGCGCTTCCTTTGTAAGGACGTACGAATTGAGTCCGTGCTAGTACCCGTAAAACACGTGGGTTCCCGCCACACTATCCATTTCAGTAACAAAGTACTACCTTTCCGGGATCTTGAACTATCTTGAACTATCTTGAACCATCTCTTGAATTCCCTGGATACTCAAGATATCCAAAAATTGATTGGAAAAAAAGAGAAAAAAAGAGAAGAGGAAATCGGCAAAGAAATCCTTCTCCCACAGCCGCAGACAGTGTGCGCGGGGACAGAAAGAGGAAGGGGCTGCGGCAAAACCACAAACCACGAAAAAAGCAAGTCTTGAGTCGCCGCGAGAGTAGTTTGCTGTATTTGTGTATTAGTGTATTTGTGTTGGAGCGATGGAGACGCCCAGCCACACGTTGTACATTCGCAACCTGGACAGCAAACTGCATCCGGAGCGCGTGCGGCTGCTGCTGTATACCGCTTTCACGCGGCATGGATCCGTGCTGGACGTGGTGTGCTCAAAGCAGACCCGGGGTCAGGCATGGGTGGTGTTCAAGGAGGTAGCGCAGGCGACGGAAGCGAAGAAGAGAATGGCGGGTAAAGAGCTTTTTGGAAAGGAAATGGATTTACATTATGCGAAGAATAAGTCGGACGCTATTGCGAGGCTGGATGGGACCTATCGTCCCAGGCCAAAACGCAAGAGAGAGTCTGCAGAAGATGGACCTGCGCAACATGGCCCGAAAAAACCCACTAACGCATCTGGGCATCAAAATGGAGCGGACAAGGCAGCCGAGGATGGAGAATCAGACAGTGATGAAGGGGAGAATGGCGGCGTCGCAAAGGAAATCGAAAATCCGCCGCACAGTGTTCTTTTTGCCACCGAGCTACCGAAGGAACTTACCGCAGTCGCCTTGGAGACATTGTTTAAGCAGTATAGCGGGTTTCAGCAGGTGCGGATGGTGCCTGCGCGTCAGATCGCCTTTGTCGACTTTGACAACGAAGCTAGTGCCACTCTTGCTCGCGAGGGGCTGGACGGTTTCAAGCTCGACGCGGACAACTCGCTCAAGCTTGCTTATGCGAAAAAATAAATCTCGCACCTTGCTCTTGCCTCTTGCTTGGCACAGTTATGCATTTATCCGAATTGATACCCAGCCCAACGCCTCTTGCTATTCTCGCGCTTCGGAATTGTCTTGCTACCTTTTGTATATTTTCCACATGAGGCGCAGTTTTCACTCATTTGCAAAGTATTTCAAGAGTTTTGTCTTGGATAGATGTTCCGCTTGGGTAAGCGGACGAGGCTCAAGTTGTGTAAACCCAACATTAGTAACGGCAAAGTTGAAATCTTTTGTGATCCTCCCAATCCGATGACTTGAAGCGTCTGCGCAAACTCTTGCCACTGCACCCTTCCCACGCTCTCGTCAGTGAGCTCATTGTCGTCTAAATTTAGCTCTGTAAGCTGTCTTAGTCGCCTGAACTGTGAAGGGATGTCGTTCACCTTATTGCCGCTCAGGTCGAGAAGAGAGAGCTTCCGAAGCTTGAAAATTGAGATCGGAATGCTGCTGAATTGGTTTCCACTGAGCAACAGCTCTTTTAGTTCTGTGAGGTTCTCGAAGCCATCTGGGAGCGCGCTGAGATGATTGTTCCGCAGGTCGAGCCTTTGCAGTCTACTCAAAGAGCAGACTTCTCTTGGAAGGCTCTCAACTCTGTTATTTGCCAACGAGAGTGTTCGGAGATTCATGAGGCTCCCAATTTGATGGGACAACATTTTGACACTTTGCCCTGTCAGCCACAATTCGCGCAATCCTTGCCCGGTGTCCCGCTTCATCTTGTATTTGTTGAATACCTCTTGTGGCACCATCACGAGCTTTCCATCGGCTTCTTCCCGGTCGTCTGCCTCTCCTTCGCACCTGCTTCTTTGCAGCTCGCGGTGCTTGTAGTAACCCAGGTCCACCTGCCATTTGTTCGCTTTCGTGGTCTTCATTCTTTCAATCCTGATCTCGTTCAATCCTCTCGAGCAAAGCGCATATACGCGTACACGCGCTCCCTTCGGCCTTGCGACCGACGATGCGCACTCTGCTTGCAACGGTGCTTAGCTCGCACCGTCCAAGCTCGATAGATAGTCTACCTTCTAGGAGGCGGGTAGTGGCGGCTTCTGTCATCGCTCTGTTTTAGACGACCACAGTATGCAGCGCTTACGAGACTGGTTCATGGAGGTCTCTCCTGTTCGCTGAATTCACAGCAAGTTTGGTAAAGTACCATCATGAATGATCCGTCCAATGGCGCCGTGGTCCGAGTATGGCAAAGTATTCACTGTCTCGCAGTCAATTAATCCATCTCAACAATAGTTCAAGAAATTAAAGTGATTCACAGCTCCATTCAAAGCGATTAGACTGGCTGTGAGTACAACGTTCAAGTGACCGAAATTCTCAAGTTTTACTTTCAAAGTTCAAGTTCAAGGCTTCAAGTTCCGCGTTGCCAAAGTTCAAAGTTTGGACATCTTGAAACGGATGGGGAACAGGAGCGCTTCTCTCTGCTCACGTACATTCCTTTGCTCCTTTCCTCGCTTCACAGTCAACTTCGCGGGCCTACACCAATAATCAACCAAAAGCGTAGGAAAGAAAGAGAGTGGCGGAAAGTGTCCTCGCGGACTGTTGAAACGAACGCAAAATCCAGCCGTTACCGCAGCCGTTACTAGACACTGAGACTGCACTCTCGGCAGCGTTCGCGCAGAGAAAGGACAGAGGCAAGGAGCACTTGGCACACTTGGCACACTTGGCATATTTGGCATACTTGGCATACTTGGCACAGGCTCACAGGCTCACAGGCTGGCATTTTGCCATAGTAAAGGGAATTGCGTTCCAGACGCGAGCTCGAAGAAGGAATCGGGAAGTCCTTTAGATTGATTGTGCGAAATGGCGTCGTGGAATACGAATAACCTCGCTGTGCGCAGGATTATGGCGGATATTCGAGAGCTGGAGAAAGACCCGAGCGACCAATATGCTGCGTCGCCTCGTGAGGTTAGTTGGGTTGGTTTGTTAGAGTTTGCTGAGAACGTTGAGCGAATGGGGCTTTGAATTCCTTGAGTCTGTAATTGCAATTGCTTTGGACTTATTCTCAGACCTCGGCAAGTTCGCCAAGAGGAAGGAGGCTGTCGCGCCGTGAGCGTTGGGATGAAGGTTTCTAAGTTTTTATATTATGATTGGCGCCGTGACTCTGAGTGCTGATGAGACGATTGTAATTCGCGCAGGAGGACATGTTTTCGTGGGATTTTGCGATTCGGGGGCCCTCTGGGACGGATTATGCCGGCGGGGTCTATCATGGGCGGATTACGTTGCCGTCAGACTATCCATACAAGCCGCCCAGCATATTGTTTCTCACGCCAAATGGGAGATGGGAGACGAACAAGAAGATCTGCTTATCAATTTCGGCGTACCATCCGGAGCAGTGGCAGCCTGCGTAAGTGCCATAAGGTGTGGTTGTGAACTTGTTTCTGAGAATGAAAAGATAAACGGAGTCTAACAATGGCTACAATCGCGTGCAGCTGGGGAATCCGAACCATCCTCGAGGCCCTCATAAGCTTCATGACTACTCCTGGAGAAGGTGCAGTGGGAGCATTGGACTACACTCCGGAAGAAAGACAGCGCCTTGCTCGCGAGAGTCAGAATTATAAGCATCCTCTTATGCCGAAGATTCCGGATGTCGTAGAAGGAGCTTCGAATGCTCAAGCGGCGAAGTACAAAGAGGAGATCGCAAAAATGCACGTAGTGAGCCTGGAGAATACTTCCGCTCCGAATAGTCCATCAGAAAACAGTAGCCCTGTACCTGCACCGAGCGTCGATACTCAGATGGGTGCATCTTCTGAAGATGTATCTCCCAAAGAAACACAAACCAACGAAGCCGAGGCCACAAACACGGCAGAGTCGTCAGGTCAGTTGCGTCATCGTACAGGACATGCTACTGGAGATCTTTCTTCCGAACCACATCTCGCTGCTTCCCAGCCCCAGCCCCAGCAAACCTCAAATGCTCAGCAAAGTCACTCCAATGCTCGCGATGGCCAAAGAGCCGCACAGCCCGTGCGGCCACGAGGGCGCACTGACTGGCTACTGTACTACGCGATCATACTGGCTCTCATTATTTTCGCAATCTTGTACCGTAAGGCTTTGAAGCGGTTTCGCGGAGAGATCTAAGAAGAAGAAACCTTGGCGAAGAATGACGAAGTTGTGAAATAGATCGCGATATGAGCTGTCCACGTTTTTTATGTTGGATATATCCCGGGTTTGTGAATGGGGAGGAGAGCGCGCTTGAAGCCTTTTGCGCGCGAGATTTGATTGAATTAACTTGGCTAGAATAGAACGAGAAGAATGTAATACTTATTGTGGCAATCCCTGTGAATTTGCTTATTGAAGAGGTGGGCTGGAGTTTTCTACGAGAGGTGGATCCGTTGTTCGCTTGTTCAACTTTTGATTTGAGTCTTTCCGGAGAAAGATTCTGGCGAGGCTTTCCATTCGTTTAGGAGACGTTGGCGAGCCTGGAGATCGCGCATCGCCTCGGAGCACTCCTGAGGGTTTGTGCGCCACCGAATTGTGTTCCCCGTTGCTGTACTTTCTCGATTTCCTCAGCTTTGTAGCCAGGAGATCCCTAACGGCGCTCAAATTCAGCTTTCTTGCAGGCTTGACACTGACTGGGTTCAATTCCTCCTCGTGCGGAGCGAAGCTTTCCAGAGTCGTGGCAAGTGTTTGAGCCGGAAAATCGGAGATATGATCAATTTCGAGGCTAACAGTGCCTCCGCAAAATCGTGGGACGGACTTGAACGAAAAGAGAGAAAGCATGCGCTCTTTTCCTCTCTCGTCCATAGAGATTATGTTAGTGTTGTGGAGAAGGGTTGGCGCAATTTTGTTTAACAAAACGCTTCCAAGACCGACGAAAAACTGGGATTGGGACACCAGAATCGTCTTCTCTTCTAGAAATAGGTTTGGGTACTGCTCCTTCAGTACCTCTAGTGACTTGAAATAGTCTTGAAAGGTCACCTTGTCGCGATATCTAATCTCATCCATGGCGAAGATTGGAGCAACAGTGACCACCGCCTCATGGCGGTACGAAAGTTCGTCCACTAGAATGGAGAGAAACTCGTAAACAGCGGAGAGCGCCTCCACGAGGCGGTTCTCGGACCATTTAACAAGCGTCTTGCGAATGGTTTTGCTCGAGACAAGCAAAAGACATGTGACGTGGCTGCGTTGCTCGTCATATCCAACGACAGGTACAAAAGGCATGAAGCTGTTGAGCTCCTTGAAGCTGGGCAATTTTTCCAAAGTAAAATCCTCCCTCTTCATTTTTTGATTGAGCTTGTCCATGTGGTTGTCAAAACGCCACTGAAGATACTGCAAAAAGGCCACGCTGGCACGAAGGAGATCGGAATGCTTGTTTGCAAATCTGTGAAGGGTGACTAAACCCCAGACCTCACGCGGAAGCGACTCCAACCGAACTCCGGCTTGTGCGAGGGTCTTCATGAGACTTTGACTCTTATTTCGCAAGTGCGTTGTCTCGTCAAGATGGAGCACTGCTTTCTGCACTACTTGGTCACGGTCAGGATTCATTTTCTTGAGTTGCATCAGGGCTCCGGCCTGACATTGCATCAAGTACGTTTGAAGCTCCTGTGCAGCAATCCTATCCGCCTTGCTAATTCCAGAAAAGAAGTCCAGCTCCGTTGCTTTGCTCCCAATTCCATAAGAGATTGGGTTTGCCTTGTACAGGCGCAGCTTCCACGGATCGTGTTTCACGGTCTCGTTATTTCCAAAGGTCTTCTTACCATGCAACGCCATTGGCAACACATCCTCTGAGAAGATTGCATTCAATCTCTGCAGCTTATTAACTGATACCAATTTGACGTTCGGCGGGACCGTCTCCATCTGTGTTTTAGAGACAGCCTCGATCAACGTGGTGAAAAATGGGTCTGGATCCCAAAATACGATGGAAATGTTGAACGGGTATGCGCCTGCCAAAGTCGCAAACAGCTGAACGATCTCGAAGAGACGATCCATTGAGGACGCCAACAGTGGTTCGCCATGAGCCTCGCAGAGAATTGCCAAAGAGTACACCTTCTTTTCGCTGACGGACAAGTGCTCGATAAGCAATTGTGTGCGCTCTAGAACGTACATGGCAATCTTTTTGAGATTCTTGAGTCCAAATTCGCGAAAGAGCCCGTCATAATTTGCAAGTTCTCCTAAATACATGTACTGAACAAGTGCTTGCTGGGTGCGATCTACATCAATGCAATCCACGTAAGGAATGAATTTGTTGAACTGAGGCATTCCCGGAATCTGACCCCACGTCAAATCCTTGAGGAGTATGTGACGCTTAACCTGATCAGCATGATTTTTCTCGCGGATCGTTTGCCACTCACCAAACTTCCTGGCCGCTTTCAGCTCGTCTTCGTTGCTCAGCCTGTAGAAATGTAGAAGCTGCAAATCTAAATTTGCTTCCTCTGTCGTAGTTCGCTCAACTTGGATTACCTGCCGCAAGCGAACAACTGCATTGATTTCGCTTGGTTGAACCATTCCATCCTGGAATTGGTCTAAAACACTACCTTGTTGAAGTACCTGAGACTTTAACTCTTGGCGGTAATTATTCAGCGTAATTTTGGCTGAAAAGTAGTCTCGACCGAAGGAGATCTTATGAGTCATGACCACGATGTTGAGCACAAACTGAAGAACATTGAGCGTAAAGACGCTGTCGAAGCACTCGATCGGACTTTGTAGATCAGGATCTAAACCGCCAAGGCAATCCGTGAAGTTGTCGTTGAAGACATATGATGTGCATGAAATTCTCCAAACTACAAATGCTGCAACAAGCAAATCGCCAAAGAGGCCATGCAGGAGAAGCATCTTATAGTTTTGGATATTACGCGAGAGTCTGAGAATTTCCAACTCAAGCTTGTCCACCGAAGCTTTGTCTTTCTTTTGGCCGTTTGTTTCGACGATTCTTGTCCTGCCTTTCTTCACAGGAATGCCGTGGTAGATTTCGTGGCGAATGTTGATTGCCTGGCGACTGTGACTGTACACCAAGTTGACTGCAAGGACGCAAATGAAGACGGTAGAGATGGTGTAAAAAATACTCGAAAAGCTGTCGATTCCCACTATTTGGACGTATGTGACAAAGTTGGCCACATCCAGAGACGCAGTGACAACCTCCATGATTAGCATCGCGACTCGTCTCCAGACCTGGGTCCATGCCTGAGACCTCTCGACGTCGGATAGGGGGACCATGACAAATACATCCTCTAGCTCGTCGTGATGATAAAGAAGGCTTTTGGCTGTGCGGCCCTTAAACTTTCCGGGTGCAATCTTGGTGGCCGTTCCCTGCAGAATAGGCGACAGCAACAGCAAAAGTGATCTAAGACTAGGGCTCGTCTGAAGGATCAATTGCGAAGCAGAGAAAGCAATGTCTCCAGCCTCGTATCCGGTGATCTCGAGAAGAGTCATTGTGAGCATAGGCAAACAGAGGCAGAGACTCGCAAGAGACAATCTCGTGGCGAGTTTGAATGATTCGTGGAGCATCCCGCGCGTGTCATACTCCTCGTTCGCGCAAGAGGCTTTCATAGAGTAGAGAATGAGTTTTTCGCGGGACTTGAAACCCATCATTGCACCAGTGCCAACTGCGGAAGAGAACAGCAAGAGAAGGATCGCGCCATTAACGCCTCTGTAGGTCTTGAAGGTGCAATATGAAGAGTATACCACGCCCAGACTCTCTGCGCCGGTCGCCAACCTGTACCAGATGATAGCGATTGCCAACGTGAAAGTCCAACTGATGATATAGTTCGAGCTTCGCTGAGTCTTATTAACGTTCTTCATTCCACTCCAGAACGTAAACAGCACAAGCCAGACTGACAGCAACCACCAGCAAAACGAAAATATCTCAAGAAAGCACCACATTCTGCATCTATCATCGGTGAGCTCCAAGGACCCCGACAATACAAGCAACGAACCGAAAAAAGGAAAGTGGTAACAGCACACTGCAAAGACATCTGCCAAAAGGACATAGCGGAACTGACGGAACGGTCCAAGCCTCAGGGCCGAGCCTTTGAGCCGCACATTTCTAAATACAATCAAAAGCGCCAACAAGTTAATACACTGGAGCCCGAAGCTTGTTGCCCACACTGCGGTGCTGGCTGACATTATCAGCCACGCGTTCTCATAGCAACAGAAGCCACACTCTGCCTTCGAACGAACTCCTCCCCCCGGTGCGCTGCGGGCTGCCAACTTCCAGCGCTCTATTGGCGCTGGTCCTCTCCTTCGCTGGTCCTCTGTATTTGGCGACTTGCCTCCCGCGACATGCGCATCCTCCTCTGACTCTGTCTTGCTCGAAGTCAATGAATAGAACGGTTTTATGTAGGCTGACCTCAACTCCTCGAACGTATGCGACGGTACTTGTGTCCTTACACCTTTACGTTAATGCTGCACCGTTTCCAGCTTCGCTGATCAGATGCAGTAGAGCGTTTCAGCCTCCAGCTACTTTTGGGCGTTACTGATTCTGTGTCCTTTCGCCCTTGGCGATTCTTCCTTCTTTCTTTCTTTCTTTCCTTCCTTCCTTCCTTCCTTTCATCCTCTCCGAATTGCCCGAGAGCGAAGGAGTAGACCGTGAGTTTATAGTACGACTGGCTTTTGTTTGCTTTCACATGACCAGTATTCCGTTTGTCTTTGTCTGTTTGGTTTGTAATGCTCTTTCCAAACTTTGAAGGTTGCTTGGTGGACGGACACATGGCATCTTTACCTTTTCATCGTCACCGTCAAAAGAGTACAGTTAGTCCGTTAGTAGAGCATTTCATAGCATATTCACTTTTTCAACGGTACTTATTGGAGCTGTTCTTGGGTGCAGGTGAGACACCGTGGTGCGGGTGGTTGTTTTGAGCGTTTGCGTCGAGGGAACATGAAAGGAGAGAGAAGAAGAAAGATTTGTAATGCTCGCCGTTAACGATGCTCAGTGTCAAGTTGCATAGTGGGTAGAGTACAATTTTGTCTCAACTGAGATTGGCAGCTTGCATCTGTACATGGATGGGGGCCGAAGATGAACAAGGCTAGAGAAAAATTCCAGAGCGTAGGAGCTGCTCACTCTCTTCAGCGGACTTTGAGTTTTGCAGGAGATCAAGGAATTCTATCAGCGGCCAGATAATGTCGTGCACGTGCGCGACAGAAGGGTCGTTGGAAATGTGCTCAATAGAGTCCCGGAATCTGCACGTCGAATTGGCGTGGGAGAGAATTGATAATTTAGCCAGAGCTTTTGCACATGCTCTACTTGCAACCCAAGTTTCGAGATAAAGACCCTTGAGGAGCCGGGAGAGAAGCAGGTCCGTATCATGAGGCTGCACCTGGGAACCAAGTAGCTGCTCCAAATTGCTTTCAAGGAAGGAAAATATAGCTGGCTTCCACATCGAGAGCTCTGGTGCATCTAAAAGGCACAAGATTTCCTGGAGAATCAGACCATGGATCCCAGGAGCTTTAGATGCCACTTGCTGCAAACAACCTGCCCAAATTTCCAATACTGAATCCAGCTCATTGGCATCAGGGGTCTTGATGAAGCGGTAAAAGCTCAGATCTAACAGCAGCGGTGTGAGGGTGGGCTCATAAGCAACGCGGTCTTGAAGTTCGCGAATCACACTCTCAAGATGCTCGCGGTCAAGCCCGACGCAGAGTCTTTTTAGTTGCTTGGAGAACGAATTCGATTGCGTGCCGTCGTCGTCTTCAGTAGCGTCCCAGTCCTTCTGCGGAGCTTCACCCCTCTTGAAGATGGGATGGAACGGTGCATCTGCTTCACGGCCCATCCACACCAGTGCCTTTAGTATCTCAACTTTGAGATCTGCATTGACGCATGTCTTACAAATATGAATGAGATCGGTCCACATGGAGCAAAAATTGGTCCAATCGTCTTCCTGGGAGTTGTTGCTGACCGGATTGGAGTTATCGTAGAGGAGTTTGTTTTGACAAAGGGATTGCAGGGCGCAAACAAGGGAAAAGAGCCCTGCGCTCCCGATGATCACTCCGCTGTGAATCAGTTCCTCCAAGGCCTCAAGGAGGGCGTCCATTGCAGGTTCCTCGGTCTCACCTGTCGGAAATGGAGGCAACGCACAACCTTGGAAGTACTTCCAAGAGCACTTGGAGATGCCCGTCACCGCAGCAGTGCGCACAAGTTCATCGCTGTCTCGAAGACGTAGCGCGAGAGAAACAAAGAACCCGTTCTTTAGCGACTCGTCGCAATGCTCGCACGTAATGATCGCGGCACACAATTTGATCCAAGTAATCTTGGTCACAAAATCTGAAAGATTGAGCTGTGAGCTGCCGGCCTGGCGATGGGGCAGTAGTTCGCTGAGGCGATTTGCGATAGTGTTGGCAACATCAGATTCACCAGACATCCGAGAGAGGAGCAGTGCACCCGACTGCCGCGCGACATTTGAGCTGGAACTGCAAAGGCCACTGCATGCGATTTCCAAGTCAAACTGCGTCGGTTCCAGAGCGCGAAGAAAGCTGACCGTCGAGCTCGCAAGTCCGGAGGAGCCATCGGTCAGCTTTTTGATTGCACTCTCTCCTTTGGAGCCTCTCCTCCTCGAAATAATAGCTTTCAGACTTGCGCGGCGGCTCACCTTTGCGCTCGCGCTCCCGCTCGATTGCTGCAGGGCTTGGCTCGAAGCTGCCATTCCTCCCGTCGCTCTCAAATGCGCGAACGAATCGGACCATTCGAGAACACTCGCAACAGTTTCGACAAAGCTCTCCTCACTCTGGCGCTCTTTGCAGAGTCGCAATAGGCCTCCGTACAGCCGCACAGCTGCCACGCGCCGTTCAGGCGAATCTCGCGACAGTTCCGCTGTTTCCAGCGCGCTGATGCACTCTCTCGCCACGGGGTCCGGGACTTTGCCCGCGTTGACGATCATGCCCGCGAGCACGTAGACGAGCCTCGTCACCTTGCGCTCTTGACCCGAGTCCCCCAGCTGCGGCAGCAACTTCTTCACGAGCGGCAGGAGCAGCGACGCGGGTGGAGCGGCTCCGCATTGAGCGTGCACTGCGGCCACCACTTCCGAGAGCCGCTTTTGACAAGCCTTTGCGGTCCCGAGACCCCCGTCCCCGACGCTGATACCAACTTTACCGCATCGCTCTTGCAGGTCCGCCAGCTCGCGCTGCATCGCTCGCACAATCACAAGCTCTCTATCTCTCTGTCTGTCTCTATCTCTACCTCGGTTGGTCGTCGAGGGATCGGCAACACTCGTCAGAGTTGTTTGCAAGGATCTGATCTGTCCGCCGACCACCCTGTTAGTACAACGCGCGCGAAACTAAAGCTAGCTGGCTGGCTAGCCAGCTACTGCCGAGTACCTACGGAAAGGTGTCCTCGCAGGCAGTGCGACCACTTGCGGTTGGGATCACTCGGATCGGATTATGGAATTATGGAATTATGGAATTATCAGGAGCACGTGAGACTGCTCCCAACAGCAGACAAAGAAGCAGAAGCAGAAGCAGACGCCGGCGTTGGAAGTACGCGGTCGGGTGCGAGTGTTGACGGACGCGACGAGGACCTAGGGAACCTAGGGAGTGGGCTCTGTCAGCTCAAGACGACCCGGTTCTAGTGCCCTTGCATGGTCATGTTTGTTGAATACGGCTTGGGGTCGTCGTGCTTCTGTGTTGGCTATGTTGGCTCGAGAGGACACCGCGAGGACGCGTCTCGCTAGCTCGCTGGATCGGTGCAGCAGTCGCTTTTGCTTTTGCTTTCTTTGGATGATCGTCCAGGAGATCCAGGACTCGAAGATGAACGTGGTTTTACACTGTTAACACTAAAGTGCGTTTGGAACAAATAGTTGGGGAAGGTTTGCAAGCTGCTGCTTTGTAAATCGCGCGTAAATGGGGTCCACGACTTGGTCTGCGCAGAACACACCAAGTCGCGCTAAACAGTCAACAAGAGCTTGGAACGCATTGAACGATAACACTGCTTGGGTGTGCGACGATCGTGAAGGAATTGCGACGCAAAGTGGCGAAGAAGACGGAAAGTCTCGTGCCGCCATTTCACACTTCAATCGCAAATTCGTCGCAAACGGATTGTGCAACATCAAGCTAATAATTATTCTTGCTTGCCATGATGAGCTACGGGTGCTACGAGTAGAACGCGCACCATGATGACGTCGGCCCCCTGCTCGTCTGATCGAAAATCGAAAAAACAGGTTAGATGTACATTTGGAACAGGAAATGTAATGCACATTGACAGCCAGTCGAACGAATTCCGTCACATCCGTCACCACATCACCCCTTCCTTCCTTCCTTCCTTCTTTCCTTCCTTCCATCCACCGCCATCCGCCGCGATGTTTGCGAGCCATCGCGCACCATCGCAGCAGCCTCCATCGCCACCGTCGTGAACCACAACAGCAAAGCATCATAAAACATCCCACACTGCTCACATCTGCTCACACACACACATGCCATACATGCAATACATGCACTGCCCACACTTGCACGCCAACCGCGTCCATCACATATTCCCACTTGCAGTTCAACATTTTCTTATTCTTTGTTATATTATCAAGAGCGTCTTATAGCGTCTTCTTGCTGCGCTTTAGCTCTAGTCTAGAGAGCTAGACTAAAGTAGTCTCGACAGCTTTACAAGATCTACAGGAGCTGCTGATAAAAGTCAAGCGAGTTGGCTAAGTTGGCAGCTACCTTCCAGGCGTCTCAGAGTGTACTCAGTACTCTACTACGTGCCAGATCCACAAAGAGACAAAGAGAGGAAAGAGAATCAAAGAGAGGAAAGAGCGAAAGAGAGAAAGAGCTTAAGAGAGGGAGGACACAGAGAGAGGACCGAGGACACAGGGGAGAGGATACACATATACCGGCACTATACAAGGTTGGGCCATCTCATTCGCCGCTGCCGTCGAACGTCTGCGGCCACTGTAAAGAAAGCAAGAGGGAAAGCAAGAAAGAAAGCAAGAAAGCAAGGAAGAGGTGGGCACACGGCTGCGTGTTGGAGATGGGCGAGAAAAGCGAAGCCGCCCCGCACCAAGTGCACGGAAACAAAGGTGTGTACTGCGGGGGTTCGTGGGTGGACATCGAGGACTGCGGGGACTGGGTATCCGGAGGGTGCGGCGGGGACGCCAAGTTGCACGCGGCGAAACTGCGCTCGGAACGGCGGAAGGCCGGTGCGGCGGTGTCGGAGTTTGATGTGGTGATCGTTGGCGCAGGGTGCGTGGGCAGCGCGATAGCAAGGGAGTTGGCAAAGCGCAAGTGCTCGGTGCTGTTGCTGGAACGTGACGACGATGTGACGCAAGGTGCCACGAAAGGGAACAGTGGCATCGTGCACTCGGGCTACGATGACAAGCCTGGGTCGGTGCGCGCCAAATTCTGCTGGAAAGGGAACCAGATGTTCGCTGAATTGGACAAAGAGCTCAAGTTTGGGTTTTTGAAAAACGGCTCCTTGGTGCTGGCGAACGGACCGGAGGAGGAAGCCGTGCTGCAGGAGCTGTTGGATCGTGGTCACCAAAATGGTGTGGAGCATCTGCGCATCATTGGGCAGGACGAGGTGAGGAGGCTAGAACCTCACGTTAATCCGAACGTAACTGCTGCGCTGCTGTCGCCAAGCGCAGGGACCGTTACCCCGTACGAGTTCGCAATCGCACTAGCAGAGAATGCTGCAGATAATGGCGTAGACGTTCGCATTCGACACGAAGTGCGCAGCATAGAGCGTGACGGGGATCAGTTTGTTGTGACTGCACAGAACTGGGACCCCGAGCTTGGTCCGAATGGGAAAGGAGCAGCAGTCTCACCAACCATTACCATGGGAATTCTTGCCATTTGCGTCGTTGGGCTCGGCGTGTGTCTCAGCGGGTTGATGCAAGGGAAGAGCATTCATGCCCCAGAGTGTCTTGGTGGCGCGATCATTGCGCTAGGTGCCCTGGCCTCTATCCCCGTCGTTTCCGCAATAGCAAAGGAGCGCGGGATAAGCTCGGCAGCAATTCTGGAGCACGCATTGCACCCAACCCTGGCTTTCAAGGCCGGGAACATTGGCAGGACGGAGACGTTTCGCGCTCGGTTTGTCATCAATTGCGCAGGGCTCTTTGCTGACAAGGTTGCCAATATGGTCGGCGACCAGTCATTCAAAATCAAACCACGCCTTGGAGACTACCTGCTTTTGCACAAAGACCAGGGCCATTTGGCTCGCCACACATTGTTTCCGTAAGTTTTTTTAGACCTCTGATCAACGAGTGGTTGCCTGCTGTTGCGTTTCCCTAACTATCGAGTTTTAATCTTGGCTGTCCCTGCAAAGTTGTCCACACCCCAAGCTCGGAAAGGGAGTACTTGTCCAAACCACATTATGGGGAAACCTCATCCTCGGCCCCACAGCGCGCGATACGTACGACAAGGACGCGATGGGAATGAGTAACGAGGAGGTGTTCGCGTATATTTTGTCCAAGTGTCGAGAGTTGGTGCCTTCTTTTGATGCTGGCAAGGTGATTCACTCGTTCTGCGGCGCGCGAGCGAAGAGCGATCGTGGAGACTGGATCATCGAGGAGAGTAGTGCAGCCAAGAACTTCTTCAATGTTGCTGGAATTGATTCTCCGGGTTTGGCCGGCTCACCTGCTATCGCCTTAGAGGTGGTGGAGATGCTCACCAAAGCTGGTCTGAGCTCTGAAAAGTTTGAGCAATTCAATCCAATTCGCAAGCCCTTGATTGTTCCAAAGAAGAACTGGAAGGGTATGAAAGGAGAGAGACTCAAGGTATACACACCCGACATGAAAAACCTGCCCCCCGAGCAAAAGGTGCTGTGCAAGTGCGAACTGGTCACCGAAGCAGAGATCATTGGCGCCGTTCGCTCAAGTCTCACTGTCGATAATACGCAGGCTGTGCGTAGACGGACTAGAGCTGGAATGGGGCACTGCCAGGCTAGGGATTCTCCGCACTGTGAGGATAGGGTAGCAGAGGTGATCGCAAGAGAAAAACGAATTCGAGTCGATCAAGTTGGCCGAAGGCCGTGGCCAGCAACGTCGCTGCTGCCGCAGCGGTGGTTGACCGATAAAGACAAGGACTGGTTTCGCTCTCTCGTCTTGGGTAAATAGAAAGGGCATTGCTCCGGTAGTTTGGCTCTTGATTTTTTTTTAAATGCAGTGCTCGTATTGACCAGGGAAAAGATTGACAAAGACAAGCCTTTTTTTCTTTTAAATCTATACTTTACACTTGTTGTTCGTGCCATTGGGCGAAAGGTAACTTGCAGAGTGCTCGCTTCGCACAGAAATAAAATCGCGGAGGAAGCATGATCCTACTAACAACAACTTTACGCCAGCATTTCGAGCTTATCGAGAATGCTTCTTGCGACGCGCTGTCCGTGTGGAATTTTGTCGACGTGCGGATCGACGTACTCTTTATGCATAACGCAATTGGACCCATCCTCGAAGCAAGGGTGGTCTTTCATTACCGTGAAATGACCTGGGGTTGCCCAAGAGCAGCTAGACTCAACCCCGATCTGATTCTCGCCGAGCTTGAGATAAAAGAAGCCAAGTTCACCCCAGTACTCGCCCCAAGAGTTTCTGCCAATCCAGTACTGCGTTCCATCTTTAGCGGTGCCCCATCCGAGGAGGGAGATGACGTGATTTGTCTTCTTGTCACTAACAGGATCGTCGAGAATTCCTCCAGTGTAGTTGTCAAGTGGGACGGCATTGAGAGAGCACGCAATAGGCCCGCGGCTGTAGATCTCTGCTTTCATTTTATCGGCGCCCTCCAGCTTGCCGTATTCTGCGACGGTGGCGTTCGGAAACATCTCGATCGCAGCGCACTTGGTGCCAAAGCCTGAAGCGGTGTGGTGGTCATTAGTCACGTAGCATGTGCGGCAAGTGTTAATCGCTGAGCAAGTAAAGTCCTTGGAATGGCAAAATGGGCTGGTTGAGTTGATGCTGCAGGCTTCGTAGAGGAGACACGACTCGTAAGGAACGTATCCTCTGTCGTGGATGAATTGGTATGCGCCACTGTGGCTGCCTCCAAAGCACGAGCCTGCAACAGTTTGCCCGCAATTGAGGATGAACTGGATAGAAAGGCTGATGTCGACACCTTCCCCATCGCGGGCAATTTTGATTCTGTCGGCCAGTGCGCTCATGGAGCCGTGTGCCCAACAGCTTCCACAGTACTGCGGGATGTGCTGATTGAGGACCCTGGTGACGTAGTTCTTCCCGTTCACGTTCCTCCAGTCAAAGTTATCCGGGAGCTTGTGCGCCTCCACATAGGTATGTGGTAGCGGCGAGACCACTTTTTCAGGGCGGTCATGGCCGTCCATGACCACAAACTCGTTCATGCGTAGCTTTTCTTGGCCGTCAACTTTGCCTGACGCGCACAGCGCCACCACAAGCGCGACCACAATCTTTCCTCCCAACATCTTGCAACGCCCTTTCTGCTCTCGCAATCTCTCCTGCTATTGCCCTCTCCGACCTGTCGCCACTTTCGTCTCGTCTTGTCTCGTCTCGTCTCGTTCGGGGTTTGCTTGCATTCCAAAACAAGTCAAAAGATTTGGCTCTTGCTCTCATTTGCTCTCCATGGGACTGGCGGACTCCTAGCGAGCGTGGCCCTCCGAGTCGCCAGCACCACATTGACTAGCGTTATAGGTAGCCGCTGCTTACTTGGGCCGGGGGTCGCGAGGTTTCTCCGCGCATTCATTTCAGGGCCAGGATTGTCCACTGTGGGAGGGCGGGGAAACTGAAAGCGACGCCGAGCCCTGGCGTGACCCAGAGATGGCGAACTGATGTTCTTTCTTCCCTATGTACACTTTCTTTTTCGGCATTTGCAAACTTTCATTCACACTCAATCTAAAAATTATCAACAGCAAAACTTTCGAATCATTGATTCAAGACAAGCTTATTTTGACTTGGAATCACGCTGAAATAAACGTGCTGCGCGCGCTTTGGCACTTTGGCCTCTTTGGCCCTTGGGCTTCCTGTGCTGCGGAAGACGCGCGTGGTTTCGCGATAGTTGAGGTGTGGAGCTGCAGGCACCGGCAAAGACGATCTTAGAACGTTCAACCAAGATCGATCGTCGAAAGGGCAGCGAGCCCCATTGAAATGCAATATCGCAAGGCCCTTTTCCTTGTTACCGACCTCGAGGATCGATCATTCGTGCTATCCGTGCCATGCAAGACGACTTGGTTGGCATTGTGAAAGAGTTAATGCGTAAACGATGTTCATGAAAATGCTCGAAAGAGAAAGACTAGACAGAACCAGGGGAGATTTCAGGGATGTCGATATATTTATCACGAAGCCTCTCGAAGCAGCTTTTTCCAATGGCAAAAATGCCGTTTGCGCAGCTAGCTCCCTTCAGGAGATCAAAGGGAGTGAAAGGAGAGGAAAATTTCCGTCTCGCCCATGGACGTTTGAGTGGATCACAGTGGTGCCACTCTGTTTCGTTTCACCGTGGCGTGGCCCGAAAGCAACGTTCCTTGGGCCACCTCCACCTCGTTCACACTTTTTCGGAACACGTCGTCCTGCTCGTGACCTAAACAGGTCAAAGATTACCCGGAACGTGTTCCAGGGAATCATTTGTCAAAGAGCTCAACTTGAACATACTCGAGTTCTGAGCACTGTGTACCTGACTGACAGTGAGAACCAGCCACTTTCCATCAAGCTTTACGCAGCATCGCGCTCACGTCATTCGCGTCATCTTCTTCACACGCTAGTCTTCACACGATGCTTTGGACGGCGAAAAAGCCGAGGCCATTGGAGGCGCCCAGACGTGTGGTAAGCTTAGCGACGTTCATTATATGGCGGGATCAAATCTTGCGCTTTTGGGAGATTCCCCATGGGGAGAATGCGGGACAGCACTGCAATGCGTGTAATGCGTGGGGGCACAAAAGCTGCGGAGCTGCTGCGGAGCTTACCGTTCGTCCAAATTGTTGTGCATGTGGAAGTTGCGTGCCGCATGTGCCGCATGTGCCACCATGAACCCCTCCCTGCGTCGTTGTGATCGTCGTGCCTTGAAGTGGCAAGCTAATGCATTTTCGGGAAGCGCGTTTACAAATTCGCCATGAGAAACAACGCGAGACTTTTTTTTTGGTTGTTTGGGCACTGTTCGTGATCTGAAGAGGAAATGTTATAAAGCCCTCAGAAAGAAATGCTTTGATGATCTTGCACCGCGAAAGGCGATTCGCTGTTTTCACGGCATTTCAAGCCCACACTTCTGAAGACTTGTAGAGAAGTATGCAACTAACAAAGAATGAGGAGTTTTGAAAAGGGAGCAGATGCTTGTATTTATGATCAGGGAACAAAAAATCAGTACAAGGGCGGAAGACAGAAGGTGCCAAGAAGGCCGGGGCTAACATCTAGTAAACTAAGGAAAGGTCTCGAGCGGACGCGCGGGCAAGCTCAAAAGTCCGGCATGTCAACAAAGTCGAGAACCTTCTCGTACTCGTCAGTATCGACGTAGAATTTGAAGGAGAGCATGTTGCAGAAAATGCTTTCCATACGGTTCACCTCGCTCATGTGGACTCCCCCGACCTTGCTCCAAAAGTCATTGCCGATGGGGCGGTCCTCCTCGAATTTTGTTGCCACGAGAAAGCCGACCATGACGAGGCGGTGGATGTTTTGAGCATTGAGGTGGTAGTCTGGGCACTCCTCCTGGAGGCGCTCGATGTAAATGTACGCGAGAACAGCGGAGCGAACGCCCGCGGATTCAATACCACCACCATGTCCACGCCAGATGTTGACGTAGCGGGCAAGGCGCGCGATGTAGTCCTCGATCCCAACCGCAGGGATCTTGCCCTTGGAGAACGAGTCGTTGTCGTTGAGCGTGTTGTCTTCCGCGATCTTGCTGTTGAGGAGCTTTGCGATTTGAGTGACGATGCTGAAGCCGTGCTCGTTAAGCGCGTTGGACTCGTTCAGAGTCGCTCCGCGGGTTCCATCCAAGTCCGAGATCTCAGAGATGCGCTTCTCCTCTTCCTGCTTGCGAGAGCCAATCTTGCTGACAAGGTTGTTGACGCGCATGGAGATGCGCTTGAGTGTGCTGCGTGCCGGAGCACGGTTGTTTTCAGACATGACGCCCATCTTGTTGTTCGGGTTGCGATCTAGGTCCTAGATTGGGGTTTTCTTGTTTGAAGCTTGAGACTTGCTCGTTCGCTTGAGTTTGGTGACTGAACAGTCTCGGCGAAAGGTCTTGGATGTCTTGAGAATGCAGTTCGCACAAAAGTGTTGTTTTGTCCCGAGTTGAGCAAGGAACGTGTCTTTTTGCAGCCGTGAGTCTGGAAAGAGAGCAGGGCGGAAAAGAGATCTGATTCGTCGCTGTCGGACACAATGGAGTCGAGTTTTGAAACTGCGAGCTCGAAATAGTGTTGAGGTACCGCGAGCTGAGACGGGTCCGTCCCTCGCCTGATTCACAGCAAGTTGTTGGCGAAGAGGTCAATGAATGGCACAAAAAGAGACCTGGTCGATCTTTGCTAGACTGCTGTTGAACTCAAGTTCGGGTTTGTGGTCGCCACGTCGACTTCTGATCTCTGCTTGCCTCGCTGTCTGGCTGGCGAATCGATGCTACCACAATTCAAAGTTTGCAGTGAATTTGCCTCGCCTGCCTCGCGCGATGGTCAGGATAGCAGCTATCTATCCAGTAGGAAGGACGGAGTGGCACTCGTTAGTTTCGCCAGTGCCCTAGCACTTGACTGTACACAGTACTTTCCCTCGCTAGTTGCTAGATAATGGTTTGTGGCGGCGCATGCAATTCAGACCGGTGCAGTGTGGCAGGCAGTCTGTGCAGTGAACGCAGCGAAAGTGGCCTCGTGAATTTGGAATTTGGAATTTGTTTCCGTCTCTTCGGCGTTTCACGCGGCTCTGCAGCGGAGATGAAGGTATATGGGTACTGGTGTTGATGGGGTGTTGCTCAGTGGTGAATGTATGTTCCTCGCGTCTTACGAGTCGCGTGAGGGATTGAGGATTGGAGTAGTTAGTAGTCAGCACCTTCGTCGATGAGTTCTTGCAGCAAGGTCGTGCAATTCTGAATTCTGCACTCTCTTACGCGCCACCTGGGCAACGCTACCATGCGTCGAACCTCGTCGATCTTTGCTTCCTTTCTTTCCTCTTTCCCGGCAGCCCACGAATGAAATCATTTGAATTGTTGATGATGATGATGGATGTGTGAATTACTCACGCGAAACTCTGCGCTCGATAGTCTCCCAAAGGTAGCATCATGACGACCTTCCATCATCCTATGTCCTCTCAGTCGAGGGTGCCAACATGTGTCAACATGTGTCAACATGTGTCAACTCTGCCAACTTTCAAGGGTGCTTGCAGTGCTTGCCTGCTGCTCGCCACTGTGTCATTCCGTCTCCTCGCCTCCGTCTACCTAGCACGGACTAGCGAGCCTAGCTCTGGGAAAAGGAAACCGCATTGCAGCGTTGCACAGCTCGCGAGTGTAGCGGCTGTTAGCGCTCTCCCACGCAGGCGTCCATCCTTCCTTCTACTCCCGCCCAAAGCCAGTCCTCCCAAGCGACCCTGAGACTTTGCCGTCGACGATGCTCGCCACAATCTGCGAGGGTGTTTGGAAGGACTCGAAGGACTTGACGCATTGATGCGAATGCATGCATTGACCATCATTGACCCCTGAGTGCGGAGTAATTTACGGAGTACTGAGTGTGCTGACTGTGCGATGACAGTGGTGACACCGCAAGCATGATGCACCGCGTACTGGTACTGAGAACTAGGTACTCAGTACCATAGTACTCTTCTGGAGTTGAGAGCTTGCTCACTGTACTCGCCGAAAATGCACCGCGTTTACTGCGTTTACTGTGTTCCTGTCATTGATTCTGAACGAACTCACCCTGAATTCATTATTCTGTTCTCTGAGAATAACGAATCCTGAAGAACAGATCTACAAGACAGACAGACTCACTGTCGCGCCACGTTTTGAATTTCCTCGCGTCGTCGTCAGTTGATCTCACATTCCCACATTCTCACATTCTCACACTCATAGAAAGGAAGAAAGTAGAGCAAGTGCGGCCAGGACAACCAATCAGGGACATTCTCTTGTCACAAATCCAAGTCGCTCTCACCGATTGCTCGCGAGCTGCTGCGACTCGGCCTAGGCCTCCTATCTGCGAGCTAGCTGGCCCTTCACGCGAGACGTCGCGAACTACCAAAGTTGCGAGTCAAATCGTCCTCCCGTTCCTTCCTTCTTTTCAACCCGAACCGATCAGTTGGGAAAAGTGTCCGAAGAGTTGCATTAACAGTGACAGTGGGAGCATCCAGCTCTCCTGCTGCGGTCCGTGATTCGCGACTTTTGCAATCTCTGACCACTCTGACCGCTCGCTCACCGGTTTTTATTGAGTGGCTCAGATGGCTCAGAGTGTGAGAAGCAGAATTCAGAACTCAGAAGAACTTCTTTCACACTGTCAAAACAGAATAATTTACTGTTACTGTTGATTTTAATCTAAATTCAAATATCCAAAAGCCTTTGACCGCTTGACTCACTCGCTCTCCGAAAATCTTTCCAAATTTATGATTCGAAATTCCATGCGCTGCTTTCGCTGTGCCGTCGAACTGCTCCGCAATACTTCCCAAAGACTCTTATGTCTCTTCATTAACTACCAATAGCACTACACCTCGTAAAGGCTGTTAAGAAACGCCTAAATCGAGAGTCCTAGACTCCTGAGGTTATGCGATTAGGTAACATGCCTACCTCGCACACTGCTAGTCCCGGGTACCATATGGTGGTGACTAACGGTTAAAGTAGGAGTGTGCAGACGAAATTCTCGGCACTGGATTTACAAAAGCAGGGTAGAGGTGGCTAGTCGAGATGCCTAGTTGTGTGCCGCGTCATAAGAGTTGGAAACGCATTACCCTGTGGAAGATGGCACCTAGCACGCGTTGGCTCCTGGGATGTTACTAGGGATGAATGGGATAAAAGTCTAAGAGTGGCTGTCAGTCCTGTCTTTTCGCAGTGGGCTGTGAATAGTGAGATTTTACCAAAACATTTCTCAATCAACTCTCAATTGAGTTGAAATCAAAACACTCAATTTTTTTTGAACTCTTGGTTAAAAAAAAAAGAGAAGAGAAACGATAGAAAGCTGCACTTTATTGTGTGAAGAAACAGCTGGGAAACAGACATTATCGAGTGAAACAGGCGTTCATTTTATTGACTGCGAATTTGGCAATCCTGTGAAAAGCGAATGATGCATACATGCAGATGAGACATGATGGGCAGCATGAACGCAAACCTATGCCCACACTGTCCACACATTCACATTCACGTTCACATGCACATGCAATCACACGCATTCACATCCACATTCAGTAGTGCCCAGTTAGTACTACACTTGTGTGGCAAGTTACTGGAAGGTGGAAGGGCAGTCAGAGAAGTCAGAACAACCAAGGCTTGCCTTTTTACATCTTTACCTCTTTATACCTCTTTTACCTTTGGACTTGCTTTTCCTTCGCGAAGAACGACAGCAAGAATCTCTCGTCCTTTTTTTTCAGCTGCTCGGATGTAAGAAACTTTTAACTGCGTTGCTGTTCTTCGCGCAGCGTTTCACTGTGGTTTGTGCCTGTTAACCGCACAAACAGCATCAAACAGCGCAGCAGCACTAGCTCCCTTGCGTACCAGCTGGTACCCCACACGGAAGCGCAATACATCGCATCGCATTTCACTCAAGCCCAAGTCTAATTAATTTCTGGGCTCTTCAGAATTCAGGTAGAGCTTTCGTCTGCTTTCGACTCGACTTGCAATCTTGCGCGGCGAGCTGGCAACCGCGCATTGGGTCCTGCATTCAAGCCATGCAGCCTACAAGGTGGCTTGCTTGCAGCGAAATATGCCGATTCCCGAGTCCCGCTCTCCCATCATGCCATCTTCCTCTCATCTTGCCATCGTCGACGCAGCGACAATTGGTGACAGGAGATTCAGGAGATGGCAGGAGCGGCAACTCGAAGTGTACCTACTACATCCTACTGCTGGCTTGGTTAGGTTGGCTAGCATGCCCGTCGCTGAGGTTTTTGCTCGAGATCTGCAGCTCAACGGTGCGCCACAGTGCCATTGCTGGCGTTGTGAAACGGCAAACATCCGGCTTGAGGGGCCGGCTAACTAAGAATCGAGCGCAATGAGGCGCAACAACGAGCACTGTAAGCCGTCGCATTCGACTCGTCCACGCCAGTCATGCCGCTCCATGCCTGTCTTCTTATGACTGACTCACTTGGTCCGTCCGTCAATGACTCCGCAGAGCTTCGCGATGCTCTGCTGGCTGGCGAGAGAAAGAAAGAAACACAGAAAACGTTCGAGCTCCTGAAGCTCCGAAGCCGCTGAAGCCTTTGTTCCGCGACCGAGCGCAGGAACAGGACCACCGTCTCGTCTATACCGGTAAGTTGTCAACAACTCGAAGTCCGTCATCATCACGGACTCACGGTGACACTGACTCAGCAACGCCAGCAATCGTTTGCGCTCAGGAGCGCTGGACCATCTCCGTATGTTTGGCGCGATTCTTTGCAGTCACTGTCACATCCTGTCAACGACTTGTTGTTCAATGAATCAACTGTAAATACATGATGCTTTCAATTCCATTCAAACATGAAATTACTGTTAATTCAATTTCAATCAAAGTAAAATATTTATTCATTTCTCGATGGGCAATCAATATAAAGTAAAATGGGTGACTCTCTCATGCGTCCAGGTCTACGCGAGTGCCTCCGCCGTTCCCAAAACAACTTGCGAAACCGATTTCGCGACACTCCGCAACATCAATCCACGCTCTTAGTCAGTCAGTCAGTCAGTCATAATCAGTCCGTCAATTTCCTCAATTCGCCGAGCGACTTCAGCTTCTATACTACTCAGCTCTTTCGAAGTCACTTTTTCCACTTTTTCCATTCTTTCCTTTTCTTTTTTCCATTGACGACCTGCTGGGACAGTACTCAAGCTGGCTTCTTTGGCATGATGACGCGCCGCAGCTGGCCGTGCCTAGCGCTCTGCTACTTTGAACTGTGCAAAAGGAGAAGATTCACGTTGTGTTGGCAGCGTGATGCTAGACTAGCTTGTAGATGGGATAAGAATGGTTTTGGAAGCCCCAACTGGCTGGAACAGAGAACGATCTAAGAACGAAAGTTGGTAAGAAGCTTTCACTTGGGAGATCTCGCGCGAAAGCATAGAAAGCATGTGCGAAAGCAGGTGTTTCCTAGTCTTTCCACGTACTTCCGATGCATTTTCGCACAATCCGGCAAGCGGCCTAGTGCTGTTGCTAGTGACCTGGCAAAGTGCGAGAGCATTGGCGAGCGCGACCCAGCTCTTTCGCAATCCTCCGCAACTGACGTGACTTGGAATGCTGCTCCATCACTGACATCACAGCTTGCGTTCGTTCGCAAGTGTACAAAGTACAGCGGACAAGGTGATCGCGTGCTGAGGTGCAACACACGCCGATCGCCGTCCGCAACTCCGCAAACCTTTGCGCTCAGCGGTCCTTGCCGTCGCGCGATATTGCGAGACACCCTTTTTAGTTTTTAGTTTCATTGCCAAGTGACTTCAAGAATGATAAGCTTAGAATGAATGAATGGAAAGAATGATAAGAATGAATGAATGAATCGACTTTGTACTTTCACTCACCTACTAGTCCACTTTTCGAGCGCCTAATACCACGACTAAGAGCTCTTGTTAATCGCGGATAAATTTGTCGTATGGTATCTTTATAAAATGGTAAGGTTGCATAGAATCAGGTTGGTGTGTACCGCCCGCATCTTCTCTGGTCGACGTAAACAGTAGTAGTTGGATTTCGCCGTGCGTGTTGTGCGTGTTGTGCGCGTTGGATGGATTGCTATGGTTTAGTTAGTGGAGTGTGAGTCAAGAGTGGGATAGTGCAATCACGACATTAACGGCGAACGAATCGGGTTGAAGTACTCAGTACCTACTAGAGACTTTTATCCATTTTATCGCGATGAAGAAGAGTTGCTAGTGGAGTGAAATCAGGCGAGCTGAGGTGAAATCAATTGCGATTGCAAATCACTGCCAACGCTGTCAACGCGCTCCGGAATCTGTGAGCGTGCGTTCTTTGTTTCTTTCTTCGCTGCACTCCGTAATACTCCGTAATCCCAATTGACGAAATACATATGGAGACTTTTGCCAGTGCAGGTAGGCGCTGTGAAAGCAGAGGTAATAGCACCGACGTTGCCTGTCATTGAACACACTCCTCTGGCTCAGCTCTGGCGAGGTGTTTAGGTTTTCTGTCTCTGCTCACCGCTTTCCCTCTCTCTCTCCCCCTCTCCCTTCCCTCTTGAACAAAGTCTAAGCCCAAAAGCAAGGCGAGTAGCAGACTTCGGGTGACGCGTCAGCACGACAATATCAGGCGCCCTTGTTCTGACTGAGACCCCTGAGCCTGTGATCAGGCGAAGGAGAAGGGCGGCCACCTCGCACCAACGGACGGCTGGCAGGTCTGCTTTTACACTCGCAAATACCAACCACTCCCTCCAAGGGAGCTAGCCTCCGGTCCCCGAGTGTCCCGAGTGTTCCGAGTGGCATGAGACTCGGTTGTACCGGTGAGAGGAGGTAGCCGTGTGTGTTGCATGTGGTGTGTTGGCGTTTTTCTGCGACACAACAAGATCAGCTACAGTGCGTAGCGCCCTTCGGGTTCGTCTCCACTCCGCTCTAGTCGAGCAAGCACCGCAAGCACACATACAACTTCCCATCACCACAAGTTGGCTTGCGCAAGTAGTCGAGAGGGTGAAAATCACCGATCCAAGCCGTCAGGCAAGAGATTCAAATCCTTCGGCGGCACAATCGAGCGCATCAAAAGGCAGAGAACGCCAACAGGACCAAGCCTAAGCTCCGCGTCGGGCTGGCAAGCTAAACCGGCAGGTAGTTTTAAAGTCGTCTTTGAATGTGGTACACAACGACTTGTTTTTGCAGAGAGGCATTGTACCCAGCACTCACTCAGCGCCGTAGAGTGTAGAAAAACCAAAAGTCGATTCGTCCCCGTGAGCCGCCCTTCTTCTAGTTGAAGGTGCGGGATTTGCACCGAAAGGTTCTTCAAGTGGTCGCACATTGTCTCACTGTCAGGTGATACTGATACAAAAGGGCCACAGGCAACATGGGCAGTCACGGAATCATGGAGATCTCTGTCAAGCCTCTCGACTTGGAGGACCGTCCTCACTCTGGCGATGGGCACAGCTCAGCGTCGGGCAAGCGCTCCGTGGACCCCTTCGCAAATCGCTCCGAAGATGACCCCATCATGCGCCACGGGAGAACTATGCGCGTCTTCTTGGTTGGGAATGCCATCTTGGGCCTCGCTACAGTTGGCGCTGCACTTTACATCTTGCTGCACAGCTCCCTGATCGTTGAGTACGCTGAAGTTACTCTTGGAATCCTCGACCCGGATTACCTTGTGATCGTAAGGTTCTTGCTCTTTTCCCCGATCGTTGCCGGGGTGGTCATCTTTATCTTCGCGGTCGCCTCCGTCTACTTTTCCCGGATGACGATCGCCCAAGCTGACAAATTCAATGCAGTGATGGACAGCGAGAATGGCTGTTGTAAAAGGCACTGCGGAAGCTCCGCGAAAGGCTGTTTTCGCGTCGTGTTGGTCCTCATGGGAATTGTGTTCGTTTTGCAGATCGCATTTGCGAGTGCGTACCTCATGTTTCTGCATTCCATGTTTCTCTCTATCGAACAAATGGCCCTCAACACGGAACCTCTCACACCCTTGGAAAGCGATATTTCCACTTTGCAACTCGCCATGTTCAACCTGTGCTGTTATGAGAATGACTGGAGCAGTCAAGGCCAAGTGAAGCTCTGCCAAACAGAGGATGGCGAGTTTGTGCAGCCTTCTGAATGCTCTCTGCCTGATGAGACAAAGAGGTTTTCGAACACTCTTTGTACTTGCTACACATCAGATCGGTACGACACGTTCTTCGAGGAGCTCAGGAAATCAGACATGTGTGGTATCCTCTCGCAAGCCGTTGTGAAGATTTCCGAAAGCGACAAAATTCCAGGCACCTCACTGCCGATCAGCGCCTTCGTTTCCGTGGACGAAGCGAGAATTGTCGGTTTCAACGGAGAGCCCCAAGACGACTCCACGACTTTAGTCGCTCCAAAAGGCTATGGGTGTGGGTTCGGAGGCTACGCCAAGGCCTTCCAATGGATGCAGTTTAAATACGCATCTCAAGAGTCAAGTGCTGTGGCGATCGTTGTGATCGTGATCTCCATTCTAGAGATACTATGCGTTTTCGGAGTGATATGCCAACTGCAGACTGACAGCGACGAAGAATTTTTTGAGGAGATGCAGCATAAGATGGCGGTTGCAAACGAGAGGAGAGAAGCAGCAAAGATGCAGTCCCGCCCTTCTCAGTCTCCTTTGTGGAAATTTGTTCCTATGAGGGTGCCCCCATCGCCCCCAAAGCTTCCTTCCATGCCATCTCCAAAGTGGGGTGGCAAATTCAAGTCCAACAACCCACCGTCGACCCCTCCAATATGATGGCGGTCATTTTTTCAAATACGTCCTCTCACTGTTTTTGTTTGGCTGTGAGATCAGTGTTTTTTCACGTTATGGGACTGTTGTATATCTCGTCATCTCCACCTTCTCGTCCCCCGGTTGCAAGTTCACGCCCTCTCGTCTTGCCCGCCCATGGCATTTGTAGTATTTCGCTCTGTGTTTGGTTTTGAAAAATAAAAAGTCTTTGTGCGCCAATTCCTCCTCCTTTCTTGCCTTGCAATTCTTATGCAAGAATTGGAATTTTAATTCAAAGATAATGTTGCGGGGAGGCATAAGGGGTGTTATTCGGATACCGCCCCCGAAGAAAGCAGCTGTGCAAGTTCAATTCTCATATTTATTCTACAGCCTGGCTCGCTTCAAGCAGTAAACTGTTGGAAAGCGCGATCGGCATACCTTGCACGCTTTCCATTTCGCCTTCCCGCGGTCCGAGGTATGGTTGCAAAAGTGGATCCTCTGCAACAAAAGATCCGGCGCAATACATGATATCTCCTTTAGCTATGAGGTCCAAAGCGACTTGGTCCGGAACTGGCTTGAAGTGCTGCACAGCCACGTCCACGCCTTTAGCACGCTTCTTGGTGGCCACGTTTGTGACAACAAGTCCCGTCGTGCACTCCGCAGGTTTGTTCTCCAGCCCGTAGCTTTGCAAGTGTTCTTTCGCTTGTGTCTCACTCTCCGGCTTTTCCCTCGCCACACCATCAAACACGATCACTTGGTCGGCGCACACCACAAAGTCGGGCAGTTTGCCACCGTCTGCCTCGACTTTCGCCAGCTCTTCCATCAGCTTGTCAGTTTTCGCCATTGCAATCGCCAGTACCATTTCCTTCGGGTCTTCTCTCCGGATGGCTTTTTCGTCAATATCCGGACTCATCTGTTTCTCAAAAAGCTCAAAACCGTCTGGTAGCGCGCCACGGATCAGCGCCGCTCGCCATTTGCTGCTTGAGCCCAGCATCACCGTCTTCTTCGCGCTCTGTTCACTGCCTTGCGCAAGCCCTGACTCGCGCAGGTCGGCCGGCAAGCCTTTCACGCAAATGTGTTTTTCAGGCATTTTGGTTCTGCTCTCCAAATTTTTACACTCTGTCCTCTTGCTGTCTCTCGCTATCTCTCGCTATCTCTCATTCGTCAGCTGCGCCAGCGTGCCATACTCGCCTGAGATAAGTAAGATGCGCGGGTTCTTGGGGTGAGAACCGGGATTGAAGTGGTCGGTTCCAGTTACTAGTACGGAGGGACTACTCTGTACCGGTACTCTGTACTAGTACACTCTCAGGCTGTACTTTCAACGATTTCAACGAATTCGGAAGAGACCAGACCTTTTGGATCCTTTTGGCTTACAGTGAATCTCGAAAAGCGGTTCTTGTGAAAAGCAAGACCACAACTTACCCAGAGTTCGATGTTCTGAATTCTGAATTCTTTATTCCGTTGCAAAGCTGGTGTACGTTCACGTAGAAGGGTGCTGAGTAATATCGTGGCATTGGTTGAAACGACTCGGGCTCCGAATATCTTCAGAACAGAAGGTTGGTGCGCACCGGTATTAACGGTGGCACGCGGACAACAGGTGTGGAGAAGCAAAAGATCATATCTTTGAGTCCTTGCAATTTTGGAACATGCTCCTCGTTTGCCGCGCGATAGTCACAGTAGTACCGGTCTCTCGTCGGCTCATTCTTCCAAGAGCAGTTCAACCTTCGTTTTCGCGATGGATGCAATCTATCCAATAAGCTGAACAGGACTCTAATACTTCGCACTACCCTGACACTATAGATAACTATAGGTCGTAACTAGCAGCTCTAGCCTAGAAGGGAGAAGAACCTGGGAAGTGGTGGTACCCTAGTACTGAGGGTACTAATACCGAGATGGACTAATACCGAGATGGACAGAGCTCTGAATTGCCGTGTGGTGGGAACCGGGACGCAAAAGAATGATTAGTTTTGTAAAAACAAAAGGTACTGTCAGTACTCGGTATTCATGTAACTCACGTGGATAAAATGGAGAAAGCTCATCGGTCTATCGGAGTAAGCTTATGAAATGAAATTGGCAGTCCCAATTCTGGGTGAAGGATTCTAACCAAATAGCTAGCGGCGAGTGTATGGGCGAATGGGTTAAATATCATTATCGGTATTGCATAGCTGCGAGTAAATTCGTGAATCTGCGAGAAATGGGAGAAGCACAGGTTCAGGCCACTCCATCACTGACTCACTGACTCACTCACTGCCACGTCTTGCCATTCGTTGTGCGCTCGCTGCATTGCAATCACATGTCAATTTGCAATTGCTTTTCGCTAGGTGTTCGGATGGCCCGGTCACAGTCTCCGCTACGGTAAGGCGGAGAAAAAGTCCAGAATTCAGAATTCAGAATTCAGAAAAAGAATTATTGGCAATAATTTTCGTCCATTCATTTCTACTCCACTCTGCGTAGCGTCACATAGAACTTTCTACCTTTTTCACACTGTGGCTACTTGGACAAGTGCGGCTACGTATTGAGTAGTACTGCTTACCAGACCGTGACATCTGTCATCCACCACATCCACCACATCCACCCATCCATTCATCCATCGCGCTTAATAGTCGGGAAACCGATACTGCCTATCTACCGGCAGCGCTAAATTAAATGGGCGGTTACTAGCACCTCGGGGCAGAGTGGGGAAATTACCACGAGTAATGGCACGAGGATTTTGCAATCATTGCATCTATTGCAACTCTCTCTCTCTCTCGCTCTCTCTCGTTCGTTCCCTTTTTACCCTTCTGCAGGAAGTACCTCTTGCTACTCTTGTGTCGAAAAGTTCGGCCCAGCGCCTCAGACTCACATTCTTTTCTTGGTTGTTGCGAGGTGGAATGGGAGAGGTGAGAGGTGAGAGGTGAGAGGACCTCTGGCACTACTAGTACGCGAGGTGAGGGAGAACAAAGTCCTCCGAAAGTGGCAAGTCATTCACAACAATAAATAAGTAAGTTTCGCATCTCGCATCTCGCATCTCACATCACTCACATCTCACATCTCAGTCACAAATACTCGTCACCCTCACACAAAAAACTCTCTCATCTTCTTCTTCTTCGCCAGCGAGCCCCGACCGCTCCTCACAAACTCCCGCGATGGCACTCGTACGTCTCCGCCTATTCGCACCTTAACTCACCAAAACCCTCCCAATGAAGGCCAACGCTCGCACGTCATCCCTCGCCATGCACAACCCCATATTCGTCTATGAAGCTGACGTAAGCTCGGGCACAGCCATCCATCCTCCCCCTCTTTCCCTAGCACCAAATATCCCTAGCCCATACCCCAACCTATCCACTCGTCTAGTCCCAGACTCTTAACCCGTCCATATCCGACCCCAGTGCCGAGATAGGCGGGGCTATCCGGCCCAGTAGCTGAAAATCGTTGGGTAAAACTACGACCTCCCGTAGCAGCGCAGTAGCGCAGTGGCGTAGGGCACTGCAAGAGAGAGAGAGAGACAGAGAGAGAGGGAGAAGTGTAAGACAAGAAAAAGTTGAAAAAGTAGACAGAGGGAGAGAGGGAGAGGGGAAACGAGCATGTAATTGAAATCTTATTGGCTGTTAGTTGGGTGGGGTGGGGAAGTGAGGTGAGAGAGAATGAGAGTATGAGAGTATGAGAGGAGGGCTACACGTAGACAGAGGGAGAAGGAACAGAGCGAGCAGCAGAACCCAAACAGCCAGGTCACTCGCGGTGGTCATTGGTCGTTTGTTGATCGGTTTCATAGTTTCGTAGGTTGGCGTGGTTTGTTGGCGTTGCTAGGTAGACGTCGACGGATACAACAGAAACAAAAGGCAAGATGGTGTCGCAGGACGCGTGCAACGAGCTCTTGAACGCGAGCTCGAACGAGAAGCTCAAGGAGCTGGCTGACCAGCTGGCTACTGAGATCAAGGAGTCCGGAGTGCAGGGTCTTGGAGGCGATAATGGTCTGCTCAAGGTGCTCGATGAGGCTACCACCTCGAGCAACTTGGTAGCTCGCGAGGGAGCTGCACTCTTGTACGCGGCACTGGCCAAGAAGGTGAAGAGCGCAGCTCTTCCATTCTTGGTGCCACGTCTGGCTGCTGTTATGGAGAACGCTGGAGACAAAAAGTCGCAGGATCTGCGCAAGACCACCTCCAAGAGCGTAAAGTCCGCTGCCAAGACATTCACCATCCCTGCCGCAAGCATGGTGTTCGATGACATCGTCAAGATCGCCACTGAAAGCCCAATGTGGCAGGTCAAGGTTCTCGCCATGGAGCTTCTCTCCACCTGGGTCGAGACCGTCCCTGAGGTTCTGGGAACCCGCATGACCGAGCTCGTGCCTCTTCTTTCCGGCCTTATGTGGGACTCCAAGAAGCAGGTCAAGGAGCAGGCTAGCAAGACCCTCGCTGAGGTCTGCAAGTGCATTGACAACCAGGATATTCAGCCTTTCGTCCCTAAACTTGTTGCGACTATTGCTGACCCATCCCAGGTCACCGAGTGCGTTCACGAACTCGCTGCCACCACCTTCGTGCAGTCCGTCGATGCCACTGCTCTTTCCATCACTGTGCCACTTCTCGAGCGTGGATTCCGCGAGGCTGTCACCGCAACCAAGCGCAAGACCGCTGTCATTACCGAGAACTTGGCAAAGCTTGTGGACTGCCCATCTGAGGTCGCTCCTTTCATGGGAGTGCTCGAGCCTGCTCTCGCCAAGGCATCCGAGGAGGTTGCTGACCCAGAGTGCCGCTCTCGCTGCGCTGCTGCTCACCAGGCTCTCAAGGACATTGGCAAGCGCGGACGCGAAGTGCCAAAGGTTCAGGCCGCTCCTTTGGAGAAGGTCAAGGCTGTCGTTGAGGATGTCCTCAAGAAGTGCGGCTGCACGATCGAGAGCCAGATCCAGAAGGACTCCTTTGAGTTCTTGGCCAAGTCTGCTCGTGAGATGACCACCTACCAGGACTCCAACAAGGATGACTGGAACGAGGCTCTCTTCGGACCAATCAAGTGCATGCTTCCTGAGGGCAAGAACAAGAAGGCTGATGCTGAGGTTGTCTCCCACAAGATCAACCTTGCCTGCATGTCCGGTGAGGCTGCTGCCACCGGAGGTCACCAGGAGGAGTTCGAAGAGGATGACGAGGACAAGGCCACCGAGCTTCTCTGCGATTGCCGCTTCTCCCTTGCATACGGATCCCGCATTCTTCTCAACAACGCTCGTCTGCTCCTCCGCCGTGGTATGCGCTACGGTGTGATTGCTGCCAAGAGCGCTGGTAAGACCACCCTTCTTACCTCCATCGCTAACGGCCAGGTCGAGGGCTTCCCAGTGGACCGTCTCAAGACCATCTTTGTGCAGACCGATATCTCGGCCTCCAAGGCTCGCCTCAGCATGTTGGACTTTGCCAAGGACTTGGTTCAGGAGGAGATGAAGCTCAGCGATGAGGAGATCTCCAAGGCTCTTGTCGAGTCCGGCTTCGAGGGCCGCCTCGCAGACCCAATCACCAGTTTCTCTGGTGGTCAGCGCATGAAGCTCGCTCTTACCTGCGCTATGCTCCGTAAGGCTGATATCCTTCTTATGGATGAGCCTACCAATCACTTGGACGTGCTCAACGTTCAGTGGGTCGTCGACTACCTCATTGGAGAGCCATGCAAGAATGTGACCTCCATCATTGTGTCCCACGACACCAAGTTCTTGGACAAGGTCGGAACCCACATCATCCACTTTGATACCCTCAAGCTCAACAACTACAAGGGTAACATGTCTGCCTTTGTCGAGCGCTTCCCACACGCCAAGGCATACTTTGACTTGACCGCATCGTCCCTCGAGTTCTTCTTCCCAAAGCCAAAGCCACTTGACGGTGTCAAGTCCAAGGGTCGCCCAATCCTCACCATGGCTGATGTCGAGTTCACCTACCCAGGATGCGACAAGCCACAGCTCAGGAACATCAACATCCGTGTGTCCATGGCTTCCCGTGTGGCATGCGTCGGTGCCAACGGAGCTGGAAAATCCACCATGATTAAGCTCCTCACCGGAGAGCTCAAGCCAAACAAGGGAACTGTCTGGAAGCACCCTAACTGCGACTTCGCATACGTTGCTCAGCACGCTTTCCATCACATCGAACAGCATCTTGACAAGACCCCTAACGAATACATTCAGTGGCGCTTCCAGGGTGGTGAGGACAAGGAGGCCCTTGTCAAGGCCA
This sequence comes from Parietichytrium sp. I65-24A, assembly GCA_012862575.1. NCBI lineage: Eukaryota > Bigyra > Thraustochytrida > Thraustochytriidae > Parietichytrium > Parietichytrium sp. I65-24A. Next base: position 326,062 of record BLSF01000003.1, read on the forward strand.
CCGTCAAGATTACCGACGAGGAGCGTGAGCAGATGCAAAAGCCAATCGAGATCCAGCTTGAGACCGAGGATGGCAAGAAGATCAAGGAGAAGCGCGTTGTCGACAAGATTCTTGGACGCCGCAAGCAGGGTAAGGTCCTCGAGTACGAGGTGAAATGGGTTGGCAAGTCCCAAGACCAGAACACCTGGTTCGCTCGCGACCGCCTTGAGGACCTCGGATTCAAGAAGCTCCTCGATGAGGTCGATCGTCGCAGGGCTGCTGCTGAGGCTGGATTCCAGCGCACCTTGTCCCAGGCCAACATCGAGAAGCACTTGGAGGCTGTTGGACTCGAGCGCGAGCTCTGCTCCCACGAGCGTATCCGCTCCCTCTCTGGTGGCCAGAAGGTCAAGGTCGTGCTCGGTGCATGCACCTGGTCCCAGCCGCACTTAATTATCCTCGATGAGCCTACCAACTATTTGGACCGCGAGGCTCTCGGTGCTCTGGCAAAGGCTATCAACAACTTCGAGGGTGGTATCGTTCTTATTACCCACAACCAGGAGTTCGCTGAGGTTACCACTCGCGAGACCTGGGTCGTCGCAAACAACTTTTGCGATATCAAGGGTGATGCTGACTGGGCTGCATACGCTGCTGAGGCTCTTGAGCTTGCTGCTGCTGAGGAGGATCAGCTCGATGCTTCTGGTAACAAGGTTGTCAAGAAGAAGACTCCAGAGTCTGTCAACCCTAAGGACAAGAAGAAGATGATCAAGGAGCTCAAGAACAAGATCAAGGAGGATCTTGAGATGACTGACTTTGAGGAGGAGTGCGCATACGCTTGGGGCCTCTTTGCAGGATAAACGTATCGCCGTGATATGTTTGCCTAGTTATATTCCTTTCCCAATTTTTCGAATAAAAAAATAGTATGTTGTCTACCACGTTGATTCTCTTCCGTATGATGTTCGTTCATTGATGAAAAAGTTCTCAGTTTATTTTTTTGTTTCTCTCAACAAAAAATCAATTGAAATAAAAAGGTAAGAATACTCTGCTAATCAGTACGTGAGCGCCAAAGTTCCAAGGCTCCCTCTACGAGATCCATGATATCCGTTCTCGAGAGTTTCACTGGCGGCAATGCTGACTTGTTCGTGTTAAATGTGTACTGAATAGCCGCTTTGTGCCTTGTCACATTATGGCGCAAGGTTTCGAGATCGGCAGCAAAGACGGGATCTCGGAAACGGGCTTCCGTGCCGAGAATGTCACGGAGGTCTTCAGGCGAAAAGTCCACCATACTCGCCAAGTTTGGTGGAAGGTGGCCTAAATCTTCCTTTTCCCCTGCTGCTTCGTGCCGCTGATCGTAGAGGCGCTTTTTCACCTCAATAGCTTCCTCCGCGACACGGCACAGTGCGTCGCTAAAGTCCCTGTCAATTTCTATGAGCTGCCCCTCGAGCTCCGAGCACTGCTCGGCCGTGTCCTTGACCTGAGCTTCTAGAGATTCCACTCGCGCGTCTTGGGACTTTAGCTTGCGTTTGGTCGCCTGATGTTGCTCTTTAGCCTGCGAAAGCTCTGCTTGTAGTGACTGCCGTTGCTCTTCCGCTGCGGCAAGCTTCTCGCGCATTCCGGATAGCTGCGATTCAAGGTGTTGTACTTTGCTCTTTAGGCGTTGAAGACGCCCTGTGTCACTTTTTCTCTCCTCCCGAGGCGGGGGCGGCGGGGGCGGCGGAGGGTTGAGTTCATTTAATTGCACCAGCTTTAGGTTCTGCAATTGGTCTTGAAGGATCTGGACTCTATTTGCCAGCGATTGTTTTTCTCTCCTTGCTCGCTCGGCTTTGGCGTTCGAGGTCTCCAGTCTTTCCTCAAGGGATTTGCCTCTTTCCTTTAAGTCTTCCACGGAGCTTCGCAGAGCCTGTATAGTTGCTTCTTTGGCTGCGACATCTTGCTCTACGAATCGAAGTTTAGCCTCCATCTTCGAGCATCGCTTCCGAAGCTCTTCCTCCACACTCTTTTCTTGGCTTGTTCTTTCCTTCGCCGCAGAGAGCAAGTCCGCTTTTCGCTGCGTTTGGGATTTCGCCTTTCGAGCGGCTGCCTTGGCGCGTTGCAAGTCAGCCTCAAGCTTGTCCACGGTCTCCTTCGAAAACCACGTCTTCTTGACATGTTCTAACTGTTCGCTCTTTCGGTCCAGGGAGGTCTTTGACAGCTCAAGACGATGCTCCAAAGAACGAACCTTCTTTTCCAACTTGTCCGTCTTGACTTGAAGGGCATGAACGGTGCCAGACTTGCTCTCTAGCTCTTGCTCTAGGTCCACACGATTCGATTCCTGCTCAGCTCTCTCCTCGAAGAGCTCTTGCGACGTTTTCAAGTCTTCTATTTCCGCTTCTCGCACCTGAAGTTGTAATTGGAGGTCCTGATTGACGTTTTTTGTGTCGTCTAGCGCCTGGGTGACTTGCTCCAATTGTGACTCTATCTTCGGTAGCTCTGCAATTTTGTCCTGGGCCTCGCGCAAAGATGCTTCAAGGGCCCTCATGTCCGCCTCGACCTGCTCTCTCTCTTGAGCTGCTAACTCCGCGTCCCTTTTGTACCATTCGCATTTATCTTGTAATTCGTTCGTAAGCTTTTTAATCCTCTCTAATTCCGCTCGGGCAATTCCCAAGTCGCCTCTCAAGTCCTCCTCGATCGCGGCGGCCTTTTCGCGCTCCTGTTCGGAGATTTTTTCGAAGGAATGAAGTCGAGCTTGAACTTCTGCCAGTTCCACCTTGGCTTGGGCAACTTCTGGCTCGTCGGAGTACCGGTCAAGTGTGTGTCGCAACTCTCGAATAACGGTCTCTAGTTGGGGAGACTGTAGTGTCATCAAGAATGACTCAAGTTTTCCCGCGATTTTGCTTGGCACATCGTGTTTACTTCGGCCGCTGAACGGATCTTCCGCCGAAGACCCCTTGTTCCGCTTTCGTTGCTTTTCAAAGTATTTGTCATACTTTTCAAGCGACTCAACCACCTTAGCATTCGCTTGGCTCAACTCCCGATTTGCCTCGCTCATTTCCGCCAACTGGCGAGCCATATCCGCTGCCTCCTCGCGAAATCTAACCAGTTGAGATTCCTTTTGCTCGAGGAGCACGGCGTTCGTGCGATCCGCGAGTTCTTCTAGGCGAGCCCGAAGCTTGTCTTTCTCTCGCGATTCTACAGAGGAGGGATCCTTCGAACTCCGCGACTGTAAAAGCTCTTGTTTTTGGTGCTCGCCCATGACTTCAGCGAGTTCATCACGTAATAGGCGTTCCTTCGCGCTTGCCTTCGCAAGTTGCTCCTGGCAAATGGTGAGCTTTTCGTGCAGACCGCTAATTTCCTTGGCCTGCGCAAGCGTTCGTCGCTGTAGTTCGCTGATAGTCCCCAATTCCTCCAGTGCACTTGCGCCGCCAGCATTTCCGGTCAGATGAATGAGTTTGGTTTCATACTCAAAAGCCAAGCTAACCAGATCACGTTTGCTTGCCTGCAACTGCTCGCGGACAATTTCAAGCTCTCGTTTTTGAGACTCGCTAGCACGCCTCTCTCGATCAAGCAAAGCTTTTCTCTTTTCGTCTTCGCCCTCACTGGTTACACGATATTCCTCGAGGCGTGCCAAGGCATCCAAAAGCTCTGTTTCCAACGAAATTGAGCGAAGTTGCAAAGCTTTATTCTCCGCAACTAGCCCTACAAGGTCGTGGGTCTCAATGTCTGAACAAGCTTCTTCGCTTCCCTCCGAGCTCAGACCATGAGTCTTTAGTACATGCTCCAACACCATGCATTTCTGAGAGAGCGCTCCAAGCTGCCCAGTTGACTTGGCTAGTACATTTTCCATTACTTCGCATCGACGAAGTTCTGCCCGCAATTGGCGTTTGAAGTGCATTTGTTGTAGCTCTGACTCCATCTCGTTTTCTCTTTTTAGCTGCTCCACCTGCTTGGAGCGCCTGATGCGATCCAGCTTGTCCTCGAGAACATCTTTCCGAGTGCTTTGGAGCAGCAATGTCGCCGTTGAGAGCTGCCAGCTCATCACTCGTAATTCGCCCTCCTGAGCCAGGCGCTCCAACTCTGTGTCGAGTACAGTTTGGGCTAGTTGCTCAAATGCTCGCATGGAAAGATCAAGCTGCGAGTCGGCAACAGTCGCGTTAACCGAAAGGTGTTGCGCACCAGGATTTTGCTCTTTCCAACACAGCTGACGGTGTCCAGATTCTAGCTGTTTTATGAGTTCCTCGAGCTGTGCTTTCCTGCTCTCGTGAGTAGGTGATTGCTCGTGGTGCAGTGGTGATTTTGCCTCGTACTCCTTTACGGCCTCGAGATAAATTCTACGTTCCGTCTCCACAGTGGAATCGAACAACTGCTTTGATTCGGCCAATTCCTCCTGGAGACGGTCCCTCTCGGCGCACGCGCTTTCAAATGACACTTGCACCTGAATGCACTTTAGTTCCAAACCTACATTTGCTTGTCGGACATCCTCCACCTGGCGCTTCGAAGCTGCAAGCTCCTCGCGCAAAGAGGTGGCCTGGATAATCTCCTCTTTGACTCTGGCTTCCAAAGCACATGTGTCTCTCTCCGCTTTGAGGAGTCGTGCTTCGGCACTAACCTTTTCTCGGGAGAGAGTATCTAGCTGTGACTTGAGATCGCAAATCTGAGCTTCCACGGCACCTTTCGATTTGTCCGCTTTTATCATCCGCTGACTCATTTCCGCGAGCAAACGCTCTATGCTTGCTTCCTCTGCGCCAGAAGAAGATTGAAGGACCTGCAGGGTCTCTTCGAGGTACAAGAGTCGGCCTCGGTCATCTTCGAGAGTCAGCTCCAATACCCGTTTCTCGCGCTCTGCTTTGTCAAACGCGACCTGCACGCCATCCAGCTCATCACGTAGCGTTTTGTTCTTCGCAAGCAATTCTGCTCTAGTCGAGGAAAGCTTCGTCTCGCTTTCGTATTGAGCAGCTTTCGCAAGCTCCAGATTTCTTGCTAAAGTCTCTTTCTCTTCCAAAAACAACTCTTTCTCCTTCACGTGCGACGTGATACGCCGATTGAGAGCGGACAACTGCTCATTATGTACACGTTGGACTTGCCAACTCTCTTTGTCGCGCGCAGTGTGGTCATCGTCGATTTGTTGCAACAGCTTCGAGATCTCGAGGGAAGCGCTCTCGGACTGTTTTCTTTGTGCCTCTAGCTCCAACTCAAGCCCGCGAATCCGAAATCTCAGACGAGAGCAGAGGCGCCGCACTTGAGAGGGGCTCACTTCGTTCGCGAAATCGTCACGCAAATCTTCGTCGACGTCTTCTTCCGCATTGGAGTCTCCCCGAAAATTATGACGCGGGCCACTAAATTCTGAGCAATGTTTGTGAGTTTCTTTGAGATCTGCCAACTCTCCGCGGCACTTCTCTAGTTCAAGAGCGAGACGCTGAAGAATGACGGACCGGCTTGTTGAGGGTACGTCCGCATAAACACTCGATTTTCGGAAACTAGCCAGATCTCTCTCTAATTTGTCCATGTGCACCCGGGCGGTTCGCAACTGGCCCTGCAAATCGGTGGCCTCTTCCTGCGCAACTCGGAGCCGGGATTCACTCTCAATCTTTGCTACGCGAAGTACCGAGAGTGCTTCAGCTTGCTGGCTTAACTTTTCGTGCAATTCGCTTTTGCCTGATAGAACTCGGACAGTCGCCTCAAGTTGTTTCTTGTGGATGGCCCCGCTTTCAGAGCAGCGCCTGACCTGCGCCTCAAGGCCGCGAATCTTATGAAGTAAACTTTTCCGTTCGAACTCCGCGTCCTGTGCTGACTTTCTCTCTCGCGAACCACAGGAGACGAGCTGCGCCCGGAGACGAACGAGCTCTTCGCTCTGTTGCAATACAATCGTCTCCAGGTTGGAGCATTTCCCGTTCGCTAGCCACGTTTTCTTCTCGTCTTCAAGCTGCAGAATCTGCTCTGCCATGCGTGAGTTGTCACTCGAAAGGTGTTTGACTCTGGCTTCACATTCCTGCAGAGCAACGTTCACCTGACGAAGTTGCAAGTCAAATTGTCGAGTGATTTGCTCTCCCGATGCACTCGAAAGACGGCGCACTTTCTCCCGAGCCCGCTCAAGCTGTTCACTATCTTCCGCTGCAGCTCGCTTTGCATTACTTAGCAATCCCTCGAGCGATTGGACTTTGCTCTCTAGCCCTTCGCAGGTTTCCCGGGCTGTCCTCAGCAGTGTTTCTAGCTTGCGGCTCCGCTCGGAAGCTTTGTCTGCCCGGGCCTCTGCTTGCTCGCGAGTCGCTCGCTCTTCATTTAAGGCGGTTTTCAGCGTCTTTACTTCGTCCTCTGATGCTCCGATCTTTGAGCCTCCATTCCCCACTTCTATTGATCCCCCTTTCTCTCCTGCCTGTTTAATCGGGCTCCTCGGTTGTTTCGCAGGTCGCCCTGTCTCCCCTCTTGCACCATATTTTCGCTGCTGTGTTTGCTGTTGTTCTTGCTGTTGCATTTGTTGGATTTGTTGCCGAGCGCCTCCCTGGCGCATTTCCGCGACTTCTGCCACCAAAACTTCAATCTGCTCCGACTGGTCCTTGACTTTATCGCGGAGAGCAGCTTCACGCCGCTTGGATTCACGAAGCTGCTCCGCTAGCCTGCTTTCCTGAAGCGCCGCTTCCAGCTCGGCAATCCGCGCATCCTTGCGCCGCAACACCCCCAGCACCTTCTGACTGCGTCTCTCATACTTGACCTTTTCTGCCTCCAGAAGGCTCGCCGGCACCAGCGACATTTCCTCTTCGTATTCGCTTTGTACACGCGTTTTACCCCAAAGCTGCCAAAGCTGCCAAAGCTGGAGGCGGTTGAAGCCACGGCAAACTTGAACCACTTGACTTGGCGTTCACTTTCCAAGATCGAATCTCCCTTTCGACCAAAAGATTGATTCAAAACAAACTTTCCAACTTTCCAACTTTCCAAATTTGCCACTTTCGCTCGTCGAGTGTCGATTGTCGAGTGTCGAATGTCGCTCGCTTTGCCAGCCTGGTCAGCAATGTAAGAATTTCAGCAATGTTCAGCAGCACTAAGATATCCCAGAGCCTTCGCTACAGTCCCCGCCGGTCCGCTGGGGGCATACGCGCCGAGCCGGTCGCGGGGGATGCGGCGCAGATGCAGATGCAGATGGAACCCAACCGGTTTGGCGTGGTGTGCGCGGGTTCTCGCGCGAGAACCCAACCGCGTTTTCTCGGCCCCCGCCCCGCGCGCGCTGGTTCCCTTGTTCCGCTCACGAAGAGCGAGGAAGAGAGAACCTGAGCCAATTGCACTGGTCTCACTCCGACCAAGTTGAAGTTGTGCAAATTTTCATTTTTGTTTTGTTCTTTTTGGAGTTGAACCATCTCAACTATCTCAATAATCTCAATTCAACTTTGAAAAGGAGAGAAGAACAGAAAGGCAACTGCGAACGAACTCTTCTCTTGTTCTTGTCAATTTCTTCCTTCCTTTTTCACATGCTCGTCTCAAAAGGTCCCTTCGTGACGCGTAAATCAATATACTGCCGTATTATTTGCGTCATTAAGCGTTTTGTGTTGCGTTTTTACGTAACGGTGAGACATATGTGACTGGCACGTGCCAGACCGTAGACTAAGAGTTTGGGGTGATCGAAAAATGGACTTGTAATGGTCAGTAGCATGGTCTACTAAACCTAGCGTCAATGTTAGCATTCACAGTAGCGTCGGCAAGTCTGGCTCTGTGTGTGCGAGATCAAAAGCGGTTCCCATACACCCACTCACCCACACTCTTACCGTAATAGTTATTGTGGCCGTAGCGCCCGTGCTGGTTGGAAATTGAAGGACTCTCCTCCTCTCCTCCTTCTTCTTTCTCCTTCTCACACTCTCTCACATTCTCACATTCTCAAACTCTCACACTCTCACACTCTCTGAGGAGCAAAGTGTCCGCGGACTAGCTGCGGGGACAGGCAGTAACGCGATAGGTCAATTCCTAGGCCCTCTGGCGTGCGCGGCGCGGACTCTGACCTAACCAGTAACGGTGCTGTGTTTGCGACTGGTTTTTGGGTGGAAAGTTGCTCTGCGCGAGGGTAAATCTGGCAGTGCGAGCGCGCTCTTGGGAGCTTTTGAGCCTCGGAATACAGCTCGGATTGACCGTTGTCCACGGTGCAAGGCGGAAAGGCGCCCCGGAGATAGAGGGAATTTGGGTTCCGCAGCAGGAGGGGACAGTATGAACAACGTCAAGGCTCTCGTGTCGAAGAAGAAGAAGAGGTTCGTGGACGAGAAGAATGGGTTCAATTTGGACCTGTCCTACATAGGAGGCAGGGACTCGCAGATCATCGCAATGGGCTACCCAGCAGCAGGTGTGGAAGCGTTCTACAGAAACTCGATGGTGGAGGTGCAGAGGTTTTTTGAGACGTTTCATAAGGGAAAGTTTGCTGTGTATAATTTGTGCTCTGAGAGGCAGTACGACCTCACCCAGTTTTTCGATAGATGCTCGCGGTTCGGGTTTGATGATCACAACCCGCCGCCACTTGACATGATCAAGCCCTTTTGTGAGGATATGTAAGTTTGGCACTGGCCCCCCTTTATTGAAAGCTTTGCTGATACTAAACTCTTCGCGAGGACTGCGTGACAGGGGCGAGTGGCTCAACTCTGATCCAAAGAATGTAGCTGCTGTTCATTGTAAGGCCGGGAAAGGGCGAACTGGTCTAATGATAAGCTGCTACTTGGTACACTCAGGAAGATGCGGATCAGCCGAAGAAGCTCTAGCTGAGTTCAGTCGTGAGCGAACCAAGAATAGAAAGGGTGTCACCATCCCGTCTCAAATGCGATATGTGCATTACTACGAACAACTCTTGACACGGGGCTCTGTGACGCCGTACACGTATCAAATCACACATATTCGCTTCGTGACGGTTCCTTCTTTCGACAACTCCCTTCTGGTAAGTTTGGCCGCGCCATGATTGTCGACAAGCCATCTTGTCTTGATACTAACCTATACTCCAATTGATGAACTTGCCTTTTCCTCTCCTCACAGGGCGGTGGTTGTGACCCTTTCTTCGAGGTTGCGCTTCAGTGGTACGACAAGGAGGGCAACGAGGCCAGGTCAAAGACCATTTACAATTACAAAAAACGGGTGAAAAAAGTTCGCCACTTCAAAAAGGATGAACGCTTTGTAGATCTGGACTGCTCGAGCCACAATCTGTTTGTCGCAGGGGACGTCAAGTTGGCATTCTTCGACAAGGACAGGTACACAAATTCGGAGAAAATGTTTCAGGTCTGGTTTCATACTGCTTTCATCGAAAACAACTATTTGTGTTTTGAAAAGTCGGTGATAGATAAAGCGTGCAAGGATAAGGAGCACAAGCGCTTCGACGCCAATTTTAAGGTCGAAATATTTCTCCATAAAGTCGACAAGCGCCTGAACCCAGCCGATATGGCAGATATCAGTGCAGATGTAGACGTTGACCTGTGAAATATATAGTTCTTTTAACACAATTTTCGAGCTCGTGTGACATGTCCTTTGCAAATGTCTTTGTGTAATGTGGAAGAGCCCCCTGTCACTTTGCTGTTTGTGAATTATCTCGAACCTTCGAGCCACCAACCACGCCTTGACCGTCAATGCGGCTTGCAACGGCCAAACTTAGAGTATATGTTAACGAAAGTGTAGAACTGTCATTTTGCTTTCCATGAATTATATAACTTTGGCCGTGGTTCAAGCGCGAGAGCGAAGCGCTCGGGGCGGAAGAATGCCAATTCTTACGGAGATAGGACTGGTCGCAGCAGGCGCTGGGCTTGGCGCTGTGGCGCGATACGGCGCGCATGAGGCATACTGCCGTTGGCATCTACAGAGGAGTTTTGCACACCCGCCGCTCTGGGGCATAGTGGTGAGTTGCGATACCCCTTTTCACGGAGGTTTCGATGCTTTTTTTTCCTAACAGAATGAGAATACTTGAAAGTCTGTCAATGTGGGAGCTTCTTTTGTGCTCGGAGCGCTCGCTGGAGGAGAGAATGTGACTCGGAATAAGCAGTTACTCGTGGGCACAGGTTTCTGCGGAGGGATGAGCACTTTTTCAACGTTCGCAGTTGAAGCATTCAAGCTGTTGCAGAGCCGGCCGGCTTTGGCGCTTACGTACGCAATTGCGAGCAATGTGGGATGCGTTTCAGCTGCTGGCCTGGGATTCTATGTCCGTCGCATTGCTTTCTTCAAACCAAAAGCTGCCAGATAATATTGTTTTACATTCAAGAGCCGTATCTTCATCTACTTTCTCACGCGTTCATTCTGGCAGCATCAATTCTCGTGACGGGCCCTCTTTCTTAATCTTGCCAAGCTCTGTGCGCTGCCTTGCCTCAAGTTGAGCAAGAGAAGCCTTGTACTCGTCATCTATCTCGCCCTGCAATTTCAGTTGGTCCGCTTCTATCTCCTTTAGCATTGCAGTTTTGCTCGAATCAAAATCGTTCAATTGTATTCGGAGCGCTGCAAGCTTGTCCATGTCGCCACGATGCTTTTCCTGGGCAATCGCACGCCTCTGTTCGAATTTTTCTCGGAGTGAACTTAGATGAACCGCGTGTGTTGTTTGTAAGTCGCTAATCTCCTTCTCCATATCTGCCTCTGTCAGTTTTCCGATTCGAATCCTCTCTTGGCAGTCCATTCTTTTCATTGACAAAGCCTGCGCTTGCTCGGAGGCCGTCATATCAAGATTGTGCGCTTTGCTTCGTTCACATTCTTGCAGCTCCCTCTCATGTTTTGGCATGTCCTGTTCAAGCGACTTTATTCTCTTCCCAAGTGCCCGGCGTTCCATCCCCAGGTGCGCAAGCCCTTCTCTTACCTTTGACGGTTTCCACTCGTTTTCAATGAACGCATGCTTTATTTCGTGCTTGGACTTTATCTCCCTCAGCTCTTGCTTGTGGCGATCAAGCAGATCACTTATTGCCAATCGGAATTGTTTTTCTTGCTCTTCATGTTTGATCGCCCTCACTCGCTCCAGCTCTCCGAGATGCACTTCAAGTTCCCTTTGTCTTGATTGCTCCTGTCGGCTTTGTTCGGTGTCCTTCAAGCGCCTCAGCTTTTCCATTTCCTGGACTTCCCTCAATTTCAGCTCTTGCTGTTTCCGGACAGCCATCTCGTGCTCCTTCCTTTGTTGAAGTTCAAGACGCTCTCGCTCACGAGCATTCTGTGCCTGGCCAAGAAGCTCGAGATTCCGCTCCTTCTCCAGTCGGGATCTCTTTTCTGCTTCTCGTCTACGCTGCGAAGACTCGTAATAAACATCGTTCGCTACTTTGTGGGCGATCAGCAATTGATAGGTGACGCTCTTTCTTTTATCTAAAGCAGGAATTCTGCTTTTGCTCTCTAACATTGTGTGCAGGCACTTACGTACGGCCAGGCTCTCTTCGACGGAAAGGGAGGTAATGTTTCCCTTTACGGAAGTGGCATCCCTGCGGCGACGGCCATCAAGTCGCTCATCAAACACCTCAAGTGCGCTGGAAAGTTTGGTATGCCCAACCCAATGTTGTGCTGTAGTCCAAACTTTTTGACGGAGAACCTTCCACAACTTTCGACGAGAAGTATAACCCCTGCTGAGCCGAGGAACGTGAGATGCCAAGCGTTCCCGATAGGCCGCCCATCGACTTGCCACGAGATCTTTGTATCTCTTGTAGGCTCGTTTTCGTCGCCAGAGCCCTTGTACAAGCGTCACAGACTTGGCAAGCTTCTGTGCCGCTTCTGCCTCTCTCTCTTGTCTAAGAGCGTGCACCTTCCTTCGATCAATGTTACCACGCACAACGGACTGGAGAGTGCATACAACCGACAGGAAGGACTCTTCCAAGTGAGCAAGAAGAGCTGCGTGTTCTTTGAAGGCTTCGAATGCTCTCAACAATCGACTCTTCCTCCAGGCGTCGATGATTGGCCGGAAAAACAGGTTCGGGAGGCTCTTGGAGACTGAGTGAGCGATCGTTGGCTCTGGCAAGGTTGTGCCTTGTATCTTGCGGCGCCTTACCGATTCGGCAATCTTATCCGTCTCCACCGCAAGTTGTTTGAAGGATTCTTGGACTCCGCGGTATTCTCGCTCGACATCTGGTTCACTTGAGGGAAGAATAGCCCTTGTTTTGTTTTTGCCAATCTTTGGGAGCTTGAGAAAGTTGTCTGCGCTCGCGGTTTGTTTGCTTCTCTTGTTTAAGTTTTGCCTCGTGCGCGAGCTCTTTTCCCGAATTGCCTCTTGCAGCTCGAGGTAAGCCATGACCTTCCGCTGTTCCATATCCACAGACCTCTCTTGCCGCTGCCGCCTTGGTGCTTCTGCTTCATTTCTCTTGTCCAGCTTTGGCGCTGGCTTGGTGTCACACTGCTGCTGCTTCGCGGTGCTTTCGCTGCGTATCTCCTTCAACCTCCTCTTATTCTCTTCCAAGAAGTTCTTTTTCTTCTCTACTCCGTACTTGCCTCCACGAGCCGTCGTGTCAAAGAATTTTTGCCTAATCTTTGCTCCAGCATCTCCGTGCGCCCGGGCCAACGATGCCAGTGCTGGCGAGATTGCATTCTGCGCCTTCAATGATTCCTCAACCTCCCGCGCTTCTAGAAGCTCTTTCCGTATTCGCGCAATGCGATTCTGAATGTCCTGCTCCATGTCCACGCTCCGGAGTGGACCATTGCCCGCGCGATCGTGTCTGGTAAAGAGCAAGTGTTGAATACTTTTTCATTCGTTCATTCATTCAATCATTCATTCATTCAATCAATTCAAATCATTCAGTTCGATTCAGTTCAATTCAGTTCATTCCTATCTCGCCGCGCATGTGCGAGCGATCGTATCCTCGCGGACTGCTGCTGTCGTACGTCACATGTACTCGACTCGAGCTTGAAGCAGGTCGGTGCAGTGAACTCTTGGAAGTCAAGAGTTGGTTGTGCGACTTGCTCAACGGATTGTGAAGGTTCTACTTGTTCTTCGGGTAAAATGTCCACGTGCCAGGTTTTCAGAAGTTCAGGTTTGAAGGACTTGTGTAACTCTAGAGTATCTTTACATTGCTTGTTGCACTGCACCGCGCCTTACCAAAGCCGCCGTCACTGTACTGCAGTGCGCATAGACTTTTGAACCGCCCAGCTCCAAAACTTGATGCAGAGGAGCGACCTCTTCGACTTTCCCGCGCAAGTTGGCGACATACGGCGTCGTCAGCTTCGAAATCAAGACCCGACTAAACCCAACCTCGAAGATCTGTGCCCCGCCGTCGCTCGGAGTTGAGAGTGAGTCCACTTCCAGCACCTTTCTTTCATTCTGGAGGATGGATTTGCTCCGACTGAGAGTAGCGAACTGATTGTCGCGCATCGTCATCGCCGAAAACAAAAAACATAAACGACCTCTTTTGCCACTGTTTACCTCGCTCTTTCTTTTCTGTCTCTACGCTCTCGTTGTAAGCCTTGCGCTAAAGCAAACCTCTTTTCAGAGTCAGATGCATACAGATCTTGATTGACAAAGAGCACTTCTTTTTCTGTTCTGGTCCCTCGTTTCTTAAAATTAATATTGTTTTAAAATAAAAGCATAATGATTCCATTTCCTTTCCCTTTGATCCCCGTCCCTTTCCCCTCTCTCGCTCGCTCTCGTCTCTGTTTTATGTATATGTTGTATATGTACACAAATATGTTTCCTCCTTTGCTCATTCTTCGCTCACGTTCACACCTTCACCTCTACGCCGCTGTTTTATCTACCTTGAAACTCTACCATTCTTCCTACCTTTGCGCTTCGCGCTCCCGGAGGGCCTCTTATCAGGGCGCTATAGTTTTCGGTATTGGGGCGAGATTGTGACCGCATGCACGCCCAGTGCACACCAGGGGCAGGGATAGGGGTTTTTAGAGTATTGTGTAGCACCACCTCGCGACGGAAGCAGAGGTTGACTGTGAGAGAATTAGTTAGTTTGGTCTGTAGTGTCCATGAAAAATATGGAAATACATGGAAACGTGGAAAGGGGAGGAGACAGCAGCGCAAGGCAAGCAAGATAGCAGGATAGCAGAAGAGCGCGATGATTAAAAGAAGCATTTCTCAGAGATTTGGGCATCCTCCATCATCATCATCTACCCTCCATCATCCATCATCCATCATCCATCATCCATCATCCATCATCCATCATCCACGAGTGGCTCTCCACTCCCTCTCAGCACTAATAAACTTACCGCCGATAGACGACGACTAAACCGGACCCTATCCCCTCCACTAGCAAACTGCCGGGCGACCGAGGTTAGCAAGCAGCAGTATCACTGGCAGTGAGGAAAGAAAGAAAGAAAGAAAGAAAGAAAGAAAGCAGTAAGCTTGCGGACTGTGAGTACGAAAGGTGTCAAAGGGATTGCAAAGTCGCTGCGTTTTGGTTGAAAGGAAAGGAAGCGAAGGTGTGGGTGGGGTCGGCGTTTAGGACGAGGCGGTCGGTGAGCTAGGCGACGCTGGTGATGAGCTGCGAAGGATTTTTGGTCAGGGGCAGCGAGCGATTTGCAAAGCCTTGAAAGTGCTCGTCGGTAGAGGCTCTTGGAGGGTCTGGCCGACGGGCGTTCCAGGCGCATTGTTATAATGGAGGAAATGCGCCTTGGGAAAAGTGGCCTGGTGGCAAGGCTGCTATGGGGTGTCGCTTTGGTTGCAGCGATGGAGTCGGCAGCAGGGGAGAGTCTTGGGTTGGTGTGGCGATTGGCATCTGCTCGAGTTTTAACAGAAGGATTGCGGAATAGGCGGCTCGAGGATGTCCAGGAGAAAACTCTGCTGCAGCTTGACTGGGAAGACAAGGTTGCTGAGCTTCGAGAAAACCTGGCGCATAAGTCTAGCTTGCTGTCAGCAACAACCCTCTCCTTTGAGCTTCCAGATAAAGGCATAATCAACTGCACCTTCGTGGAATCAGACGTCTTGCATAGACACACGTTGATTCAGTATCCGACTCTCTTCGCTCTCAACGGGTTCTGCGACGATGGCTCGCGCATGTACTTGAATGGGGAGAGTGGCAAATTAGACGGGCTGAGCGGCACTATCATTACATCTGACAACGACTTTCTCTACATTGACAGCGCAGTCAAGGACTCTGACCTATATTTAATTTACAAATTCAGTGATGGCGTTGCTGCTGGGTCGCAGGTAGAAGACGACTTCTCCTGCGTCGTCGATAATCACGAGGATGAAGTGGCCGGACAGCACAACATATCACAGAAAGACGCTGCGCTTGCATCTACAGGTCCACATTATATTCGGGGCCTTGCGGATGAGTCCACTGTGAAGGGTTACAAGTTCACTTTGGCTGTTGTAACCAATCGGCAATACTCCGCTTATCATGGAAACACGGTCACCAGTGTGTTGAGTAGCATTGCGACCTTGCTAAACCGGGCAAACGGGATCTATCTCCGCGAACTTGGTATATACTTTACATTGGTAGAGGATAATGACCGGATCATATGTCTGGAGGGCGACGCGACTTGTGAAGACCTGCCAAACAGCGTGGAGCTTCTGAGTAAGACAGCGAACTTTATCTCTAGTCGGGGCGTCGACCCATCAACGTTCGACATTGGGCACGGCCTAGCAACAAGCGGAGGGGGTCGTGCAGCGTTTCCTGCTCTCTGCGGAGACAGAAAGGCAGAAGCAATGACAGGACTGCAGAATCCAACATCCGATGCTTTTTACGTGGACTACTTTTCGCACGAAATGGGCCATACTCTTCTCGGAGCTCACTCGTTTCGCGATTGTGGGACTCAATTTATGGAAACCGGTGCAGTGGAGCCTGGGTCTGGGTCTTCCATCATGTAAGTTTGCTTCAATAGCTCGGTTGTCCCGATCATTTTTTTTCCTTTCATGAACGTGATCCGAATATTAACCCGAAAAAAAACTTCTTGGCATGAAGGGGATACGCCGGAATTTGTGGCGAGACCAACCTGGCCGCGAGGAGCGACCCGTACTTCAACTCGAACAATTTGGTGGACATGAAAGCCTTCATTGTGAAGAAAGTGGCAGCTGGTAGTTGCGGGACTGTCGTTGACACTGGCCGAAGTAGACCATCGGTGAACGCAATAGAACAGTGCACTGTTCCAGCCTCTTCCCGTTTTCAGTTGCGAGGCGACCTTGGTGAAGGCAGCAATTACTATTCTTGGGAACGGATCGACCGCGGCGCTGAGACCTATCTGGATAAAACAGTTGCGAGGTTTCGCAGCTGGAAGCCAAGACAAAGTACCATCAGACATTTCCCTGCGTTGTACTACAGCACGCTAAATTTGGTTGACGAGCAGCTGAACGAAATTTTACCAACCTCATCGAGAAACATGACTTTTCGCTTCACTGGCCGCCAGGTTTTCGACGCTGACGGCACTGCATCGTCCTTCCAGGAATCTCTCATCGGTGACTTTGCCTATCACGATACAACCGTGTTCTTTGACGCTTCGATTCTGCCCCTGGAGCTGGAGACGATCAGCACTCTGGTCCCGTTCGAGACATACACCTTCAAGTGGAACACTGGCGGCACATTCGCATTGTCGTCAGTGGTCAACATTTATTTTGGCGTGCAAAAGATGAGCAAGCAGGACTCTTTTCAGTATGATCAGCATGAGAAGGAGCCCGACTGGTTTGTCATCGGAGAGGGTATTCCCAATACTGGGCAAGCGAGTTTAGAGGTCCCTCAAATCGCATTCAGCGAAGAGCTGGAGGTCATTGTAATGATTCGCTCCCCGGCCGATGCCTGCTATTTTTACGATCTTTCGTCAAAGGTCACGTTGAGAGCGACTCCTGGACTACCGAATGCCAGGCTAGCGAATGAAACGTCTTCAGAAGAACCCGGCGGTATCAGCGCATTAGGAGGTGTTGTCATCGTTTTTGCGCTGCTCGCCACCATCTTTATCTGCTTCAAAGTGAACAAGAAGTTCAAGACACATGAGTGGATAGGAAACCTTGCTCATCAGCCAATCCCAGCTATAGCAACTTCGATCCGCAGGATGAGCAGGAGGCTATCCAGAAGTCTTTCTTTACACAAAGGCTCCGTGTCTGAGAGCGACGTATCGCCTCAAGAGATGCTTTCACATCCATCCAAAATGCAACGAGGAAGAAGAACAGCATCAACTTCCTCCGGCTCTGATGTGACTGCATCAACACATGGGTTTTACGAACCAAAGCTTTCAAGCCCGAGCAACGAGTCTCCGGACGGCTCAAATCCACATCGAGGCAAGGTGTTTCGCCCAAGTTTTCAGACAACACCGAAAGGAATGACCCAGTCGAATGCAGAATGGCGTCCACGGCGTCGCGAGGAATCGAGACGTCCCACCTTTGAAGGAGTACAGGAGGAGGAAGACGAGGACTATTCCAGTGAGGAGGAAATAGAGATTGTACTGAAACCGGAGCGTGCAGAGGAGATCGCCAAGTTTAAGTCGAACCTTTCGATTGCGCAGCGAATGGAAGCGCAGAGGAAGGCAACCGATTCCACAGTCTCTCATGCCCCTAGTAATCCATTACAGCGCAAGAAGAAAGAGTTTGGCCAGCAAATGAGCTTCAAGCCAGACGATGAACCCCCCATTTGACATGTGCTGCAGATGAGTACAGAGACTGGGTGCAGCTTTAAACGTGTACTATTTTGAGCTTGCAGATAGACTGCGGAAGCGAGTGTGATAACCCTTTCCGTGGCGGAAGGGCAAAACGATGTACATTTTATACAACGAGCAATGAAATAGATTTCTTTGCAAATTGGAATTCACAGTCACAGCCAATTCTGATCCAAAACTTCACGGCAAGGTGCGACCGGACAATCGCAGCTCTGGGAGGTTGTTTGAAAAGCACTAAAGTCGAGCGACTCACAAATCACTCAAACGGCCTTCTGAGCTTAGCATGAGGGGTGAAAGAGAAATATTGAACGGTAATTGTCACTGTTTTTACTGTTAAACTCGTGTTATATATATCTGAATGAAAGTAAAAAAATAGTTGGTTGTAAAAAAACAGGTTTTAAAAGTACGGCTCGGAGAATTCAATCTCTACTCGGCGGAACCGTCTTTGCTCAGGAGCTTAGCGACCGTAGCGCGGGTTTGGGGAGTACGCGTTGTTGCTGTTCTGAGCGCCTTGGTCAAATCCTCCCCACTGTTGTTGCTGGCCCCACTGTTGTTGCTGGCCCCACTGTTGCTCAGGACCCTTGTAAGGGGCCATACCAACTGGCTGGGCGTATGGTGGCGAGACAGGAGTTCCAGAACGGCGACGGCTGTAAACAAACAGGCCACCAAGAACAACCGCACCAGCTGCAGCAATGCCAATGATGGGGCCCATGTTGCTGCCATCAGAGGTTGAAGTGGTGGTGTCATCCGAGGTGGTCTCATCGCTATCAGATCCGGTGCCGGAGTCACTGCCAGAGTCACTGCCAGAGTCACTGCCACCAGATCCAAAGTCGCTCTCGTCACCAACGTCGACGGATCCTGATACTGCTTTAAGCGAGACCTTTGGCGCCATGTCGAAGAAAGTGCACTGGTCGTCGTCACCAGTAATCATGAGGTTGACTTCCAACTGAGAATTCTCCACGAGCTGAGGGATCGTAAGCGTAGCAGATCCAGTGTTGTCATAAGTGCCGATGAGTTTCCAGGCTAGTGCAACTTCATCAGTCTCATCGACGTAAGTGGAGGCAGTGACTGTTGGAATCAGGTTCTCAGCGATGTAGATTCTCACCTTTGGGGAGAGGGTTGCTGTTCCTCCAACAGTCCAGGTGATTGTCGTCTCGGTTTTTGGGGTCAGCGAGGTCACCGAGTTTAGAACCAAAGGCTCGATCGAGGTCGTGAAAGAGACCTGGGTATCTTCGTAGCCGAAATCACCGATAAGATTTGTATCCTGCGACGTCGAGGTGGCGTCGTACTCGTAGAAGGTTCGGGCAATGAAACGAAAGGTCATCTGCTGGTTTCCCGACGGAAGGATCTCGTTCAGCTGATCATTCGCAGTGACACCGTTTACAGTGTAGCCAAGGTTTGGGAAGAACCTAGTCTTTGAGGTTGTCTTTGGATTCCACGGGCGGAAGCGTGCTACTGTTCTTGTGAGGTAGTCATCATCTCCAACATCCACTCGATCCCAAGCGTAGGAACCAACGGTGTCAGTCACTCCCGTCAACAGGAACTTGGAGCTGGCAGGAAGCTGGCAGGTAGCCGGCGCAGTCACAGTGGGGCGAGCCTTATTGGCGGATGTGATCGTCCCACAAGTACCCCCTGCTACGCCCTCAATCATATCTCGCATCATCTGCAAGTTGTTGGAGTTGAAGTAAGGCTCCGAGTGGTCCTGCTGGTTCCCTTGGCCGCAGATGCCCGCATATCCCATGATGGTGACTCCCGATCCTGGTTCCACTTGTCCTTCAGGCATGTCGTTCCCATTGCCTTGAGAGACGCAGTCGCGAAACGAGTGCGCACCAAGCATTTGATGCCCGACCTCATGAGCAACGTAGTCCACCGAGAAGGCGTCTCCAATTGGCTGTGTTATACCAGTGGTTCCCCTCGCCTTTGAGCCTGTTCTGCACAGGGTGGGATATCCGGCGACACCACCAGAGGCGGTTGACATTGAGTGACCGATATCGTATGCGGTTTCTGTGATACCAGCGAGGGCCATGTGATCCTTATTAAGATCGATCAAATCAGCAGTGTTGACCATACCCTCGCACTGGGCAGTCGTGTCAGTGGTCAAGCAAATGAGCTTGTCGTTGTCAGCAATGAGCTCGAAGTAAGTTCCCAACTCACGCGTGTAAATTCCGTTGACACGAGTCATGACATTGACCATACCGTTCAGCACACCCGCTCTGGTGTCGCCGTAAAATTTTGAGAAATTCGGGTTTGCTATCATGGCCATCCTGAACTTGTACCCGCTTGATGTAGTTTGAAGGGATCGGCGGAGATTTTTCTTTGGCGAAACCGCTTTCTCGCCGTGCAAATGCCTGTGGCTTACTTCGTGCTCGTCCTGCTCCATCAGTGATCTAGAAGCGTACTGCGCAGCTCCACAAGTAAAGTTACCAGTGTCCAAGCTATCAGAGCGCTTTGCATCTCGGTGTCGGTAGACAACGTAAATGTCAGTCTCTTCTTCAGCGTTGTCCACATAGACAAGGTCTCCATCACTTCTGACGAATGTGGCATACATACTGTCCTGCAAGTCCAAGACCCCGTTGATAAAAACCTTCGAGCCGTCCGAGCATGGTCCGCTGTACGAAGCAAGCTCTGGGAATTTTGCTGCAAGGTCTGGGTGCATCACATTTGCGAGCTTTAGTGTACAAGTGACCTCTCCGACATCAGGGAGTTCGAACGATACTTCGTTGCTGGCATCGCCACGGGACTTGGCAGATGCAAAATGCTGAGATGTTGCTTCCCAGTCCACCTGAATGAAGGACTTCTTCGTGTTGTCCAAGCGTCTGTTTCGCGGACGATGGTCATCAGGAGCATCGCTGAGTGCTCGCCAGATGTGGGTTGGAGCCGCCGCCACGGAGTACAGCAACACCGACGCGAGTGCGCCACCGGTGTAGAGCTTCATGTTCTTCCACTTGGTCGAAATAGATCGTTGCGGTGACAGATCAGCCTTTGTGCAAGGTTTGGAGTTTGACGAATCGTGCGTATCGTTTGCACTGAGAAGCAGAGTTTTCGGGCTCACTGCAGTGATTCGTGTGCAAGTACAAGGCCCAGTATCCCTATCTGAGTGATTCTAACAAGCCGTGAATTCCGCACGTTGTGAGCATATGGTTATGGAAACGCAAAACTTGCCATGGGCTCACTTCCGACAAATCTGTGAAAATGACCTCTCCTACCCCACACTTTCACACTGCGTACCACGGGCTTGCGCAGCTGGACAGTTCATGTCGATGACCGATCTGATCGTCGCTTCAACTATGAAAGTTCTTGGAGTCTCAGACGTCAGCTACGCATTCCCATGAAGTCCGCCCGTTTCACATGGTATGGACAATTTGTGCATGAGCCACTTTCGTCGTCCAAAGTTCCAAGAGCAAGAAGACTCACAACTCACTTCTTACACGTTCGAGTACTAGTACCGGAGACTCCTTGGTTTTGAGGATGAAGCAGACTTTGCCCATGCAGGTTTCCATTTCCAGACGCAGACCATCCTGGAAAAAAATTCGTGAGACTGCACTGACGAAACCAGTCTCCGAGTCGCGAATCCCTCTGATCAGACGCCTAACCTAGCCGTCCACCTCCCCAATTCGCCATCCTTTCCTATCAAAATCCCATCACTCCTCGAACACACGTTCATGACATATACTTGGCGTGCTCTGTTGCGGCAAACTCTAGTTGCCATCGTCACATCGTCAAATCATCCTTCACGCTTCCCTCCTCTCTCCCGCTCACAATGACTAAGATCGCCTCGCTTCCAAAAGTTGGAGCACGCCAATTTGAGCGCGCTGCTTGTGCTGCTTCGCCCTCGCGGGTCTTGAATAAGCGCACGTTAGTCGTTAGTGAGACATGGGTGAGACATCCTGAGACACACTCACACCCTTCGCGCTGCGCTCGCATTGAACGTGTGCTCGAGCTACGCTGTCTCAGTAGTCCCAGTCGAGCGAGGGAGTGAGTTAGTTAAGCACACACTCTTGGTGCTTTAGTTTATTGCTAGTGTTTACTTTTGATGGGTCTCTCTGGTTTCATTCATATCATTTTCTCACACATAGCATGAACGTGAATGAACGGAACATTGAACACCATGTGTTGGCCTGAGGACAACAGTGAGTTTAGGCCGAGACACACACAATCTGTCGTGCGCCACAAGCTCACAATTACATCAGCAAAATGAATAATAAAGCTGTTCTGACTTCTGTGAAGACTGCAAAATGCAGCGTAGACGTAGAGGGTAGGTCCCACCTGACTGTCCCCAAACATCCCCAAACTTGTGTCGGCTGCGCTCACTCAAGCTCACTCAAGGATGAGATGCTAGGACTGGCTGATGCCAACCAACTCCAGTAACTCCAGTGCGGGCCGGCTTGGTTGTTGGCGTCTTTGTCGGTCACAAGTCGCAAGTCAAGGCACAGAGAAAATCACCCTGGCCTCCCTGGCCCTGCGAAGTGAGTGTCCACGCAGGGGCACTGCTGTTGATGTGCCACGGGCTTGGACAGACAATAACACAGATCTTCAAAACTCAAAGTGACCCAACTCCTGACCTTCTGTGACTTGCATTAACTGTAAAACAAAGCCACGGCCCCCGGCGCACACCCTCCGGAACACTGCCCTTTAGCGTTGAATAGCGCTGTCGCAGCTGTCGCAAGAGTCATAGCAAGTGTACTGCAGGCGACGAGCAAAGCTCAGTATCCCCACCTGCGCGCTCGCAAACTTTTGCCACAAGCTTACATTGCAATGCACTCTTTTGATGTTTTACTTACTCGGCATTCGTTCACCGATCCGTCAAGAACGGCAAGTTGCCGTATGAGAGGGTAATGTGCTTAGTTGTTCGTTTCGTTCTTCATCGCTTTGTGAAGAAGACAAGAACCCAGCCATCACTCGGCCATAAGCCACAATCTCGACACATCTCGACTGTGAATCTACTACAAAGAGTGGAAAAGGGTCAAACAGCCCTTTCAAAGCTTTCCAATAGGCGTTCTGTTGAGGAATCTCCTTGGAAAGAACATAGTACGGACAGTATGGCCTTTGCACTCTTTGCATTCTGCATTCGGCAATCTTTCTTTCTTTCTATCTTTCCATGCAAAGACCTGATTCCGGTCCCTATGTGATCCAGTGTGGCGTGCGCCAAGAAATGGTTCACATTGGTTCTCTGTCAAATTGGCTTGCCAACTGTACCGGTAGTCACGCCTTACTGTGCCACCATTCCGACGCAACTCTTACGATGAATTAGCAAATCACTATGCCACAGGCTGCAGATTGCAGAAGAACCACTTTTAGCTGGGCCAACCAAATACCGGAGTTCGTTGCTCGACAGGCAATCTAATAACTTGTCTCAATTCAACCTCTATAAATAAGACTTGCGCGGCCCTTGTTTCTATGAGAGACAGAGCTTCCCATCCTCACTACACACTAAGTGAAGCCACGGAGTGCAGCGTAAACAAACTTCCTATTGGAAAGGTGGGGTGACACACTACCGTTCACCCTCTCGCGCGGAACCCTTCTATAAAGAATGACGAGCTGTTCACAACTATAGTAGTAGCTGACATTACCCGGTATCTGATCCTCTATCTGCTTCGCTATTTAGAGTAGTGAATAGCTATTGGAGGAAATAGATGGGATGGATAGATAAATAGTAGACAGGTTCTGAAATAGTTTTGCGAGGCTTGCGAGCATGCCACCTCTCGCGAGTGTACGTACACGAACGTACTCGATTTGCACTATACTACGCCTAATATAAACTTAAAAAAAAGCCAACATGAGCAGGCATACGGCGAGTACTCGAGTACACTTCCTGCCATTTTTACTTTAGTGTAATGCATGGGAACATGAACAAACTCCGGAGTCATCTTGATCGACACTATTCTATCGACTAGTGCCTGGGTAGCAATCGCACTCGCTATCCTTCTGCAATTTCTATGGTTTTGGGTCCGCGGTGTCCGTGTGTGTCCGCGAAAGAAGCAATTCAAGAGTGTGCAAAGCTGCTCGGCTCATTCCACATTCATGAGCTCTTGGAAGAGAACACGAATTGCTTTTAGAATTAGTTAAAGTGGGAAACCAGGGAAACCTGTTGGCGGAAGCGGGGATCCGCACGTGTAGTTGGCTGGCCAAGTCATGCTCCAGCGACGTGACTCGGGAGGCGAGCTGGAGCTTTCTACTCTAACGAGCGAAGAAGATGATTGCGAAAGCGGTTTTGTGAGAGAGGGCGGGCAAGTGCGAGGGACTAGCCCCCGGAAGAATGGGTTCAGCCAACTAATGGAGCTGGACCATAGAGGCGAGGATATCCATGGGCAGACACTGGGAAGAGTGCTGTGCTCTCGCTGCTGCCTCTGCCGAGTGGTTGAATGCGTTCTATTCTCGACACTGATTCTGACGATTGCCGTGCTAGGCTTGGTGGTGAAACAGAACGTGTGCTGGTCGGGGGAAGATGAGCTGCAGCTGTACGAATCTCAGAATGGCGAGCCTTTCCTGTATGGTGACCCGCCACCGGTGCCACTTGTATTCGCGCACAGTCACAATGATTATCAACAGGCAGTACCAGTAAAGCTTGCGCTCGCTGCTGGCTTTTGCAGTATAGAAGCCGACGTGTTCCTGGAGAGTGACGATTTGTGGACAGGACACATAGCTCCGAGCTCGAACCAGCTCACCAATCAGTACTTGCGCCCACTGGCAGATCTCTCCATAAAAAATAAGCGCGGCCCAATTAACCCGCTGTCCGTACGCCTCAAACAGTGCGTGCAGCACACTCTTCTGGTGGACCTCAAGACAAACTCCTTCTCCACATGGGAGAAGCTAGAGGTCCTTTTATCGCAGGTGAATGCTGAAGCAGGTTTTCGTGTTTTTGAGTGCTATGACCCGCTTGGTGCACCTCTACGCGAAGAAAACTCGTTGACTGGCTTGTCGCCAGTTCAAGTAATTGTTTCCGGCGTAGCTGAAAGCGATATCGCCTCACTCGCCCTCAAAATGGCTGCGCGGGACTCTCGCTGCGCAAAAATTGACGGTAGGTGGAATGATGCAGGGGAACTCCCTTCTGACACCAAGACACTGGCGTTTCTCGCCATGGTCTCCGCGAAGTGGAACGACTCGTTTTCAAAAGACTTACCACACCTTGTAGCTCTAGGAAACGCCGCAGGTGTCCGCTTGCGATTCTGGGACGCTCCAGAAAGCGTTGAAATGTGGGCCGATTTTATAGACGCTGGCGTGCACGTGATCTCCACAGATCGTATCGCAGGCTTGGCGGCATTTCTCCTGGGCAAGAGAATGTGACATCGCTTGCTCCACGCTGGCACCTTGACCGTTGATTGTACCTCGGCGGCTTTGCTTGTGACGCGAGCCAAGCTTCCGCCTGTCCAAGCTTTGTCCGAAGTCTACTCCTGAAATCCGTCCCTGTACGGACGCCCGCGCTATGGGCAGGGGTCAACACTATAGCTGTGTGCTGCTCCGGACCCAGCTCTCACGCATGCTCCGGCGTAGCTTGCGAATGCACTTGGCAACTTTAGGCGCCTTCCAGTTTTTGTTGATCCGCGGTCAAATGAACAGTAAAATCTTGCATCGCCAAGCTATGGTGGCAATTCGAACAACACGCACACTCATCGCACATTCGTTCATTCACAAATGCTGCAACCAAGAATATTTGTCTCTTTTTTCCTCTTTCAAATTTCTTTCCATCAACTCTCGAATTTGCAGTTTTAAAATACAAACTACGAGTGAATGGATTAACTTTTCAAGTGTCGCAAAGAGGTACAAAGTTTTCCAATCTACGAAATGCACAAGCCGCCATCCTCCAGCTTCGTCTTCGTTTGACGGCCACGGAGACACGATTTCAAAAGCTCCACGAGTTGTTGGTTTCTCGAACCCTCAAGGTGAATCAATCGCAGGTTGGTTTCACATGGGCAGGAACATGGATCAAATCACTCTTCGAGCTCAGACTGAGGAGTTGAGATGCTTCATTCATTGAACAATGAACACTGAATCTCAATCTCACCTGAATGTTCTGATTGATGGTTTTGATCGATCGATCGTATCGCAAGTATCACAATAGTTCCGGCTTCTTTTTCTTCTCATTCTCACTATTCTCACTATTCTCACTCTTCTCACGCTGTCAATCAAGATCATCATCGATCAATCTTGATCAACACTACATTATCAATCATCTTGATATATCTTGATCCATCAACAACAATCCCGAGAGCTGGGTAGCAAGAGCTGTCCGCGGCGAGTCAACCATGGCGGAGCAGAGCGCTCTGCTGGTGAGCGGCAGCTTGTCGAGCGGCGCGGAGTATGGCGCCACAGAAGGCACTGGCGGCGCGTCGGGCGAGGCAGAGAGAGGCGGGGAGGCTGACGTTGACCATGACCATGAATATGACCATGACCATGACGAAGACGAGCGCGTGTCCCTGGGCGAGCTGGTGGTGCTCAACTCATTTGGCGGCGCGTACGGTCTGATTCAGGTGTCCCTGTTCATGCTGGTGCTCCCGCGAGAGAGCGCCGCGCTGTTCCCGGGCGAGGAGGCGATGGGGCTGGCGGGGATGCTTGGCCTGGCAGGCGCGACGCAACTGGTGTGCCCAGTGGCTGGGCTGTTCTCGGACAGGATGACTTCGCCGTTTGGGCGCAGGAGACCGTTTATAGTGGTGGGCACGGCAGTGGCGCTGGTGATGCTGGGCGTGCTGTGGTTTGTTTCTGTTCAAGGGCAAGAGATGCTGCTTATTCGCGAAGATCTGGGACCGACGAGAATGGTGTACCTCGTGGCGTTCGTTGGGTTGAACCTGGCGCTGAACGTGTGCTTCGCAGCTTACTCGGGATTGATTCCTGACTTTGTGAGCTCGGAGCAACTTGGGGAAGCTAGCGGGATCATGGCTGTCATGAACGCTCTAGGCGCTCTGTTTGGGGTATGGATGGTCGGGTTCCTTGAGGTGGAGCCGTTCTCTCTGTATGCCATATGGTTGGCCTGCTGCTGTCTCCTTACGCTCATGGTGATCAGAGAAAAGCCACATGTTCACGCCTCCAAGCCGATCGCTTGCGCGGACATCTTGAGCGTTTATTTTGAGTCACTTCACGAGAAAAACTTCTTCTGGGTATGGGTGTCACGCCTCCTCTACTATATGGGCATTTCAGTGCAGGTGTTCATGCAGTACTTCATTCGGGACATGATCCAAGTCGAGGAAGATACTGCAAAAATTGACACAGCTCTGGTCTCTGTTACAATGCTCGCATGCACCAGTATTGTCGCCGTGCCGTGCGGAATCCTCAGCGACAAGGTTGGCCGGCGACCCCTGGTGTACCTGAGCTGCGCTCTCATGGCGATCACATACCTGGGTTGGACCTACGCAACCAAACTATGGCATATTCTTCTTTGGAGTGCGCTGTTCGGCTTTGCCAATGGCACATACCTAAGCGTTGACTACGCCCTTGGTTGCGATGCCATTCCGGATAAAGATGAGCAGGCTGCACAAGCGCTTGGAGTGTGGGGTGTTGCAGCTTTCCTAGGTACCACAATTGGTCCGGTAATTAACGGTCCGGTCCTTTATTTTCTGGGGCAGTCCGAAAAGCCAGACGAATATTCGCGCGGTGGGTACAGCGCCCTGCTCTTTTTGGGCTCGGTCTTCGTCATTGCGAGCGCCGTGGCGTTGAGTAAACTTGAGCTCAAATCCGCTCACCAAGCAATCCACTCCCATTCTCAGCATTCCTGAGTCTAAATTTTGCAAATTGGCTTGTCAATTGAATTTTGATGGTGCATTCCAAGAGCGGCGCTTCAGTTATATAGAACATATCTCCCTCCTAGTCATTCAGCAATTTTGCTTCTCTGTATTCTTTCTCGATCGGCTGAAGGTATATATTGCATTTTCAGCGAGCGACCACGAGCAATTGACTGCAAAGACAGTCGAGGAGTCGCAAGGTGACGAAGATTCAGGATAGATAGTCTTGATTATGGCGGAGCCAATTTAAAATACAGTCAGCTGCAGATTCTGCTCTCCCACTGCAGATTGAAAGGGAATAATCCGCAGTCAATTCATAAACGCACGATGCCCTAACAATTTTTTCGGTATTTTTTTTAAATATAAAACACTCCTACTCAAGCTCGGAGGTTATCCGGGATTGTACGGCTCACCGCGACGCTCGCAGCAAGGTGGGCAGATGTAATTTTGAATGTTGTCGGCCATTTCATGAGTCAAATTAACACAGCGCCCATGAAACCAACCATCGCACACATCGCAATTGATCATAAAGCCGACCTCGTTGAACCCTTGGCATAAACAGTATCGAGTCGCCTCGTCTTCGACACAAATCGCCAGACCCTTCTCTTCTGTCATCTGAACAGGTATGAATTTGACGGCCTCTAAAAGCATTTCAGCCTCGGAGAGAACGGTCGAGGCTGGAACATTCACACCAGAAGCCAGAAGCGCAGTGGCTCTATCCCGCCACGAGACTGCACGTCTGTAAAGCCCGAGAAGGAACTGCGTAAATGAGTTTTCCCGAATGAATGCAGCTTGGTGGGTCTTGCTGAGATCGACAAAGGTTTCTAAAGCGGCAAGAGTGGGCGGCTGAACCCCAAAGAGCGCCTTAGCCTTCGAGACCCACGCTGCGAATTGGATGGCAAGCTTAATCTGAGCATAGTCTGCACAATTCTCAAACTTGGCAGGCATGTCCAACGCCGCAATCTGCTTTGAAAATTCTTCTAAATCTTTCTCCTCCACCCCTTTGACAAGTTTCTCGAGAAGGTGCAAAGCCTCCTTGGTATTCTGAACGTATTCCAAGGGGGCCAACGTCACCCCGTCGGTCATACTCGCCAGCCCAAGTTCCACTCGAACGCTTGCACCATAAAGTACACCCAAAAGACTCTCCGTTGTGCGAACGAGCATACATGCTGGGCAGCAGAAGCGCGTCGAACGCTTCGCGTTTGCAGAGTTGACTCCAACACATTTGATATGGAACCACTCTCCACAATAGTTGCACTCCAGCATGGGATCTTGAAATGCCCGCCTACAGAGACAATATACCCGGGTCGCTTCCGCCAGCAATTGAGTATGCTCCGAAAGGTTGACCGGAATGGAAGTGGCCTGGTCCAGGAGGCTCTTCAAATCCTCGCGACTGGCTTCGCCTTTCTCAATACCTGATTTTTTCAGCTTGGCAATCCAAGACTTGGCGTTGCGAACGGCTGCGCGAACATCCCTCACCTCGGCAGGCATAGCCTTTAGTTTGCCAGCCTCATTCGCGGCCTTCTCGAGCTCCTCGATTGAAAGCTTGCCGTTGTCAATGTGGTCTCCGCGCGGCCCGCCAGTCGTAATTCTGTGCTCTGAGTATAACGCAGATCGAACTCGCGAAAGCCAGTCGTACACCTTGTCGATTTCAGAGTATATTGACTCTTCACTTTCAGACACTGCAAAGATGTGATGCTCCTGCTTCTTGTGCAGGAGCAGTATGAGGCCGAGCAGTTGCTCCATCGAGGCGACTTGCCCCAGTCTCTTCTTTGCGACGCGCCCCCAGGAAATGGAGTTTCTGCCAATCCACTGCAGTTTACGTAGTGAAATGCCAAGACACCAACTCAGGGTACCTCGAGCAGGCTTTACACGAGACGGGTTTTCCGAGAGGACGTCAGGAGGTTCAACCTCCCCCGCCGAAAGACCTGTTTGTCCGACTGGGAAGATGGATTGGACGCTGTCGTTGACCATGACCTGGGGGAAGAAAGGATGGCTGCGGCAAACTTCCTCCACACTTGCGAACTGAAACTGAAGGTCAGGAAATTCGCCTTCAAGAAGGCACATTCCCTGAGCAACAAGGACGCGGATGTCGTCCATCTTGAGTGGGATTGAATGGTGTGTGATATAGTCCACGACTGTGACCCATGCAGCCGCTTCCGCAATCCACAACGCCTTGCGAACTTGCTCCAGCGTCTTCGCAACAGTTGACTTTGCATTTTTGCACACGTCGCTTGCAAGCAAGACCGCCCGGTGCACTACATCCTTAAGACTCTCATGGAGCATATCAGGAGTGGAAGGTTGCGCTTGCCTTGTATCGTTTCGAGGCTCCTTGAATTTCTTTGTCGATAGAATCTCGATGTCAAGCCCGCCTGGCTCAGAAGCGAGAGTGGAGAACTTTTCGCTCACTTGCTCGTCCAACTTGGTGTCAAAATCAGACCACATCGTTTCGTCATTTGGTCCAGGCAAGAGTTCCAGCGTCTGGTCAAGCCGCTGGATATCCACTTCTGGCTCGTTCTGGCGCTTCTTGACAGATTCCCGCTTGGAACGCTTTCCTGGCCCAAACTCGTCCGATTCGCTCTTCTCCGGTTTTTGGGAGTCCTCCCACTCGAGCTCCCACTGTGACGCTGGAGTAGGTTCGATTTTGGAAACAGTTTGCTCGCTCTGATAAACTTGCTTGAGCGCAGAGAAAAATTGATTGCAGACTTGCTCGGATCGAGTGTGCCAATCCTTGGTCAGGGTTGCTGTCAGTCCCAACACTTTGACGAGTTCTGAAACGTCAATAAAGAGACCACCCGAGCTACCGACTAGCGCATCGATAAAATCCAGACTAAGAATGTCCTGCTTGCGTCTGGGGTCCGCAGATTCAAGTCCGGAGGGCGGGAGCCCTGGCCAGTCTTGCAGAGATGGGCAAACCTCGATCACCCGAGAAACCCACTGTTTACTGCGTTCCAAGGCAGCCTTGAAAGCAACTTCTTCCCGGGTAATCACACTATGCAGGCGGCATTTCTCCAAAATCTCTTCCAGCTCGGCAAGAGTGAATGCCTTATTCTCCTCGTCCTGGACCGATGATGGCTCAGCACCTTCGAATTTGATCCGGAGAGTCCGAGGCGTTTTGCGTTCCTCCTCTCCAGTAGAAGAAGAAGGCACAGCTTCTGACTTTGTCGCAATATCAGTTACGGCCTGTCGATCCACTTCCATCGGCTCCTGCCCTTCCTGCTCCCCCGCCTTTGCCTCCGTGGAGTTTGGGGCACTCTCGACTGTGTCTTTCTCTTGCGCCTTTGAGTTTTGTGCTGACGGCTCTTCGTCGGCCCAGTTGCTGTCTGGCGAGCTGTTGTCATCTTTCGTCTCCAGTCCCTCTGGAGCACACTTCTCGAGCTCAAGGTACTCTGGCTGGTGAGCCTTTCGCAGCGCTTCGAAGAGTTCTTGACGCAACTCCTCCAAGGCCTGATCTACCTCCAACATCATGTCGAGATGCTTTCTAACATCGACAAGGAGGTGATTGCCATCTTCAAACAATGCAGCGAATTGGTCAAAGGTGATTCTTTCGTGTTGAGCAAAAGGCTCGTCCGTCTTCTTCTTCGGCTTGGGCTTCTTTTTCTTCTTCTTGTGACCTCGACTGGCGAGCGAAGGAATGTCGCCAGGATCGTATCGACAGAGAAAGTTGACTCGCGTTATCCACGTTTGCGCCTTGGTGATAGCCCCTCGCAAATCACTTTCACTTTTACCAAGCTCGCTCGTTTTGGCAGGCTGCTGGCCGGTGATCGCGGCGATTTCTTTGCGAAATCCCAATAGCTTTATTTGGAGCTTGACAAGCTGCTCGAGGTCCACCTTCGTTGCAAGAGCGGTCTGTACCTCTTCGCAGCAACCTTTACATTTTATGTGCTTTTCGAGAAGTTCTTCTTCTACCATGTTCACTGGTATCTGCTCGGCCTGCTCGATCATGGCGTTTAATGCCTGAATGTCGGCGGAATCCACATTGCTAAGTAGCTCGTTCACCTGGGCCCTCCAGTTGTCAGCTTCGCACAGAACAGCGTCCATATCTTGGATCTCATCAGGAGCGACCCCGATGAGCGCCGCTTCGTTTCGAAGTTCGCGCAAAATGTCCAAGTCCATCTTGACAACTTCTACACCACCGCGAGTCTTGCTCTGCTTGGGCACCGCAGATTTCACCCGAGCTATGCACTCCCGTGCTCGGCGGAGATGCTCGTCAACGGCGGACTTTTCTTCAGAGAGATCCACAGGGATCGAGTCCACCTCCTTGGTCATCTCCAAAAGCAGCTTGACATCAACCCCATCTGACGTCGCGGCGTGCTGCCTTGCCACCCAGTCCTCTGCCATGCTGATGTAGTGGCGTAAAAGGTCAAATTCCCGAAAGGTGACACGCTCAATCTCCACGGCTTTTTTCAAGTCTTGCAGGGTGGACAATTTTTGCGCGCTCCAATCCCTTGAGCGATAGGGCCCTGACGAGGCTTGGCCGCGCTTGCTGGAGACGCTTTGCTTGGACCACATCTCTGACGAAGGTATGACAGTGCGAATCTTCTCCGAGAAATTGTTGGCAGTGTAAATGCGTGAGCGGACTTGCAACAGCTCAGGGAGATCAAGCGGGAGCTTGCTAGCACGGATCATCAGCTCCTCGAAGACCTTCACATGACTTACTTCAGAAAGAGCGACATGCACATCTTGCTGGAGGGTTAGACAGTCGTTGTAAAGGGCTCGGAGATGAGCTTCTTCGGCAAGTCGCATTCCGCTTGGTGCCCCATGCGCCAGATCTCGCAACTCATCGATCGTCCAATGCGGATCAGGTTTCACCAGAGACGCAGCATCATGAGCATTTGACACCCACTCCTCCGTTGCCGACAGCTTTTTCGAGAGCTGCGTAATCATATCCTTCACAGAGTTTTGCAACTTGGGGTCGGCCTTCTCTCGTTTAAATTTGTTGGCCACATACAAGAGCTCTCGGAGCTGGCTCAGAGTGAGGCCGACTGGCTTCCCACTCAACAGTGTCTTAGCAACGTTGAGCCACTTTCGCATCGACGCCACCCCTTCTCCACCATCGCTATCTTCCACGAGCGCGCCTGGCTCAAAATTCAGTGTTTGGTTATCTTTGTCGTCGACTCCGTATATTGTGGCGTAGTGGGGTTCCATGCCTTTTGCTCTTTGCAATTTGTCTTGCAGGTCCAACAGCTCTGTTTCAACGCCAACACCATGACAGGAAAGGAGCTGAAATTTTGCGCGATTAATATCGTAGTTGCATCGATGGAGAAACTCAAAAGCGAGCTCGTCCGATTCAAGTGGCCGAAGTCGGCGTTTCGGTTCCGTCTTCGTGCTTTCCGCTGCAGTCGATGGGCTCTCGCGCTCGGCTTTGACCTTTTGTTTGTCAAAATGAGTGCCTTGTGGTGGCATTTCTCGAGTGAGCTTCCTACAGAAAAGGAGGTACTCGTCTACATCTACTTCGGAAAGCCACTTTTCCTCAGACACCTTGTACCCTCCCCACACCATGCGATCGTCGATCCTAGTCTGGCAATCCCTAATCACCATCCTGTTCAGCGGCAAGTACTGGCGGGCTTCTCTCTGTATTGCCGCGCTCTCCGCCCGCTCTTGTTCGGATAAAAGATCGGGGAGCGGCGCTTGGTACGACTCATTGTCGTACCGCGGATGGCGCACGGGAAAGTATTCCCCAGGCGCGTCAGGCTCCAACGACCGATCCGCCGCGCTGTGGCCAGAGAGGTGCATCGGGCTGGCCCAGTCCTTGTTTGCAGCTGCGCTCAGCCTCGGCCTCAGGCTACTTCTCTTCACCGTTCCGTCTTCTTCGTCTACTTCCTCGACGTGTCCTCGTCGCCGTTTGTTGCTCCGCGGCGAGCCCCTATCCTGCTGCGGCTCAGGCCCGGCCAGCTGCGGTTCGCCAGCGTCACCGGTGTCAATCTGCGCCAGCTCCTTCTTAACCTGGGCGGGGTCATGGTCATTCGCGACAATTTCGTTCTCTTCCTCCTTCATTTTCTCATCGGATTTGGCGTTCTCCTCACCTTTGCTGACACTTGCCTGCTTCAATTTCTCCTCGGACTTGGAGTTTTCGTCACCTTCGCTGGCACTAGCCTGCTGCTGGTCCACCGCGCCGGCTTCTTGCTGTTCTTCCATGGTCTCCAACTTGGCGCTCTGCTGCTCCTCTTGCGCCATCTTCGCTGTTCGATCTGGATTCTGTATCTTGGCTGGACAAAAACGTCGGCGCTAGACTCTAGAGCGGCAGTTGGCCAACAATACAACAATCCCACCTCGGTGGCGCACCGTGGCGCCGAGCAGCTAGCGAGCAGCTAGCGAGCAGCTAGCGCGCAGCTGGGCGACAAGCTGCCAACCTCTCTCTTCACGCACCGGTCTATCCAGCGCTCTGTCTCACTGCAACTTGTCTCCGACGAACGTCGACTACGAAGGGAGTATACACGCGCCAGTATGCCAGTATGCCAGTATGCCAGTATGAGGCGAGCGCGCTGGCGTGTTGCCTTGGAGGTTGTACGCGAGTAGCTGAGTGCGCTATAAGGTCGCCTCTTTCGTGCATGGACGTAACAAGGATAGATAGCTGCCAGCGACGGAGATGAGAGGCTGCCACGAGGGATGCCAAAACGAACAAGGGCGAATTCGCCGAGGACGCCACGGCGGAGTGAGCCCGACAGACAGGCAGGCCTCTGTATCCCAGCGCGTACGTGCGCGAGCGCGGTGGGTTTTGGTGCCGACGAGCGCCAGTGGCGGGAACACGGAAATCAGTACGGATGCGCCTAGGACTGGGGATCCGTCGGGATCCGGCGGCTCGCGCGGGGTTCTTGGCGGAAGAACCGGAGCTTGTAGCAGAGGACCGATGGGATCCGAGCTGCGGAACCTCTCCGTACGTCGCTTTGTCCGCGCCTTTTTTGGCCGTCCCAGCGTCGTCCCAGCGTCGCAATAGTCGCAGTGCGCACTCGCTCACCTCAATCCGAGCGAAGACTAGGAGGGGAACGAGAGAATGATCGCGAACAGAGAAGGGTGAGGGATGGGAAGTTGGAGGTTGGACAGATGGAGGGCGATGGATCGACCGTGTATACAAAGTTAGTTGGCGTTTGTTTTTCTAAATCTACAGAATTCAGATTTTATTTAAGGCAGAACAGCTCGATCAGACACGGCTTCAAGCCGGAAGAATCAAGTCGTCTTGAATATTGAACATGGTGCGCGGTAGCCCGCTGGTTGCAAGCAGATTCCCGAACCGGGTCAAACGGACTGCTACATGGTATCCAGGACGGGAACCCGTTTCAGACCGCAGAACTTGGTGGTGTAGG
Organism: Parietichytrium sp. I65-24A; assembly: GCA_012862575.1. Lineage (NCBI taxonomy): Eukaryota > Bigyra > Thraustochytrida > Thraustochytriidae > Parietichytrium > Parietichytrium sp. I65-24A. Next base: position 360,521 of record BLSF01000003.1, read on the forward strand.
CCCAAGGTGGCAATTCGTCGTTGTTGGCTAGTTTAAACTCCTCAATTGCCTCGCGCTTTGCTTTGTATTTGAGAGCTCTGGTCCACCTCTTCGACCCAAGCGTTGCCCGCTGCATTTGGTCCTGGAGCCTGAAAGCTGGGAACATAATCAGAGGGAATCGCTGGTTGATGACTTTAAATTCGTCAAAGTCGATGAGCCCGTCGTCGTTGCAATCGAAGTTCTTGAAAGCCTTCATCAAGCTTCCAGGGAAATGAGCGTTCGCATTGATGTCCACACACATTTGCACGAATTCATTTTCGTCCAGAGAGCCAGACCCATCAAGATCGAAGAAATTAAAGACGAAGTACAGGATCTCTGTCTGATTGTAAATGCAGTAGGTGGTGAGCACGTGCACAAACTCATCGAAGTTGATGGTACCGCTACCATCTTCGTCAATCAAGCTGAATAGAGCGTCCGTAAATTTTGTTCTCTCCTCGTCAATCATCTTAAAGACTAGTGCATCATCCATGCGGGCCCATGCGGCGTGAGCCAATGTAAAATCGACTTAGATTCTTCAATTAGCCCGTGCACCAACAATGTACCAACTTACACTCTGATATGTCGATGCTGCCACTTAAATCGTCGTCAAACTTGTCAAATCGCTTCTTCAAGCATTTCACATCCTTTTCTGCATATTGTGTCGAAACAGCCAAAGGCAGAACGTGTGAGCATGGATCAATGCAACAACAAGCACATTTTTGAACGAAAGATGGCAGTCACTTACCCTTTAAATTCAGCAGCTGCTTTGCCTGGTCCACCTTTTCTTCGAGCGTCATACCAACTTGCTTCGTTTTTGCTTTCTTGAGAGCAGCTGGTTTTTTAGCGGTGGGGCTCTTTGTCAAAACTGGTGTGGAACTTGCTTCCGCGGAAGGATTCACCCTGCTACTGCCAGTTCTCGAGTTCGGCCTCGAGTTGGAGCTCGAGCTCGAGCTTCCAGGGCGGTACTTGCCGCTGCTACCCCTGTTTTTCCCTCCGCCAAGTGACTCACGTGAACCTCCTCTTGCCGATTTGAGTGCTTCGCGCCCATTAGATCGTGCAGATTTCAGCGGCTGCCTCCCAGTGTTGCCAATATTTGACCTCACAGACCTTGTGTTCCCGAGTTTTGGCCGAGAGGTGTCTCTTGAGGTCTTCGCCCCATCCCTCGCAGACTTCTTGCCTCCTCGTGCTGTCTTGGGAGCATTGTCCACGGAACTCAAGTCCAGTGGCGTGGGCATGATGATCTCGCGTTCTACGGACGCCACTCCGTCGGAACGCCGCTCCCAGGTGCCTGGCGCCTCGCGTCTCCTGCCAGAGTTTGGGATTTAGAGTTGAGTATTCAGACCAGTAGAATCGTGAGCACGAAATGCAAACTCCTTTCGGGGTGCTTCTACGGTCTCTGGTGGGAAGTGGACATTAATTCGCAATTGAAAAATGCGAGCTCCGAAGTAATTCTACGTGCTCCTTTAGTGTGCGGGGAAAAGCACACCGCACCGAGAAACGAGTTGAAGGGTTTCGGATTATCCATTAACCTATCAGAGCCATGTATGCCTCGAAAACTGTGTGAAAAGAGTGAAAAGTAGACACGCACGACCGCGCCATGAGCACCATCAGGATTTCGTCTAAGTCACTTTCAAAAAGCGGCGTTGGGCGGCTCTCCCTTCAGTTAGGACAAAAGGAGCCACAGCTTGACAAAGCCATAGCGTGACAAAGCCATATTTCACAATTCACGCATCGATGACACTTGCTGGTGATTTCTTTCCAACCCCGAATGATTCCTTCTGGCATCTCAAGCATCTCAGCTTGAGGAGAAAACGAACACCGCAATGACTCCGTCCCTCCCCCTCTCTTTCTGCCCATGAACAGAACTGGCAATCATTTTGTCCCTCCAGATTCGACCAATGATGCCGCGCTGAAGCCCGCGGCAGCTATGCACATCGTAGTGAAAACAACAAACAGCACTCTGAATCAACTGAAAACAGGCAAGCCTCGCTAAGTTAGCCAGCCAGTCAAGTCAGACATCGCATTGTCTACCATGAATCAAAAACCAAAACGCAATTGAAAAGGAGAGTTGGCAAGCAAGAAGAATCAAAGCTGAGATAAGCGGGGGCATCAACAAGAGCGAGCATATGCACGACAGCAAATGCATTCATTCATCTCACTGTGACTCTGGAACTCTCAAGCTCTCAGCTTGGGTCTTCTCGAACGGATCTCCCGCTCAATTCCTTGATCACGAACACAGAATGATTCTTTATCCTCTAAAAGAAGACTTCTTTTTGTTCGCCACCATTCATGCTATAGGTTCATATCAATAAGATATTCTACCACAAATTCCTATGAGTATTCGAAAATTTTCCTTGTTTGTTGAAATCAAACTCGCGAGCCCCACAAGACCACACTCAGCGCGCGCACGGCGGAGGGAGAGACTTTGGGTTCCCCAGGCGGGAACCAGGTTGCGAGAACCAAGGCGCGGCAGGAGTCGGGCGTGGCGAACGGAGAGCGGCGAAGGGAAGTCTTGAGGAAAATTTAGTACAGGGGCAGAGACTGGAGAGGTGTCGAGATCCGTGTCGAGATCCGTGTCGAGATACGTGTGAGCACGAGCGACTTTTTTTTTTCGAATCGCGAATTGTAGAATTTATATTCTGGAGGAGATGCAATATGAGAGGGGATTGTCGAAAAGAGCGACGGAGTGCAAAATGAGCTCGCACGAATGTCTAAGCTGGAGCGCGTCAAAGTCATCTGACTCTTCTTCTCCCAGTCGCTCGTTCCGAAGAGAGAGCCCGTTCCGGGTTGAAGATGTAACTGCGGAACTCTTCGAGCCTCGGCAGGAACCGGCGAGCGACGCAGCGATTCGCAATGCGACATTTCGAACTGGTAGTCAAGAAAGAGATTATTTCGTCGGGGGAAAGCGAGACCTTAAAATGCGCGGTTCGGACCGTGAACGTTTCCTTGCATCCGACGGGCTCGATAAAGTTGAGGATTTGCGAGATTCCGTGACCCGGCAACAGCGCGGGTCAGATATGGCGGAAGGATCGGGCTCCGCGAGATGGGATTTGCTGGAAGAGGAGCAAGCGCGGCGCCGAGATGCTAGGATGCAGAGCAGGGATGCGGAATGGCTCCGAGGACCATCGACCCCGGTACATGGAGGAGCCAGCCAAGAAGGTGAGGCTTGGAGCTCGGGTAGAAGGAGCCGGACCTCGCACGCTTCCGTATCTATGAGGGAGGAGTCAATGCGCATCTTGAAGAACCAGATGGAAAGAGTAAACGCAGTGCGCCAAGAGGTCCAGGAGAAAGCTGAGCGTATTCGGGAACTGGAGAGGAATATAGAGAACTTGGAGTCTGCGGCAGATGAGCGGCAATTCGCTATGGAGAGGCTTCGAGCTGAAAATCAATCCCTGCGAGCAAAGTCTACAAGCGATGCGAAAAACTCAGAAGTGGCCAAGGGGCTCAAGAAGGAGATTGCCGAGCTCACCGAGCAGATGGGAGAGTTGAAACACAAGCTGTACGAGGCCGAACATGCCAAAGCTGTTTCTGCGAGGGAAAGCGCAAATGCGGTCGAAGCTCGAGAAAATGCTGAACGCTTGAATATGGAACGCATGGCAAAACTCCAAGATGAGGTGCGAATGTGTAAGCAGGAGAAGCAAGCGTTGCGAGACAAGCTCGACCAGGCTCAGAAAGAAGCGCAGGAAGAGCGGGAGAAGCGAGCGGCTGAAGACCAGAAACAAGCGTTGGAGCGGCAAACGCTGGTGACAAATATGAATCGCTGCAAATTGAACGTTCAGCAGCTATCGAATACAAATAAGCAGCTCCGCCAGGATCTCTCAAAGTACGGCGCGTTGCAAGAGCAAGAAAAGACTGTATCTAATAAACTTGCAACCGTGGAGGAGCGGCTGCAGCGCATCACGTCACAGCTCAACGACTCGCAAGCAGAAAAGAGCGAGCTTGCGCTCAAGCTGGAACAAGAGAGGCAGGTGCGCGAGTCTGAAGAAAAGTTGCGTCTTTTAGCCGAGGAGAGGTGCAAGACGCTTCGTGATCAAGTCGACATGCTGGTGACCGGACACGGCGCCCTGCAACTAAAACAAGAGGAGCTGGACAGTTTGAGAAGGGAGCTTGACATGTCGCAAAGAATGATCCAAAGCAAAGAGTCGCAGCTCGCTAGCGTGAATAGAGACTTCGCCGCGGCGCGAGCAAAATGTGATGAAATGGTGGCGGAGCTTGAAAATTGGCGGCGATCCGTCCAGCTTGCGCACCATCGAGTAACGTCAATGTGCACCGGGGAATTGATAGTGGAGGCGGAGCACGCATACGAAAAGGCTTGGGAAGACACAAGAAGCGATGGAGTCGCTATCACCGCTTCTGTGGAAGAAAGTGCGGTATCAGGCCGAAAGTTTCAGCCGCCAGACGCTGTAAGAGCGCTCTCCAGTTCACTGCATTCGTTTCAGCAACTGTACTCGCAGGCACAGAGGCGCGCGATGAAATTGGATGATGAGCTGGAAATGCTGAAAGAAGAGGCTTTGAGCTGGCGACGCCACATTAGTGATCTCGAATCCAAGCTTGAGGCAGCATATGAAGAAGAGGAAAACTTGACCGCTGCACTGAGCTCTCATCGTCTTCAAAGCATGCATGCTACTGAAGAGGCCGACCAACTTCGAATCGCTCTGCAAGCGTTGCAGCACGAAATGGACAACGAACGCAAGGACTTTAGGTACAAGATACAGTCGATTCGACGTACTGCATTGAGGGCATTGGCATCTGCACCAGTTTCGGCCAACAGCCGAATCGACGCACTGAATCTAGACAGCAGCGCAGAAGACGTGGTGGAGATGGTTTGTTCTCTGTTGGAAAGCGCGATGCATCGAGAACAAAATAACTCAATGAGAATGTCTGTGACTAGTAGCCCAATTAAAGAGCCGTATGCGAGCGGCTTGAATCCGCTTTGTAATGCCTCGAATGGGTACCAAAGTGCATCCGGAGCCGGAAAGTCGAGGAGCTCTGAAGCAACTGCTTCAGAAGATGAGAATAGGGAGCTGAAAGACATGGAGATACAGGCTTGGAAACGTGCGTGCTTGCTCTTTGCGAGGGTGTTTCGGCCACTGCGAATTCTTGTACAACGTCTCATGCAGCACAAGCGCATATATGCAAAGTTAGCCAATTACGACGCACGAAAACAAAAGTCGATACTTCGAACTCTAAGAAAGATGCGAGAGAGAGTTCAGGCGTTGGGTGAAGCAGACATTGACGCTTCTATGGCGCGGCCTACGAGGTCTCCAAATGTGCAGCTTCGCACAGTGGCTCTAGCGGTGATTGCCTCCAAACGTCTCGAAATTCTCGGGAGGTCTCGGAGGAGCAAACATGTCATCGCGGAGCGTCTCGGCGTGATTGAAGATGTCCACGTCAGCCTAGAACCCGAGTCTCCTATAACGCAGGAGCCAAGTGATTTTGTAGAGAAATTGATGGCGACAGTTGCGGTTCCTGCTGCCTCAGACGCATTGAATGGAGTGCTCAGAACTCTCAACGAGTACGGCATCGTCGCATTACAGGGGGACACCTTGCCTGAGCTGGAAGCGACCCTTGGATTTGGTTCGAATTACGCTTTGTGGACTGATAAGCAAATGCACAAAGAGTTGCAGGAGATGGACGACAAGCTGGACAACCTCGCTCAGACCATACATTCGCTGTATTCTGCTGTTGCTGTCGCACGATCTGCTCCATCCTCCCCGGTAGAAGACTCATTCATGCACAATTTCAAAGTCCGAGATGGGCTAGACTCGCCCTTACTTGTCAAGGAAGATCGCGACGACGTGTTGAATTGCAGCGACGATGCTCTCCAAAGTGCGGATAGCACGCCACAGCCCGGGCTAAAGGTCGGTCGAGGTCCTGCAAGTCCTCTAAGTCCCTCGACTCTTCTCTGGCAACTTCAAAAAGACTTTGAGATTGCAGAGAATGATCTTCGAAATCTGACGCCTTTACCTAAGAAAAGCGAAGATGATGATGATGACTCTACATCGCCTTCTCAATCTCGAAAGTATTCCACACCAAAGCGAACGACATCCAAAAGCCGATCTGGGTTCTCGGCTAGGTCGTCAGAGATGCTAGAACGAATTCGGCGCGAGAAAGAGCTCGCGGAGCGGGAGCTCCAAGAAGCTTTGGAGGGCCTCGCGAACCACTCCAAGAGTGACGAGGCTGCGCCTGGGTGTGATTAAGATGAACTCATAAAGAACATGTCCACAGCAAAAGAAACAGATCTCCATGACAATGACAAAAGTAAAGAGGGTGGGGGAAAAAAGGTATTTCTTTTTATACTGCCTTCGGATGAGGAAAAAATTTCAACTTTGTATAAGAGCAACTTTAAAAAAAAAAGCGGTTAGATTAGTCCTTCTCCTCGCCGTCAGAGGTCCAGAGGGTCAAGTTATCGCGGAGAAGCTGCATAATGAGGGTAGCGTCCTTGTATGATTCTTCCTGAAGGGAGTCAAGCTCTGCGATAGCGTTGTCAAATGCCTTCTTGGCAAGGTCGCAAGCCTGTTCCTGCTCCGCGAGGATCTCGTAATAGAACACAGACAAGTTGAGCGCGAGCCCAAGGCGGATTGGATGTGTTGGTGGCAAACCCTCCTCCTGGTCCTCGGCAATCTTCTGAGCATGCTTGTATGCATCAAGAGCAGCCTCAGCACAGTCGCGGCGCTGGTCCTCGAGCTTGAATTCTGCCAAGTAACGATGGTAGTCTCCACTCATCTTGTAGTAGAATACCTGTGACTCTGTCCTCTCGGAAGCCTTCATGTGCTCAGCCTGTGGGATGAGGTTGTCCTTGATGATGGTGAGGATCTCGTCGCACACGTCGTCGAGCTCGTCCTCTACCTTCTTTCTGTAAGCAGACACCTTGGACACCTTGCTGTCGTCGCCCTTCATCTTCTCCTTGGCCTCGATCGAGGACAGCACACGCCAGCTTGCGCGTCTAGCTCCGATCACGTTCTTGTAAGCCACGCTCAGCAAGTTGCGCTCCTCCACCGAGAGCTCCTGGTCGCCCTTGGCAACTGCCTTCATGTAGGCGACCATGTCATCGTACCTCTCAGCCTGCTCGGCCAGACGTGCGTGGTACACGCAGTCCTCGCGGCTCAAATCTCCAATGTACGCTTCCATCTTTCTCGTGCTGCGTTCGTTCATTCGTTACATTTCCACCATTTCATCAATCATCGTCGTACACTCACACACGTCAGCTCCACAATTACACAATCACACAATTGCACAATACCACACCTCTGTCCCCCTGCCGCTCCTGCACACCTCAGCCTCGATCCACCAGCCACCAAGAGTCCGCGAAGACTTGTGTCTATCCTTGTTCCGTCTCGCAGAGGGCTCGCTCTATCTCTCAATCTCTCGCCCCTACCAAGTGTCCGCGGACACTTTCGCGCGCACGAAAAAGCCGCCCACTCTACTGCCAGGAATACCCACCCACCCTTGATACCCCCGTGCCTTCCTGTTCCCGAGAACACTCCCGCGCACTCCGCGCGGAACAGCGCTGTACCGTCCGCGCACACTCGCCGCGTACGCGCACACACACACACACCGTCTACCTCACAACGCCGCACGCGCACTTACCTGCTGTCCCCTTTCGCTCGTTCCTCTCTTGCTCCGCTTCTCTCCGTTCCCTCTCTGGCCCGACTGTTCAACCTCCACCAAAAATCTTTCCCGACCTTCTACTCCGGCGCCTAGCCAAGGCTCCTTACCTTCGGTCGTAAGGGGGCTACTCAACGGTAAGGAACTACTAACGAGAGGCCAGGACATGCTCCTTAAATCGCAGTAAGCTCGCCCATGCGCGGAGAATGCCAAGTGGGTGGAGATGCCACAGCGTGTTTCGGGGGGAGCGAAGCTAGGGTTGCAAGTTCGGAAAGATTTTGAACCAGTTCTGGAAGTGGCATAGGGAGGGCTACAGATAGAACTCCCTGAAGGACAATAGTGGGAGGATTAGGGGCTCCTACTCTCATGATGCAGGAGGGTGCAGAGAAGTTCCACTGAAGGGCAAGCGGAATAGGCAATATGGGTAGTAGCTTTTATGCCAGGTGTTGGTAGAAGTCGAAAGATGGTGTGCCATGAGGCCCAGCCATCTGGTGCGAGGTACTACTGATGGATAATGTTTTCGAGTATTCCCCCAGTGGGACGCTAGGACAGTAGGTGGCATTAGAAGGAGAAAAATCCTGAGCTGGCATGGGACTAGTCTGATAATACGGAATGTGGTAGCGCTTGCAATAGGTCACATCCGCTGCTAACTCATTTGGCTGACTAAACTAAGGTGTAGGGCTACTACGTCTCCGATGTCTGACGCGTCCGTTGCGAAAAACCGAAACTCGGATCTTTCGCAACCATCTAATGTACCCTAATTACTCCAGTAGTATTTTAGAGTGCGCTTAAAAAGGTCGTTCCTCTGTTCGGCGCTAACGCCTCCTACCTTCCACCAATTATACAATCTCCTAGAAATGTGTTACAAACTTTAAGTTTGAGCTTCATGGCAGCCCAAGTAGTGGTTAGCTTACCAGTTAAAATGTCCTTTCAGCTAGCTATGAATTACTGAAATTATTAATGCTTAGGTCAGTAGTCAATCCTACTAGGCTACGTAAGGTGTCAAGACTCTGGCCCAGCTATAAGTTATGCCTTCTATAGCTAACTAGTAGAGTCAGAGGAAGTAAAAAGTATTGGATGCCTTGAACATGGGCTAGCATAATCCTATTCAATTAAGAAGAGTTCTACTATTAGAAATTCTTAGGTCATTAGCTCGTACTCGTAAAAAGCATTTCCCCGGCATGGTCAACCCTACAGTACTGTTCTTCCGAAGGAAAAGACCAGGGTGATCAGAGTCAGCAGAACAGTTTAAATCTAAAATAGCTCCAACTAAAAGCAAGCTGACAGGTCCTGTTCTAAACTTTTGCAACTCTTGACGACCACAGCACTTGGTCCTACTGCGCATATAGTGAGACTTGTACGCAGTACAGTATATTCCATTAGGCCGTTTATATCGACTAGCTAGATAGCTAAGCATTGTTGGTGATGAGCTCATGCTCCACGGAGATCCGTTAGAAGGGAAACCGACTCGGACTCGGACTCGGATCAGACGGTCACGAGAAATAAGCTGAATGCTGATGAATTGGAAACGGAAGAGAAAGAAGAGATGAAGATTGGCTTCGAGATTCGATTGCAGCGGTAGCAGAGACGCAGAGATGAAACGTTGGCCCCTCCTTCCCATCCTCATCCTCATCCACATAACGATGATGGTGATGGTGATGAGAGCTTCTGAAGTCCATAATTCACAACTCTTGCAGCGCACTATGGAAACCGTATTCCGCCGGGATCGTGAATTGGATGGAGTCGCGAGGTATTTGCTGCTGGTTCTCACCGTCAATTAATGCTCAAGATTCAGGATTCTGAAATCTGAGCTGAAATTACGTCAGATGCATGCAGTGACATCCAACGCCGTTTGACAAATTCTCTCTCGAGCGCTAGAGCTGTCGACCTGTCGTGCGAAAGGCATCGGCACCGTGTGCAACAAGCAAGGCCTTGCATGGTGCGTTGCTCAAGTAGAGACGTCAAAGTCAGTACCAGCACCGAGTAATCAGGACCGGCATCACGCGCGGCGCAAGTTCATTATTCGTAGCCCATTGGCTTGCAGATGCCTGCGTTGCCCACCTCTTCCAATCATTACTGCCTTCAAAAGTGTTCTTGGAAGGCCGTTCAAGGGCGTCAAGGACATCGCAGGCCACAGTGGCGACTCCTATTTACGCCTGAGCAAGCGCCATGGGCACTCCTAGGCTTGGTGGGCCCTCCTGCCTTGCACGCTGCAGTGCCATTCTCTGCCAGTAGTGTTGTACCAGCCAGGCACACTAGCGCAAGCGCAAACGATCCGTTCGACTTGCTTGGCCAACCAACCAACAACCACTGCCAATGCAGTGCTAGGCAGAGTTAGTACCGGCATTGCGATTTGTGAGGTGTAAGTAAGGCGTTGCATCTCTCTTCCTTCCTTCCTTGCTTCCAGCCAGCCAGGGCAGGCGCCTTGCCAGGAGAGAAACAGCTAGAGCATCTTGAACGACGCGTTGGCGCTGCGAGCTTGAGCGAGCACAGGACGGCAGGGGAGGAGCTCAGGTCGGCAGCATTGTCGTTCTATTCCAGTTCAGGCTGCCTGGCCAAGAAAAAGGAGGGCGGCAGGGGTTGAGCTGTATTGGTGGAGAGAGCGGCCGAGAGCGCAAAAGTAGGCCGAGTTTGCAGCTGAGGCAGGCCTGCAGGCAGACGGTACAAGTCAAATGGAGGACCTGCAAGATGCAATCGCCGATGCGAGGTACATGGGCGAGCGCGCCAACGAGAAGCTGGAGCCGCTGATCCCTCTCAAGTGGCCAACCCAGGAGGAGCTAGAGTCATTCAGAGCTGCCGCGCTGTCCGAAGACCCGGTCTGTTTCAGTTTCGAGGCTATTACAAGTCAACCTGCAGGCTTGTATTTCTTTCTAAAGTTCACGGATGGCTTTGAGCCCAACGCGCAGGAGATGCTAAATATGATGGATGAGATTGGGGATTTCAAGGCAACTCTCAACCTAAGGCTCCGTCTGCGCAAGGCGATCCAGCTCTTTGATTATTACTTGGCACCAATTATGAACACTGTTAGTGAGCAGAATGAGCGTCGCGTGGGGTTCCACAGAAACTCAGACGTAGAGATAGGCTCGAGGTACGTGAACAAACGTGACTTTGGTTCTCAGATAAACATTCGCCGGCTGGAGAAGGCCTCCGAAGCGCATCAGCAAAACCACAGTTCTGCGGAGAGCGCCGGGTCACCCAAATCCAAAGCACCAAAATCCGCCGCAATAGACCCGATCAATGAAGTGGCCGAGTCCAAAGACTCAGACGGGATGGCAAACGTTGCGAGGCGTTTTGCGAATCTGAACCGTGTTGGCGCGGACCCTGAAATGGTCAAAAAGATCGAGGAACTCATCCAAAAGGAGATTGATCTGGAAGAAAGACTTGGCGAGGACTATGGCAATCCCGAGGCCGGCTTTCACTTTTGCGGCTTCAATCCGAGCCTTTTTGACGATATTCTCTCCTGGTTCCTGAAGACTTTCCGAAAACTAGAGAGCAAGTTTATGAAGGACGATCTTTTCCGTAAGTTTCTTTCCATCAAGTGGATGGAGAAGGCAAAGGTCGGCGTGGCAAATTTTGCTTCGTACAGAATTATTGGCCGTGGAGGCTTTGGAGAGGTATACGCACAGAAGAGAATAGAAACAGGGAAAATGTACGCCGTCAAAGTATTACAAAAGGGCGTCATCAAACAGAAAAAAGCCGAAGACCTCTGCTGGAACGAGATGAAGGCACTGTGCAGTAGCCAGTCACCATTCATCGTCAATCTCAAGTACGCATTTCAGTCCAAAGCCGACTTGTATCTCGTCCTTGACCTAATGTCAGGTGGTGACTTGTGCTTTCACTTGAACAAATCTCCAAACGGAAGATTTTCTGCGGACCAGGCCCGGTTTCACGCCGCGGAGATTCTTCTTGGAATCTGCCATCTGCATGAGCATGGGTACGTGTACCGCGACTTAAAGCCAGACAACGTTTTGCTAAACGACCAAGGTCACTGCAAAATATCGGACCTTGGTTTGGCAATACCCAGGGATAAGGTTCTTGCAGGGACCGCGGGTACACTGGGATACATGCCTCCTGAGATGTTTCGGAGAAACGATATGGGAGAATACGATCCCTACGGGAAAAAAGTCACCTACGACCATAGCGTCGATTGGTGGTCATATGGCTGTGTTGTCTTTGAAATGTTGGTCGGCAAATGCCCGTTCCGAACGTCTGGAGCGAAGCAGTACTACGAAAAGCTCTTCAATAAGCCATGCCCCGGCGGAAACAGCCTTTCATACCGTTACGCCACATGCAGTATGGAAGTAGAGTATACCTCCAGTGTTTTTCAAAACCAAGAGGGCCAGCACGCCTCGGATCTCATCAAAGGTTGTCTGAATCGGGATCCGATGCAGCGTCTTGGGGCCACAGAATTCTTGCTCCACGATCTCAAAACGCACCCTTGGTTTTCGGAATATATTGACCTAAATATGGTGGCCCGAAAGCAGCTCCAGCCGCCATTTATTCCGAAGAAAACAGAAATCAACGCAGAGAGCATAAGGGAAATTAAAAAGGAGAGTGCCAAGCGAGAGATGAGCAAATTGACCTCACAGGACCAAGAAAGGTGGACATCGTGGTACTACATGTCGCAAGATGCATTTCAAGGCGAGGTCGTCGAGCTCATGGAGTACGAAGAGATGAACGGCAAGATCGAGTTCCAGAGCGAAGACTTCAAGTTTTGCTCCATCATGTAACGGACACTTCCTCACAAGACTTTTCTTGTTCTTCGTCTCCCAAATCAAGCTCCCGATACGCTTGATGGAATTCCACGGAAAAGCTTACTGCTCCCCTTCGCGCAATGGGGACGTGTCCCTCCGGACAGCACTTGGCGGAGGATCTCCAATCAGGAACCGCGCGCCGAATCCCGCTCGGGCTACACAGTTCAGCAACGACTAGATGATGACCGGGACCGAGGCCAGATATTTTCACCTCTGGATCGCCGGGCCTAACACACCCTACGCAACCCTCTTGATTTGACTGTCCATTAACTTCGAAACATATTTGAGCGCCTTCTAATTGGCGCCAACCTCCAGACTCAACTTTGTCTTGTGGGATGGTAACCTGAACAACTACCGGAACGCCATTGTCCACTCCGTAGAGCTGCTCTCCGCTTCGAGGGCTCTGAAATGTCAATTTTGAGCCCCCATGCTCGGCCATTCCTGCTCCCACCTGAAGTCCCTTGGAGTACGTTGTGGGGCAGTACTTTTGGAATAGCTTGCCCACGAGGCTATTCTCCGCCGTGTAATCTCTCCCAATCAGGGCAAGCTGAGCCTTGATCTGGCTGTGCCAAAGGTGTACTCCCACCGTGTCCTCGCCTACCACGTCTGCCAGCTGCAACTCCGCGTCGAAAAACTTCCACGTTTCGGACCACCCTACCGGGTAAAACACCGTCTGCGGGACCTTCTGCAAGGTCCTTCGCACCTCTTCGCTCGCCTTTTCCCACGCACGTTCAAGCACGCGCGGGCCATTCCACCCGAACGGCGCTTTCGCGTCAAAGCCCGTTGCAAACTCCTCGATAATCATTGCCAACATCTCATCCCGCTTGTTGGGAAACACCAGCGCCGCGTTGCACAGTCTGCCGTCTTGGTCCTCCACGCCGACGGCATTGCCCATCCTCGCGACCTTGGAGATGGGCCGCACGCTCACTACATCCGCGTCCAGGTACGCGCCACCTTCCGCGTACACTGCGCCAAGTCTCACGCCGTCCGCGAGGTGGTGGTGACGGTATCCACTCCGCCACGTCCCGCTCGCGGCCCACTCTCGCAGCTCTTCCGGCGCGTGCTCCAGCGCACGTTCCACGTCCAGCTCGCGCGCTGGCGTCCCCACGTGCTCCGGCAGCTCCGTCCATCCCAGCGCCACCGGCTGGAACCGCACCTCCGACGCTGCTGCAGATGCAGATGCAGATGCAGATGCTGCGTCCTTTGGCTCCCGCTTCCGTTCCGCGCGTTCCGCGAACGCTTCCTCGGCTGGGACGACGGTTCCGGGAACGTTCGACGACCAGGCGCTCTCCAGCGCGCACAGCTCGGTGGCAGTGGCGGCGCCGGGGGACGTGCGCAGGAAGAACAGCGCCTTGGGTTCAGCCACAACAGATGCGCCTCCTTCGATGACGACGACGACGACGACGACGACGACGACGAGGAGGAGGAATTGGACCACGAGCGCGGGCAAGAGACGCCTGCGGCGCGCCATCTCGGAGCCTGGCACACGGCACACGTGGAGGATGCCAGCCAATTTTCAGGTTAGGTTAGTTTGCCACTCGGAGGAGCAGACGGCCAAGTTGCAAACGAAAGTGACCATGCCAAAGCAATAATGCCAAAGCAATAATGCCAAAGCAACAATGCCAAAGCACCAATGCGAGAGCAAAGCGCAGAGGTATTGTGCCAAAGGGAAGGAACAAAAAAACAAAGCAGGATCATCATGATGGCAATGCAAAGCAAGCAAAGGAAGTGGCAAGGCTAATAATCATTGAAAGATAAAAAGGAAATGGAGATGGAGAGAGGTAGAGAGATGGCGGAATGGAAAGTCCTGGTCGGTGGACAAACAAACGATTCTGCCTACTCGATGAGCATGCGGAGAAGACGCTACTCGCGTTGATTGGCGCGAGTAAGACAATAAGACCTCGCTGCGAAGAAAAGATGGCTCATGTGCACGAAAAGATGTGTGACCCAAAGTGAAGTGGTTCATTTATCGGGTTCGGGGCTCACTACGTTGTCGACGTCCTGCGCTCACCTTAGTTCCCACTTGCAAAGCGTGGACGGGATGTGTGATTGGGAATTAGCTCAGTGGAAGGCGAGGGCGACACTGGAGAAGGTTTGCGAGATTGGCAAAAAGCGATCTGGGTGGTCGGAATTGGCCTGGACGAGAAGGTCTGCGGGAAAGAGCCCGCGCTCGTGCCAAGTGCGCATGCGATCCTGAGGGAACGGGCCCTGAATGGCGTTCGCTGCATCGACGTAGTACCAATTCGTGTCGGCCTGGAAGCCAGAGCTTGGAGCACCAGGTGAGACATATTGCTGGCCAACACTATTCTGGTAGAGAGGGGAAGAAACGACAGGGCCGGGGCCCGAAGGCCGCATTGCCACAAATGGGAGCTGGTGTTGCGGCGGGTTTTGGTGTTCAGGGCCAGCACGAGCATGCTGCGGTATAACTGGAAACGGGTCTCGAAAGTGCTGTGAAGTCTGAGGAGAGTGCAATGCCGGGTTCTCATCGTACTGGTGGGTGGCCTCTCCCAGTGCGGAGTCCATGTATGGCTGCAGTTGCTGATGGCGGCGCTGGCTGTAGCTTCCAAAGGAGTAGATTGGCTGCGTTAGTTGTGACGCTGCCTGGGAATAGCCAGTGCGCGAAGAGAGGTTTGACGGTGCTCGAGCAGGAGAAGGCTCCGGCTCGTCAGCATAATCTTCAGCAATAAATGCGTCCAGGTCATCCAGCTCTTCAAGGCTCTGAATATCATCTTCGGTTCCGCGATCCTCGTGTTTATCGTAATATTCTCCACCGTCTCTGCTAGCTTGTGCTTTTCTCGCCATTTGTGAGGCATATCCTCCCCGAGGTGACGCTTTTCCGGTGTCGAGACCAAGGCGCTCTCTCTCCAATAAGTACTTTTGCTCGCGATACGATCGGCGCAACTCTTCCCGTCGCCTTGCTAGGTAGTCTAGCCTCTCTTCCTCTCTTCTTACCTTTTTCTCGATATTTGCGCGAACCTTCCTTTCGCTCTCTTGGCACTTATGCATGGCCACTTCGTGTTTCAGTCTTCTGTAGCTCGACCTATCCGAAACGCGGTCTTGAGCTTCGAGCTTTTGCTTGGCGCGCTTTCGAACGTACTGCAGAGCTGTAGCCTCATGACGAAAAAGCTTTTCCCTCGCCTCTTCGCGCAGAATATCGTCCAAGCGCTGCTGCGCAATTACCTCTCTCTCGCGGTTCTTTTGCCGCTTATCTACATTATCGAGCTCCCGCATCATAATTGCACGACCAGCTTGCAGCAATTCCTAGTTGCAGATCCCGGAAGAGTCAGTGCGCCAAAAAATCTCAGATCTACCAATTGATTCGTCTGGAGTCTGTGCGACAGAAACTTACACGATTGCTTCTCTCTTTATGCTGTCTCCGCCGCACCTCGGCCTCGTGTCTCTCAGAGTATTCACGACTCTGTCTAGCTTGCCTCGCCCTTTCATTCTCCAAGAGAAGTTTATCAAGCCGAGCTGCGTCACATCCAAACACGCGCTCGTCAGCATCGGGTCGGGATAGACTTTCTAGCGGCTGAAGATCCAACTTACCTTCTTCTCTTTCTACCATCAGCTCCAGAGCGCCAAGACTCGACTTTTGAGCAGGCCGTTTCCACGGCTTGCTCGCATTGCGCTTCTTTGGCTTCAGAACGCCATCCGGATTGTAGTTGAGCCCGTCAAACCTCGAGTCGATGAGATCTGCACTCAGCACCTCTATCCCCGCCGATGCATCAGCCTGTGCGTCGTCATTTGCCAGGCTTTCCAGCAGGTTTTGATCGTACACCGTCACCATCTCACCATGCCCACTGCGCGGCTCAACCCTCCGAACGTCACAGTCTCCGAAGGATCCTCTCTCTCACCCAGTCACCAAGTCACCTAGCTATGCCTTCCTTGCCAAATTTCTTCTCCTGCGGCCGCGCTCTTGGCATATGCGCGTACACCTTTGTGTCTCTGTGCTTTTTGCGCTCTCCCACTCTCTCAAAAACCTTCTTTCTCTCTTTCTCTCTCTCTCTTTTGCTCTCTCTTGCTCTCTCTTTTGCTTCCCTTTCCCATGACAAACATTGACAAACACACACTCTTCCCCGTGGCCTACCAGAAACCATAGCACTAGCTTCCGCGCCAAAGGTTGTTCACACTTTTGCTGTCTTCTCTTGAGAATACTTGAAATTCAGGATTGGGTAGGAGGGTAGTAGATAGTTCTATGTGGCCCTGGCGCGGTGAATGGCGCGAGCCCATTCGTCCTATTCTGACTGCGAATGATGATAATGATAATGAATGCGCGTGGGCGACGGCGAAAGCGGGATGTGATGGCCACGCAAGAGGATGCGGGGAGCGAAGAGGTCTTGTTCGGGACTGTATTGTCTTGAATTTTGAAAGAACAGCATAGCTTCTGTGCAATTGATGACCACCACGATCATGGCATGATCTTCCATCAGTTCCATCGCCATTGCCATTCTCTTCGTCATTCTAAACCCAAACCTCATACGACTGACCTTGTATCGAGCACGACCACGAAGGCACAAGGCGAGGGGCGGGAACTCCTCACTTTCCCAAGCCTGCATAACCTGAACGGCCGTACCATCCGTGCCAACTTGAACTGTCTCTAACATCAGCAGGCAGAGCAGGCAGACGACGGACTTGAGCGAAAGAACGAAAGAGTACTAGTACCATTCGCGTTTCACGCAAGACCATGCAAGATCGATGCACATTGTTTCAGTGTTCTGTTCATGAATGCTAAACTCTAAATATAAATCTGACGGCAAGGTCTCCTTGCGTGATTTCTGGACCCTTGAGATAGGAGCTCTGTAGCGGAATGAATGTACGAAGGGCACGAGAAGGAGGCGTAGAAAGGACGGAGGCGAAAGGAAGGAGAGAGAGAGAGGCGAGAAGCAAGCAGAGGAGCGGAAGGCGGCGAGGAGAATGCATCCCTCCCGGAAGGAGGTGCTGCGGCTGTTGCACAAGGCTGTGAGAGTGGCCAAAGCGTGCCCTGACCCAAAGCAGAGAGCGATCGTGCGCAGCTCCATAAGGCTCCGCTTTGACCGCGAGCGGAGGTATTACGCCGGGTCGAATGAAGCCAAACTTGCATTTCGCGAGGGGGTGCAGGACATTGAAGATCTGGTAAGTTGGACGGTTGACGAAAGGGCCTTCCGGGCTACGCGTGCTGACTGACGCCTTGGCTCACTGAGCTCGTAGGATAGACTCATACAACAGAAGAAGAGGGAGCAAGCGGCTTCATCTGCGAAGATGCAAAAGAGCCTAGAGTCACTTTCTTCTCCTCACGAAAGCGCTATTGGCGGAAATGATGCGGCAAGCCAGAATCTGGCCTTGGTGCGACTTAAGGTGCCAAGATCGTCCAGGCTCCCATTGTCTAAAATCGCTGCAATGCTCGAGAATTTCGGTGAAGTCAGTTCGGTGACTAGACCCCAAGAGGATGTGTACGAAGTTTTATTCTCATCCGCTACAGACGCTGAGGCTTGCAAACAGGGATTTCCAAGTATCTTGTGACATTCTGAAAGTACATGGAGACTGGGGCGTTTTTTTAGGTTAGCACATTGAACATATTACGTTGTATTTTGTCTTACAAACACATCTGTTCCATTTTACAAGTTGTCAGGGAAATAGGAACTGCTCAGTCGTATTCCACAGCTGCGACTGCGAGGAATATATTGTACAGCATGCAAGGAAAAGCCGTTCAATTGTACAACATTGCTGCGAAAAAAAAAAGTCCAGAGAAGTTGAAAATTTGCAGGGGAAATTATGTGTATCGAGAAAAGACATGCGCCAATCTAGCTAGCGTGCGGGATGTATTGAGCCTATATCGTGTTGGAAAGCCCGCCTACCAATTCTTGTGATTGTCTTGTTTGCAGCAGCGATATCCAATCAGAGCTTTGCAGCGGGATGAGACCCATCAGCGACAATTTGTACACACCGAAAGCAAGACCAACGCCATTCAAAAGGACGAACATGAACTTCGCCTGCAGCAAGCCGTCGAGACCTTTGAATTGCTCAAATGCAGCACCGACTGACATGATACTCTTGATCGGATTCCAGACAGCCATCCCGGTCATCATGATGGAGAAGATGTTGAGGCCGGTTCCACTCATCCAAAGCATAAAAGCGGTCATGAAAAGCTGCTTTCCTGGCGCCTGTCCGGCGGCCATCATCCTCTTCTTGCGCATCGCCATGACGGTCTGCATTGCCTGCGGGTCAGAAGCGCTCAGCTCTCTCAGCTTCTCCAGCGGCAGATTCGGCGCGTACCCTGGCGGCAGCGTCACGTCCTTATCCACCTTCGTCTTCGCCACCAGCGCTGTTATATTCGCCGAGCAGTCAGCGCCCAACTCGAAGCCCCACAGCGACTCTTCCGACATCCTTCCTGCTGACTCTGCCGACTCCTTCTCCGCTTATTACCCAGCTCTCTGATCGCGGACCTGTCCCTCTGCAGACTTGACTTGCGCTCTCAAGGTGAAAAATGTGCCAATTTGTCGCGCGACGTCTTCGTCTCTGCGCACTCCCAACACTCCTAACACAACGCCTCACACCTGCTACGAAAGCTGCCCCGGTGGCAATTGTTCCTTTCTGTTCTCCAGTCTGCTTTTATCACTAAAATCACCATGTCGGGGAAAGGTTAGAGGCTTCGATGTTTTCGACTTTTCGACGCTACATATGCTACATGCACTTTCTATGAGAGTCTGCATGGTGATGGTAGCAGTTATTACCACTTATTGGATGCTTTACATGTGATAGAGACAGCTGAACGAGGAGCTGTTTGTGATTCAAGATGTAATCAACAATGAAAGTATCTGGTCTGGAGAAGAAAACGATGCAAAAAAAAAGTTTAGTTTTCAGGCGACGAGATCTAAAGAGCTTGTCGCGAATAGTTTTCATGATTCTCATGGGTGGTTTGTGCTCTCTGGGGAAAGGTGAGAGAGCATGCCGCCGAGAGTTCAATACATTACAGGTTGTACTTGTCTGCATGAGGGTTGTGGTCATCATCATCGTCGTCATTGACATCAAACTCCTCGAAAATGGACCCGGACCCTGATTCGCTGCGGAAGGAGACGCTTCCACCGTACGGGCGAGCAGACTTGCCCCTCTGTCCCGAGAGCTTTGACGGCTGGTGGGCGTCTCGAGACTCCTCAAAAGCGTCATACTCTTCGATTCGAGCGAGAGCGTCTGCGTTGACATGAATTAGCACACTGTTGTCTTCCAAGCACAGTGGCTGTTCAGGATGATATGGCTCAAGGAGCGGAATTGTCTTGGCGGTTCCTGCAATGCGAACCTCGCCTTTTAAAACGAGGATGACGCCGCCACGAAAGAACATCGGTCGATCAACCGATATCACCGATTCGCGCCGTCTAGGGTTTGTCGGCCTATTCGTCGAATTTCTTTTGTGGCGATGCTGCTTGCCTCGGAGCACACGAACAAACGGAAGCACTGACTTTAAGAGGTTGAATGTCGCGTACTGGAACTGAGGGTAGAAGGACTCCAAAAGAAGCAGCCCGGCCTCGCGGTAGATATTGTGTGCGATTTCCTTGCATTGAGGGAAGACGTCGTTTAGGATTCGGAAGGAGATATGCAAAACTTCCACATTTGTGACGCAAGTTGCATTGTAAGCGAACTCCCTCTTGGTGACGTACTCTAGAGGCCCGAGCACATCGCCGGCCGTTCTCTCCACCTCAACTCCGCCCGGGAAGGTACACAACACCTTGCCCTTGACAATAACGGCAATATGCTCGGGCTTTTGGCCTACCGAGAAGAGGTTCTCTCTTGCAGCCAGCGTGGACGAGAGCGAAAGAGCGCAGAGCATGTCGACAATCTCCTCGCCAACGTCGAGGAGTAAAGAGCTGTTTCGGAGCACCTGAAATTTGTCTTGCTTCTTTGGAGACTTTAGCGCTCGCAGGTCTTTGCGCGACTCCTCGAGAGCGTGCAGAATGGTCTCCAAATCCCGCTCGTCAATTTCTGCACGATCCAGCATTTTGTTGGCGTAGTGTTCCATTTCGCGAAGAAGGCGCTGCACAGCTACGTTTGTCTTTACTGCAGACGCAATCTCGGAATGCTCGCGCTCGATAAACTCCGTGTAGTTGATTGCGAGCTCCGTGTTACGCTGGTTCTCCTCCAAAACCGTATTGATGACATCGACATCAGCCTCGTGCGAGAGCGTCTTGAATTGGGACGCCACTGATTTGTGCGCGCGGACGAAAGACGCTGCAACGTTGTAGGATTGAGCCAGTCGCAAGGACTTGTAGTTCATCTTGCAGAAAAGTAAGCTGAACCGGCGCGTGGAGTCCACGTAGGATTTGATGTGGGAGTTCCACTCTTCCATTGGTTGGTCCGCGCGATCTTGGCAACGCGATGCGGCTTCAATCAGAACCTGAAGCTCAGGCCAGGAGTGATTTGCGCCTTCGCTAAACTGACGCCTGTACGCCGCTTTGACAAGAGACAGAAAACGATACCGCGCCTCTCGCAGCTGCATTTCTGGCGTCACGGGAAGGGTCGCAGCGATACTGATCTCGTCTTCCTCGGTATCACTCATGGACTCTCGAGATTCCTTGCTGACCTTGGAGTCCCTCTTACTAACCCTGGAGTCAGGGTGCGCGATAATTGCGTCCTCGAAGCGATCCTTGGAAACCTTGTCGATCTGTCTCAAAAGAGTGAATGTCTCGCGCATATGAGGAACTCCCATACGCTTGCGTTCGTTGTAAACCTCGCGACTGAGAATCGGCATGTGTTTCCAAACTGTGTCCCAATCAGCATTTTTGTAGTGGGGGTGTCGCTTGAGTGACTCCACGACATAGTCCATGTGGTCATGGACGTGGACTGTTGCCCTTTCGAAGAACGACTTGGCCGCGATGCTTTGCTTGTTGAGCCCCAATTTACTTACAAGCAGTTTGCTTGTGGTCCCATTAATTGCAAGGGTCATCAACACAATTCCAGACATGTGGAAGACCATCTTTGTCTGCGTTGCAAACATGAGGCACACTTCGTCTTCTGCGCGCTCTTCGGACTCGCAGGTACACTCGTTGACGACCAGAAGAGCGGCGATGAGCCCGATGGCGCCGCGCAAACCCGCGTACGAGGTGATGAGATAGCGCTTCCAATTAAACCCGTAACCTAGCTTCGTCAGAGGCCAGTAGAGCATTCCAACAGCTATGAAGCGGACAATGTTGACCATAACAAACATGATGCACAAGTTGAGCAAGTCGCGAAGAGTCATGCTGTAGGTTCCGTCGGCTTTGAAAAGGACATCCATGATCACGATACCGGAGAAAGAGAAGAGTACCACATTGACGCAGTATTCGATCTTCTTCCAAAACCTCTTCAGACTCAGACTGACCTCGTGCTTGATATAGCCGTCCTCGTAGGCGGCGAAGACGAGACCAAGGCACACAGCGGAGATGACTCCGGAAACACCAAGTGATTCTGCGAGTAGAAAGCTTGCAAAGACAACCACGACGCTAATAGCAACGGCGATGATGGTGTCATCCCAAATCTGTTGAATGGCAAGTAGGCCGAGAAGGCCAAGACCAATCCCGATAAGGATACCGAAAAAAGATGAGCTGAGAACTTTGAGAATAATTTCACCAAAATTGTATGATGCGCGCCCACTCAAGTTTTCGAAAAAGACGGAAAACAATACAAAACCCACTCCGTCGTTGAGCAGAGACTCTCCTTCGATGAGAACTGACAAAGTCTCTGGTGCTCCGAGCTCGTGGAGGAGAGCGACGACGGCTACGGGATCAGTTGCTCCGAACATTGCTCCGAACAGAAATCCCTCGGACCATCCCCACCCGTAGTCGAACATGCCAACTGCCACGCACGCCAGCAGTACGGCACAAATTACCACCACGAGAACGGCGAGCAGCACTGCCTGCGACATGAGACGGCGAAAGACATGGTACTCGATCTCGAAAGCAGAGGTGAAAAGCAACGGAGGGATAAATATGAAGAGCAAGATATCGGGCTCCAGCAGTTTCCACTCGTTGATGGAGTGCGACAAGCTCCCCATACCACCAGTGGTAAACTCGTCGATGGCTCCGATGACCATTCCGAGCAAGAAGACAAGCAGCGTGAACGGAAGCGTCACATAGTGCCCGAACCTCGACTTGATGATGCTAATAATCACACCGCTCGCAAGCGCCACGACCGTGAAAGTGCCGAGCTTGGTGACATCGTACTTTTCCGAAGACTCCACCACCACGCACTCGCCAGTGGAAGCCGTGCTGTTCGACATCTTACCACGCTGCGGCCGCTCCAACACGCCAGCGCGCGCTTTTTCTGTCGGCCGGGATTCTTCCTGCCGCGAACGAGCACAAAGCGCCTGGAAAAGAGATTTGCTCGGCTCGCGGGATTGCTTGCTCCTCTTGCCTCTCTTGCCACAATATGGTGTGCTACACAATATTGTACACAATGCGTCCCTTTTCTTCCTTTCCACATCGAGAGTGTCAATGCGACTCGTACAGACAGCGAAAACAAAACATTCACTCACAAATTTTCCCCTTTCCGTGAGTGACAGACAGTAGTTCACCGTTATGGCCAGCCACTGGCACTTCTCTTCCTAAATTTCCTCTCTCACTCACTCAGTCTTGGCTGTCTTGGCAATCTGCTCTCAGTCGGCGTCTACTCTCGCGGCAATCGAAAGCGTTTTTGCTTTCTTCAAACTCTTTCTTCCGAGCAGTTGAAAGTTGCGCCAAAACATGAGAGGATTGGAGGTCTCGGAGCGCGCCTGGGACCCCCTCCGAAGCATTGACAGAATGGCTTCAACCTGAGAGCGTAGCGTAGCCGTGCAGACGACGGTTGACTCATTGTGGCAGTGGCACTGCGGCACTTTTGTCATCTCCGGTGCTCCGGTCAGTAAGTTTATTCACGGAGTACTCAGTACTGCACTGCTGGACCCTCCGCTTTGTGAAGTGTAACTTGTGATGGTGAGATTGTGCAGTTGGCGCAGGAGAGAAATAAGTTCACCTCATTCACATCGTCCACATCGTGCACATCAAGCTATTGTTGGTGCGCGCTCACCTACCCTCGAACAGGCCAACTTGCTCTCTGACTTCGCGGCGCTTCCAATAGCTTGCGAATAGAAGAATTTATTGCAATGTCAGAAAGTCAGTGCCTCGCATCGAGCGACTTCAAAGTCCCAGATGTTTTGATTGTTTTTTACTTTGCTTTCCTACTGTACAAAAACAGAATTCAAAAATTCAGAATTCAGAATTCAGAATTCATTTTAGAGACGGTATAGTAGGGCACTGGTAAAGAGTATTGTATACCAGGCGCACACCTCGCGAACTGTTTGTTTCTCATTTCGATGAACATCTGCTCTGAGGTTTTTCATGCTTTCAACATTCAGAAGCTTATTGATTGAAACGCTGCAAATGTGCTCTTTCCTGACAGTGAATCAAGATCAATGTAGACATAGATGTAGCCGAGGCAGGAGAGGGACGGAGAGAGAGGGAGAGGAGAGAGAGCGTGGCAGAGACGGTGCAGAGTATCGAGTGCCGAGGGCACACAGTCAGCATCGGGACGCATAGAATTTAGACGCTCAGAAGTTCAGACGTTCAGAAGTTCACTGTGACAGCGAAAACGAAAACGAAAAAATCAAATCAAATCAAATCAAAACCAAAATCAAAACATTTTAATTAACACCATTAAATGTTGGAGCAGTTGGAGCAAGCAGCTCCGGGTGTGCGCCTTGCACCTGTCGCCATGACGTCTTGGCGTCGTCATGGACTACCTCGAGCAGCACATACACTCAGTGCCCTGCTTACGCAAGCAGGAAGATCTTGCTGATGGTGTTGTGGCACAGGTGCACACCCACTCTCATTTATATAAATACGCACTATTACTAGGGCAATCCTTTTCTTCTTCTGCTCAGTATTCTCGCTACCGCACTAGTGACAGATAGGCGCAAACCATAGCAGGGCTCGGCCGATTGTGTGCCAGGTCGGCGGGACTGACTAGACTGATGGTGCAGTTTGATTTTGATTGATCTATCTCAAGGTAGATAGATGATGGCTGGTCGTGGGTTGTTGGCGGCAAATAACTTGAACTGGGGAAATGTTACAGTTAGCGAGAGCACGAGGAGAGGTGAGGTTTCGTGGCCCACAAAACACACAAAGCCCACTCACATTACTCACAGCATCAAATCATCAAATCATCACATCATGGATCATGGATGAATGGGATTGGTTGAGTTAGTTGGTTGACTGTGAAAAGCCAATGGAGGAAAGAAAGGGGACAGACAAGATTCTGTCAATGGACACAATCAATGACTGTGAATGAATGAAAAGGAGGCGAAAAGCTCTCTGCGCAGTCCAAGCAAGGTGGTTCAACGCTGCACAGGTTGCACTGGCGGCACGACTTGAGTGGGGTGAGAACCACCGATCGATCCACTGACTACGTGATGTAGGAAAGCAATCTTGCCAGTGGCATTGCCAGCGCTCGGAAAGCTCGGAGCTCATCATAGCTCTCATCGCGGTGAGAGCTAGCTGGCCCGCTTGGCGTCTGGAAAGCTTTGCTTGCCAAATTGACAATTGACAATTACAGCGTTACTTTTGGTGTCCCTGCCGGAGCATGCCGGAGCTGTCAGAGCGGTCTGCGCAGAGCAATCTTTCACAATCTTCCCCTCGGAGAGAAGATCGGGTTCGGGATACCCGCCATTCACACCATGAAACCAATGAAAACGTCAGTTGCGAAAGGGCAACGAGAGCGACTCCCGCACCGGAATGGCTCGAGCCCCCTGTTATCCCCTGTTCGTCCCTGCTCGACTCACTATGACAAACCGATGATGAAAGCATCTCTCCAATCTCTCCGACGTAGTCAATGCTGGAGACAGACCGACCGGAACGCGAGACGTGCGGCTCAGCTCCGAAACTGACGCCCGCTGCGTCGACTGATCTCTCGTCTCTCTCATTTCTCTCATTTCTTTCATTGCCCCATTGCATGAGCGCTGTGGTGTGCTCCAACTTGGCCAAAAGAAAACAGCTTCGGAGCCTAGCCAGCCGATGCGAGTTTTGCAGCGCTTCGAGTCTTCGAGTCTCCAGTTCCGGTGAATGCCTCTTTGATCGCGTCCATTCCTCTGTTCGGGATCAAAAAATCGATCATTCGGAGAAACATTCCCCGCCGCATTCCCCGCCTATGAAGCTGTGGTACCGGTACTAGCTAGCACTATTACCTTCTACTAGTGTAACCCGGAGCTTTTGTACAGTCTTCTCTTCCATTGTAGCGAAAGTGTAGCGAATTTCCTTCACGAAAGATATTTTACGAAAATCTTACCAACATCACTAAATCATTCTATAGCAGTATCCCATCTTCTACATCTTCACATTTCTTCACAGCCACCATCACTATCGTTAACAGTAAATGCATCCTACTCAGGAGCATAAATTTATAAATTCCATACGAGACCCGTGTGTGCACCTCAGTGACATACGCAGTGGCCAGAGCCGTTCATGCAAAAGTGTACGCGTTAGTAACGGAATTGTAGGGTTGATACTAGGGAGACGTAGAGGGGCAAAGAGTGTTGGGCGCGAGAGGAAGGCGAAGAGATAGAAAAGATGGACTTTTTCAACAAAGCAGCGAAGGATTTGGGGCACGCGCTGGAAAAGGAGGTGAAAACAAAGGTGCGGGAACACGCGGACAGCGCGAAAGACCACGTGAAGGAGAAGCTCCACCTAGAGAAGCCGACGCCGCGTGTGAACGAAGACAATGAGAATGACCCGGAGTTCGACAGCAAGGTGGAGAAGGCCATCCCCGGCATTGTGAGGATGATCTCCGGCTGCGCCGACCACCAGACCAGCGCGGATGTGAGCAACACATCATCTTTTGAGCTGCCTGAGGACGTGGGACCTGGTGGCGCTGGCGGTGCTTGCACCAACTCGATGCTCCGTGCGCTCACTACCAGCAACGACCTCACTTGGGTGGAGCTCTTGGATTCAATGAGGGAGTTTCTTGCCGCGAAGGGATATGAGCAAATTCCCCAGCTCAGCTCCAGCCGCAAGATGGAGATCCACCAAAGCAAAGTGTCGCTCATCAATCCAAATGAGACATCTGGTTCGAAGCGCCGCGCAGTGCTCATCGGCATTAACTATACTGGCCAAAAAGGGGAGCTTCGAGGCTGCCACAACGACGCCATCGCCATGAAGCAGTACATCCAGTCACAAGGCTTTGATGAAAGCAACATTCAGATGCTCATGGATGATGGTCAGCACACCAACCCAACGGGTCAAAACATTATGCAGGCGTTCGACTGGCTGACTGATGACGCCAACCCCGGCGATAGTCTCTTCTTGCACTACAGCGGGCACGGAGGTTATGTCGCCGATACCAGTGGTGACGAGAAAGACGGTCGTGACGAGACCATCGTTCCTGTGGACTTCAACCAAAGTGGCCAGATTATTGACGATTTGATCTACAAGGAGCTAGTTCTTCCGGTTCCAGAGAACTGCCAACTCACTTGCGTGATGGATTGTTGCCATTCTGGAAGTAAGTTGTATGCACCGCATGATTCTTCTTATAGTAGCCGTTGCCATCGTTGTTACAATACTTGGCTCAATTGTGTGCTCACATTTCTTTTGTGCTAATCTTTTTTGGTTCTTTTACAACAGGTGTTTTTGACCTTCCGTACTCTATCAAGGCAAGCGAGTCTCTGTCTGGCAGCTCTGCGCAGATGGGAGCAAACCCTTCGTTTTCCTTCACTCAGTTATTGAATATTGCCAAGAAGCTTTACACCCTCAAGAGCCAAGGCGCGAACAACACGCAACTCATGGCGCAGGCGGCCAAGGACGTGATGCCAATGTTGCTCAGCTCCAAAAAGCCAAGTGGGGGCCTCGCGAACCTCTTTTCAATGGTTGGAGGATCGAGCGGTGGCAAGCTGCCATCTTTGCCGTTTTAAGAACGCCACCTTCAACTCTCAAGCTGCTTTTGAGCATGCCTGGCGCAACCCAGCCCCTTCCAATTTCGACTCCGGTTGCGCGTGAAACTTGTCACTGTTGCAAGAACGAGTCTTGGCACGATGAATTTATACATAACGTCTGCAAGAACAACAAGTTTCATACTTAGCCAAAGTTACACCATATTGCGAAATGCGTTGCGTTTTAAGCCTCTTTTCTGGAGCTTGCTCGCCTCTGGTACTCTTTCAAAGGTAAAGAGATGAGACCTACACCAGCCCGCGGATGCCAAACTCGAAGTCTATGGGAAGATTTGATCTACTTTAGGGTTTTCGATTCTAGAGCAGATCTGTTGAGTACAGGTGCACGAAGAAAGGTCAGCAGATTGACCAAAATGCTCACTATTGACAAGAAAAATAACACCAGGATATCTTCTCGGTAGCTGTCGCTGTAGTCTCGCACAACACCAAACGCAATATGTCCGATGCTGCCACCGAGACTCTCAAACATCGAGTAGACACCAAACGCAGTGCCAAGCGCCTCACTGGACACGACCATCGGAACTGCACTCTTCACCAGAGTAGGCGTTGTTGCGGTGGATAGAGACATGAGAACCATGGCAAACGCCGCGGACGTTGTCGTCAGGTCGTCCTGCAGAAAAATGAAAAACGCGGACATGCACATTATAGACGCCATCGTGCAAATAAATAGTCTTCCGCCGTACCTGTCCACCACCATGCCGACAAAGGGGGCAGCAAAAATTGGAAGCACCGAATCTAAACTAGCCACCAGCCCGGCGTAAAATGGCGTCATCTCGATAGTTTCATGCAAAAAATCCGCTGCAAACCCACCGAAGAGGTTGTGCAAGTTGGAAAATAAAAAATGCATGGTTCCAACCAACCAAAATCCGACAGGAAGCATGCGAATTCGCTCCTTCTGAGCGCGTATATAATAATGCGGAGTGTGCCGCGCACTACTTCCAAAACTGCCATTCGCGCTTCGAGGGGGAGAGTCAGACGAGTGGGCGTTGCCATTACGCCTTGGCGAACGAGAACCGTCTCCATTCGGCAACATCACCGCGCCGTACCAAGACACTACCGAGGCAGTGCGCGTCTTCTCTTCGTCTTCCTCGCCGATCTCCGATATCGAGGCCAACAACTCGCCCCTCTCTGCGCTAGATTCCGTTTGCTGGATTTTGGAGGGTTGAAGCAACGAATTGTTCTCTCGCGAATTTGAGCGACTCAGTGCAAACGTAAAGTTGTCGGTGTGTTCCTTGGAATAGATCATGTAGAGGAACGCCACCACCACACTAAAGAATAAAAATAACGTGCCAAACCAAAGTGCCCCGAGCGGCCCGCCAAAATATCCAGCGAAGGCAGCAGGCAGCGCTTTGCCAAGCCAATTTGCAAAGTAATGGATACTCTCTGTGAAACCGATAGAAAAGGCCACACTGTCCCCTTCGAACCATGTCCCGATAATGGCGCCTTGCACAATACCGGTTCCACCTGCATGTGAGTCGATATTGGCGATGGGAAAATATGTTAACCACAGGCGTACATTCGAAGAATCACAAGAGATGGTACGCTACATATCACTCACCTTCACCGAAGCCGTACAGCACTCTGCCGACCAGGGCTGGGAAAAAGCTCGTTAGCTTCGGGGTCAAAAAGAGGCAGAATACCAAGTGTCCCACCATCGCCACTGACGTAAATAGCAACGCGCTGAACTCATGCCCCTTCTCGTCCACAACCATCCCTGACACAAACGGCAAGACGAGGTTCGGCCAGCTAACCGCGCCAAGAAAGGCTCCAAATTCGGCATGGGAGAATCGAGCACCGGCACTTTTCTTCTTCCCCTTCACTTCCGACGCATCTCCTCCAACATCTGCCTTGGGCGAGTCCAAAGCCGCGGCTCCATCGTGCGAGCTTATATCTACTGGCGCATTTTCCACGAGAAACGGTTTTAATGGCGCGAGAGAATGTTTCAAGTAGTGGGACCCGAACGGGATTAGGGCCGCGCACAAAAGCACAAACAGCCGCGACGAGTATGCAACCATTCCCGTCGCATTCCAGCCCGCCCCGCCACCGTTTCAGAAGCTCTTTTCCCCAGCTCCGGCCTTGCAGCAGTTCCACACAGCTCTCCCTCTTGCAAACTACCGAGACTCCGACTCGAACTTGTCGCTGTCGGTGAGTGAGTGACTGAGTGAGTGATATGAGTGAGTGAGTGACGACGACTTTCTCTCGTACACTATGCCTGATCGGTACTCAGCACCACGTCGCGCAGCACTCACTGACCTTCCGCCCCAGCTGCGTCCCGTAATTGTATGGCTCTTGTGCGCCGCGAGGGTCCGCGAGAGTCCGCCTTCTCGGCTCAAATTGCGGAGGTTCGCAACATCCGCACTGGATCACATCCGCAGCATCTATCAGCATTATCAGCATCCGCAGAATCCGCAGCCATAGAAGTTAGGTCTTGCGTCACGCTAGTGTCCTTGCGACGTGCCATCCCAACCTCATTCCCGTGCCAGGAGCGTCTCGCGTCAGTAATGGACCAAAGTGACGTGACTGAGCCGAATGATGACGTGACGAGGGGGCCAAAAAAGACAATTAACAAAAAAGACAATTAACAGTAAGTCAATTAACATGTAAGTGACGCTTCCTTGTAAGCTCGCAATACTCGCAATACTCGCAATAGGTAATAGATAGGTGACCGTTGAAGAGCATTGAACTTACACTTACAGGTTAAGAAGTTGGTCTTTTTTAACTAAAACATTAACTTGAACTTTGCAATGCATTGTACGCTGTCACAGTGGACAGTGAGAGAGAGGCGAGGCCCAAAAACACACACAATATAGAAGGCCGCGTGGAAGCACGAGTTACCTGTGCGTCCGTCTGTGCGTGCGTGGGTACGTGCGTGCGTAAGGCAGTGGCAAGGCAGAGGCTGGCAGAGCGCGAAAGCGAAAGGGAAGCCGGCTTCTGTTGTTTATGTTGCAGTGGTCTTGAGAGCAGTGGCGGACATAGTTGGAGTGCGGCAGCGTGGCGGGGCGGCGGGCGAGCAGGACTTGGGCAGCGATGGATGTGCCGGTGTTCTACAGGATCAAAGATCCCATCCAGAACTTCAAGCTTCGCGTGAGCATTAAATGCGTCCTGGAAGGGAAGCGAGGCAGGGACGGGCAAGACGATGATGAGGATGAGGACGCCGGGGATTTCCATCGCGCTGAAGAGGAAGACGAAGAAGACGACGACCTCGATGAGGAGAATGACGGCCGAGACGATCATTCCGATGATGAAGACAGTAGCGACGATGATGAGGATTTAGGGGGTGAGAAGAAGAAAAAGAAAAAGAATGCTTCCAAAAAATCACTGCGGAAGGAGAGGAAGCAGGGCAGGAAATCAAAAGACAACGCAAGAGTTGGTCAGGGCAGGAACAAGGATGGCACTGTTGCAACGACGGAGTGGTCAGAATGCTTTACGTGGCAAGAGAAAAAGTTTGGGCCTCGCGAAATGATCAAGTATTTGTCGGACGACAACTCTGGTGGCGGTCTTGGGAAGACTGCCATTGAGGCAGAGTATCGCGAGCAAATTCAGCGTCGGTTGAAGTATGGCGAGAATCTGCTGCGAGATGTTTCTTCAGTAATGATCTTCACTTACACGGATAAGGATGGGTTTGTTCCAAAGAATGAACTCACCAAGTTTATTACAACTTCGGACGAGTTTGTCCTCAATTCTGTTGCAGAGAGTATAGTAACCATCCCAGAAACAGGAGGCTATGTCGACAGCTCAGGCGCCGCAATTGGGGAAAACCAAGAAGACGAGCACAAAGGAGAGGGCGGCGGGGTGTACGGAGGTGACGATGGGGACTTTGAGAGCTTGTCAAGCCAAGGCAGGAAACGGAGAGGTGACACAAGCGCTGGCCAGCGGATATTCCGCGAAAGCCCATTCAAAATCTTTTACGTTATGGCCGCTGTGGATGTTGAGACTGGCGCTTTAAAATCTTTGCGAAGGCAAAAATTTGGAAAAAGTGGGGGTCAAGAGGAAGGCGAAGAGCAACGACCATTCCTCACCAGCGCTTTTGAGGAGTCTGGGCGGAGGTTTTACGAAGTCGTTTTATGCACCATTAAAGTAAATCGAGAAGGCAGTCTTGTGGAGATGAAGCCTGGCTTTTCCAAGAGCCGATATCTTGCTAGCTCGCATGCAATTCAGCAGAACACGGTAGATGGAGTTACCTGGTATAGGTTCAAGACTCCGTGCGGAAGTATTTACGAATATTCTCTGCTGAACGAAGCTGATACACTCGACCCGCTTTTGGAAACGGAAATCAACACCATTCAAAGGGAGAATACAGAGAGAGCAATTGCCGCCCTAGAAGGACGCATCAACACTGCGCTCCAGCTAGGACCTTCGGAGGAGAAATATGTGATCTATCACATCAACATGGAGATTGTATCTGTGTCTGGCTTTGTAGACGCCGCTTCTGATCAACTTTACGTGCAATACGAGGTTGTTCTTCCTGCAAACAAGAAGTGGGCGTGGGTCTCCACCTCTAACAAATCGCACAAGTCTACAACCTCAGATCTAGACGTAAATTATCCACTTCGCGGGGTCACACAAACAGCAAGATGTAGATATATGAACAGGCCGAACCGCAAATCATTCAGTGATCGATTGCGCGGCGCAAAAACTGGGCAAGTCGTGGAAGAGCACCCAGAATACATAGGTCATTACTGTTTCCCGGTGGAAATGCAGCTTCGCTATAGTTTAGATGGTCGCGACGAAATTGGACTTGGGTGCCATCAGATGCCAACAATCTATTTTCAAGTCCGGAGTCGAGACCGGTGGGAGAGGCATCGAGCGGAAGGCTATGCCCAGATCTCCTTGCCTTGCGAAGGAAGTTTTGCAGACCATGAATTATCAAGCTGGAAAGTTGCAGGTTCTATTCGCCAGCGAGCCGCTGAGTATTTTGTCGGAGGAGCTCTCCAGCTCGATTCGGCAGCGTATTCTGGGATCCCTTCTGCGCACCAGGGACCCTTTTTGAATCGGTATGGATTCCGAAGCGAGTCGTCCGGAACCGTGCGTGTGAGGCTACACGCCGCAGCTCACTATTTCGTTTCGCCATCCGTAACGGCCCAGCTCGACAAAGCCGACCGAGAAACTCGCAAGAGTGGTACCAATGCTGTTTTGTCAACCATTGACAACGGCAGGACGCAGATCTCTTCGCAAACGCGGAGAAGAACCGTCTCAGAAATTCTAAATAGCCTGAAGTTTGGACGTGGCTTGAGCAAAACTACAGAAAAGTCTGCTCACGAGAGATCTTCAGATCTACTTGCGTCGTTGAACAAAGTGAAAAGGAAGGCTGAGGACGACAAGAATCAAGCTAGCCGTGACGAGTAGCGACGCTTGCTATGGCGTTTAAAAATTGTACACTCAGAATGCGAAAAGACTGTGCACGCAAGTACCACCTTTGGTGACCGAATGCGAATTTCGTAGAAACCTCTTACCCAGCATTTGGTCCTTTGTCAGCGTTCGTTTACCTCAGAGCAAACCTATTTTGAAAAATGAATGTTGGAAACACAAGATTCATCCATAATATAACATTGAGAGTAAAAATACAACTGCATCAAGTTTCAGGTCGGGTAGGCTCACAAGAAGCTACGATGAAAAATTTCGTGGGAGAGACAGAGACAAACTTCAGACGTACTCGCTCTCCGACGCTGTTGAGCCCGCTTCGGCTTCCAATTTATCGTGATAAGACACCACCGACTCTTGAAAGCCCTTGGCTAGCTTCAACTGCGGTGAGTGGAACGATACCGAAGCGGGCTCTGCATCTGCTGAAGGATTCCAAGAAAATGAGTTGTCGCCCGAGTCGTTGTCCTTTTTGGAGGAAGAAAGCGCACCATCTTTTGTGTCCGGCGTTTTGGGTTGCGAGCCTGTGCCAGAAGTCGTACTTGACCCACTCGCAATCGTGGTGAAGGCCAATCTTTTTCCCATGAGAGGATAGGCCATCCAGCTCACAGGAAAGAAATAGGCATGCTTGTTCATGAGGAACGGCCACAAAGCAAACCCATAGAAAATCACGCCTTGGACTACCGCCTGCGAGAGACTTGTATTTTGGGCGTCGGCGATTGCTTTCCTCATTTGATGTATGCGTTCCGAGTGATTGATGCTCAAGCTTTTATTCAAAACCCGTAAAACCTTTCTCTTCACGAAGAATGCATGGCATCCCATTAGGGTCACCTGAATTGCTGTGCCGAGAACGACTACGTAGAAGACAGCTGTCGCGGTACTCCCGGTCCCGTCCGTGGCAATTAACGTTATGAACGGTACCCATCCCAGGCAGGCTCCGGCGGAGCATAGGAGCATCGAGCCAATGTCGTTCACTTTGAC
Source organism: Parietichytrium sp. I65-24A (assembly GCA_012862575.1). Lineage (NCBI taxonomy): Eukaryota > Bigyra > Thraustochytrida > Thraustochytriidae > Parietichytrium > Parietichytrium sp. I65-24A. The sequence goes on from BLSF01000003.1 coordinate 394,157, forward strand.
GAGGTGCAGCGTCGCACGTTTGCCCCTTAGAATTGCAGAGAGGAGAGCCGGTTGGAAGAAGTAGAAGGCGAGGTAGAAACCCGTCTTCCCGATTGCGAAGAAAAAGGTGATCCCGAAGTCTAGCCCCACGCGCTGGTTTGGATCAATTTGCATGAGGATGCCACTCCCAATCAGGGCGGGGACACAGAATATCAGGTACATCATGCATGCCACCATTCCACGATTGTCCAGCACTGAAACCTTTTGCCCGCGCTGTCGTTTCAATTTGCTGGCCTCTTGCCATTGTCTCCACCTCAATAGTATGCGCGGCAAGCTCAAAGGCACGTAGATGAGAGTTATCAAGGTGTTTAGTCCCCAGAGAACTCGGATGGCGGCTTCGCTCATTTGGCAATCCTGTCCCTCAAAGTTGACAAGATCCGAGCGTCCTGTGAAACCTGGGTCGCATTGGCAAGAACCGTCAATGCATTCTCCATTTTCCGAGCATACTCCGTTCGTATTCCTCACTTCGCCAAGCGGAGTATCCAGCGTGTCGCACGTGTCCTGCGCAGCCACAACTGCGAGCAGGGCCGCCAGCGTGGCCGCGGTCTTCCAAGCCTTCCACATCTTTTGCTATGCACCACGCAATTGCACGGGTTTCGGGTCTGTGCTTCCAACATCTCCTCCGGTTGCAGACTTTCACCGACAAATGTCCCATTTCCCATTTTCCAACCTAAACGCCTAAGAGCTTGCACAGTGCACACAACATCTTTTTTTTTTCTTTTATAATAATATCTGGAGCTAATGCTAGGTACGGGTACTTTACTCCTGCAAGTAGTGCTCGCTGCTAGCAAGTCCATTTGGTTGAGTGTGGCGTGGGAGGGTGTCGGGTGGTCTTGGCTGACTAATGAAGAGGTCTTGTTTGGGCGCAAATTGTGAACGCGAACTTTTCAGGTGTTGATTGGTTGGTAGCAGACAGAGCTGGCATTGGCGGGCAATCTGAAATCATTCCAAGTCCCGACTGGCGGGCGTTTGGCATCTCACTTTGCATCGCCGTTTACAGACTTTAAACGATACAGCACTCATACTCCCGACTATCGCCTGGCAAAACAGCTCTTGCGTTTGCGAGACCAAGATTTGTTTGCACACACGATTGCAATCGCCGGATGTAGAATGATGCAGGTGTCAATTCTGCTCCGGAAAGCGCCACCCATCGAGTAAGCACACAAAGCACACTGCACTTTCGAGAGCGTGGGTATGTGGGATTTAGTTGTGTGCAGTAGTAGTTTCTAGTGGGGTGAGTGGCACGATGACAAGGAAAACGTTCCAAATCATACCAGGGTTGGACAGCATGTGGAGTTTCAAGAAACGCTCATCCATCTGGGAGGGATGCCCAAAAGCAGGCGATACGTTATTTTGGAGGTTCCGGAGTCAGTAATTCATAACAGAAGCGCAAAGTCAATCAAGGGAATCTAAGTGGTGTACGTGGGCGATGCAATCAGAACGGAGGAAGGAATGCACAATGTTAGCCAACATCTTTTGGTTCGGACGAAGAATTGTGCCGGAGCTGCTTTGTGTGACAAGAGCCCTGGAAACGGAGAGCGGGAAAGTAAATGTGCAAACATCGAAAGTTACTTTTACTGTTTTCAAAATGAACAAATACATAAAAGAGTGGGGCACAACTAGATGGCTCGTGCAACAGGAACAAATTTGTGGTGGCTATGAAAACATCCTCCGCTCAAGCTCTCTAGTAGCTAAACATACTCGTTTTCGGAGCATTGCGATCGCGCCTCCTCATCAAGTTTTTCATGATAGGAGAAGACCGACTCTTGGAAACTCTTCGCTAATTTCGTTTCCGGAGAGTGAAAAGAGGTGGAGATTGTTTGCATGCTTCCAGGATCTTTGGAGAAGGAGACCTCCTCTTTCTCTTTGCTGTTGAAAGAAGACCCCTTCGTGTGTGTGCCCGACTTGGAAGTCGCACCACTTCCTGTTGAGACGGTAGTAAAAGCTAGTTTCTTGCCGATAAGCGGGTATGCAAGCCAGCTAATTGGGAGAAAGTATGCGTGTTTATTCATAAAGAACGGCCACAGAGCAAAGAGAAAGAATACCAGACTCTGAATCGTCGCTTGAATCAGGTTTTCATTCTGGATGGCCACCAGTGCTTTCTTTATTTTCTGCGTTCGCTCAGAATGCGTGAGGCTCAAGCTCTGGTTCAGAACACGTACGACCTTGTGCTTCACATACACGGCTTGCAGTCCGAGACAGAGCACTTGAATTGCGGTACCGAGAACAACAAGGTAAAATACCGCGGTGGCGACGACCCCGGTGCCATCTGATGCAAATAGGGTAATGAATGGCGTCCATGACAAGGCACCGCCGAGAAAGCAAAGGATGAAGGACCCGATGTCATTGACTTTGACGAGATGCAGCGTCGATCGCTTTCCTTTAAGAATTGAAGAGAGCAGGGCAGGTTGGAAAAGCCAGACTGACAGGTAAAACCCTGTCTTCCCGATTGCGAAGAAAAAGGTGATTGCGAAGTCCAGCCCCAAGCGCTGGGTTGGTTGTACTTGCATCAGTATCCCGTTTCCGATCAGCGCGGGTACACACAGAGAAACGAAGGAAATGCACGCTAGCAAACCCCGGTTATTTTTGAACGAATATGACAGGCCTTGCTCGCTCTTGAGTAATTTTGTCTCCTGATGTTGCCTCCACCGAAGAAGAACTCGCGGCATACTCCAAGGTACATAGATAAGAGTAACAAGCGAGTTAATCCCCCATAAGATGCGAATAGCAAGCGTGCTCATCTGGCAGTCCTGGCCCTCAAAATTAATCAGATCCGAGCGTCCAGTCCAGCCCGCTTCGCACAGGCATGTCCCATTTAAGCACTCCCCGCGCCCCGAACATGGCCCGTTGATGTTCCTTACTTCCCCGAACAGCTGTGGTGCGATCTCCAGAGTCTCGCAGGTATCCTGTGCGCTAGCCGCCGCAAACGCTGCTCCCAGCAGCGCTGCAACCTTCCACGCGGTCCTCATCTTTGCCGCTTCGCGCTCCCAACCAGGCCAGATCGAGCCCTGATGTTCTCTGCCGTGCTCTTCAACACACCACAAGGGAACTGCAGTCTTTCCTGACGTTCTTGCTCCGGTCCACGATTGGCAGTCTGCTCTCTCTCTCTCTATCTATCTATCTCTCTCTCTCTCTCCCTCGCCCTCTATTTGTGCACTAGCTAGCTACTAGTACGTGTGTGTATCTCTCTCTCTCTCTCTCTCTTTTTTTTTCTCTCTCTGTGTGTGTCAATCTATCTAACTTAGTACTTATCCCTATTTCTATTTCTCCAAAGTAAAAATGAATGTTGGGCGAGCTGTGTGTGAGCTTGGTGGGTGCTTGCTTTTCCTAAGCCCGACTGCTTATAGGTGAATAACGAATACTCTACTACCTGGCGTACACAAAAGTGCGAGGCTGAACGCTGGCTGATTGAAGGTGAGAGATAAGCGTGCTACAGATAGATAGATAGATAGATAGATAGATGGAGGGATCTCCTTGTGTCTCTGCTCTGCTCTGCTCTGCTCTGCTCTGACGGCGGGATAATTTACAGAACAATTAAAACGCTCTTGAGCTTGTTAAGCTGCGAAACTCTGCTTCCTGAGAGGCTCTCTCGCACTGTTACTGGGCACAATCTCTACCTTTTTTGGAGTTGAAGTGCTTTCAACCTCTTCATACACATTCCCTACACACTCGCCCTCTTCCAATCCAATGATTTTAAAAAAGTTACCACTCGCCCTCTCTCTCTCTCACTCTCTCTCTGCCAAAAGGGTGGTGGCCCCACGCTACGCAGTCATTATTTCCTTGTAGTACGGATACTCTATCGGAGGTGCACAACCTTCGGGATCCTAGGCTACAGCTGCACTCTCGGACCAACCCTGATGCTCAAACAAACTGCCAAACGAACGATTTAGAGTAGTGCCACGAATAAGCACCCCACCTTCCGATAGGGTTTGTTTACGCACTCACTTCGTGGCTTCACTTTCTTCACTTACGAATAAGATGTGGGAGTAGTCGTGTAACTTTGGAGCTGGAAAGGAAAGAAGAAAAGAAGGAGCGTAACAGTCTTCTGCGAGACGCCTTCTTTCTGACTGTTGAGGAGGGAAGACGTGTGAGGGAGAAAGAAAGACTCACTCACCCAGAGTCAATTGACTGTATGCCCTTTTCTCCAAGGCATCCTGCTTAGATAAAAAACAATTTCACATCTTGAGTTGATCAAACTTCACACTCTCAACACTCCCCGAAGAATTGCTCTTCAGCACCTTACCAGTTCTACAGCGATATAGTAGCGCACACCTTCGCTGGCGAAAGAACGCCGTTCTTGTAACTATTGATTGCGGGGTAGGGTCATGTCAAGAATTGGCTTCGTAGGACTTGGGATGGTGCGGTACTCACTGTCAGTACTAGGTACTAGTAATCCCAACTGTGACTTCTGAACTGACCGAACAAGTTGTGGACCGCGAAACCGACGGTACTAGTGCTGAGTAGAACACATCCAGTCGAGGAAAAGTAAATTTATCGGTCTCAGTATCCCCTGACGGGTGAGACGAGACATGCGAAGAATGAGATGTGCACTAAGGCACATATGAAATAATAGTTCGATAGGATAATAAATGCCTAGTCCTGGCGCTGACAGTGAGAACAGCGCCAGAAGTCCTACAAGGTTCATTCGAAGTTGGCGTCTGATACGCAATGACCAAAAGCGAGTCATAAGCTGTCATAGCCGGCCATGACTCATCGCAAGTTGGCCCAATGACGGAAAACCTGTTCACTCTATTAGCTCTAGCTAGCTAGTAGCAGCATCCTTTCGTCTGGCCAGGTCATGCCAGGTCTCTTGCCAAGGCGTGAAACAGTCGGAGCACGTCCACCCGACTAGTTGGTCAGGCAGGCGGTACAGTCGGTCGGTACTCACAGTACTAGAACAGTTTCACCAAACGTATTTTCGACGCCGAACACAAACTGCGATCACTGAATGGATTTCGCGTTGACAGTGAAAAAGTATGCAAAACCAAGAACGTTTGAGAACCCTGGGTTGAGTTTGGAAGTTGAAAATAAGCCAGGTCAAAGTTTTGAACCCGTGAGTGAATACACTACCGGAAAGAATTAGATACGATTAATACACACATTCAGGACTACCCTATGAGAACTCCGGACAAGATCTGGAAGTCCTACAATATCCCATATTCTGCGATTAAGACAAACAATAATTAGTAGTATATATATCCGCGGCGTTTGGCTTGAGTTGCGGAGTTCGCTGCGAGTGAAAAGAGGGAAAACAATTTGAACGTGTACGTAGTACAAACTCATTTTCGCACCAATTGAGACATATTTCAAGCGTTGTCAAAAATTCGAGTTGCAGATGCTGCCGAAAAAGAGTTTGTGTGCTCCGTCCGCCCTAGTCAAGGGATTGCGCGCCAACAGCGACGTGAGGTCTTGAATCTTTCAACGTCACGGCACAGCGAGTCGCTGATCGATTAGCAACCGGCTCTGGTCAGCCGAAAGTAGCAAACGTGGAACACAACAAGCGTGTCCACTAATCCACAGCGCTCGGGAACTGAATCGCCAAAGTGATTTCACAGACAAGAATTCGCGGGTCAAGAGGGTCAAGAACATCGCACGTATCTTTGAAATGAAACTGTCAACCAAGAGCTAGGTATCGGTCCATGGACAATTCCTTGATCCTGGTTACTACGTGCAAGTCGAGCCACTATGTGACAGTTCCAGCGGGAGGCGAACGACAGTGAGCAGCTGTGTAACCCCTTCTATAGTGGGGTGACTATGTGAAGGGAGCGTACTTGTGCATTGCACATCCAACTGCACCGTTTACTCTGATAAATAGAGGTGGAAAGTAGGCCTATGGAATGATAAAATCGACTGCTGAATAAAAGGGGTTTTCTACACAATAGGAGGAGACTTTTCTTCGGGTCGTTCGCAAAATCCGATGGCCGTGACTCCTGAAAGGGCCAAAGGTTTCATAGAAAGAGCAAGTGCAAGTGTAAGTGCAAGTGCAAGTGCAAGTGCACACGATTTCTTCTTTTCCCGCTACTTCATCGACTCTTTCAATTGAATCAGAATAACAACTCAAATCTCGCAGCACAAACTTCTCAACGGGTGATACTGTATCCGCAATCCACGACGAGGGTTTGCCCGGTCACGCTCCGTGAGTGATTACTAGCCAAGAACGAGGCCATCTCGCCGACATCGTCAGGTTGTAGGGGTCCTTTAAGCGGGCTTTGCAACTCAGCTGTTTTTCTCAGAAAAGTAAAGTTTGGTATGCCACGTGCCGCAAGAGTGTTCAACGGTCCAGCACTAATAGCATTCACTCGAATGTTTTGCGGGCCAAGCTCGCTGGCCATATATCTTGCACAGGATTCTAGAGCGCCTTTGGCAGGGCCCATTATGTTGTATCCTGGAACTACGCGCGCAGAGCCATCGAATGTGAGTGTCATCAAGCTACTAGGCTCTTCGAGCTCCATGGCGCCCTGAGCCAACATTCCGGAGAATTCCCTGCTCAGAGCGATGAAACTGTACACGCTCGTCTCCATTGTAGCCAAAAACTCTTGTCGCCCAGTGTGCAAAAACGGGCCTCCAATTGCGTGTTGCGTTCCGTCGCCATGCAAGCATTCGCGCGGAGCATATGCCACTGCATGGCACAGCATACCTAGCTGGTTTTGAGACCAATCGCTCACCTCCTTACGGCATCGAGCTATACTGGAATCGTCGTTCGCCTCACACTGAACCAGCAGCACGCGATCTTCCCCAACCTCTTCGTCCTTGACAAGCTTTTCCAGCCCGCTTTTGAACCTGTCGCTCTGGTACGCAATCGCAACCTAGACATCGCGGGTCCAATCAGCTCCTTCCCACCTTTATGCCAAACACTCAAGACAAGACAACTTACCTTCGCGCCGTTTCGCAGGAAGCTCCGAGCCACCGCCCATCCAATCGATCTACCGTTCGAAACGCCCACCACAAGTCCAGTCTTTCCCGCCAGCATCTTGTGCGCTTAATTTAAAAACTAGTCAAGCCGCCCTCCCTTTTCTCTTTCCTGTTCTCCTCTTTCCCGCTCTGTCACGAGGGCGGGCCTTCACGATCGCCTGTCTTTCCTTCTCCTCACTGACTGCGGCGAGAGAGGTACAGTACTAGGGTACTCGCGTACTGTACTCGCCCACAAGTACGAGTATCATAAACAGAGTCTACAAGATATAATTATGAGCTAGTGGAAAACCTGACGCACTTATCGTACCTCTCCAGTGAATACATTCCTATCGAACATAAGTACCAGTAACCAACCTTTTCTCGAACTTGACATCGCAGAACCATACTATTAGTTGTACCATATTATTGTATCTAATCAATTGTGCATCTCATAATGATATTAACGCCGTACTTAATAGTGTCGTAGGCAATTCCTGGCTCCCGACCACAGGCTCTACTAGCTCGCGGGGATAGCGATGCACTAGCGAGCCATAGGACCTCCAAGTAATTGTATCGACAGCGAGTAAATAACACAGCGAGTACGTAGAGTCCATGAGTACAGCAAGAGCAGTGAGAGTTTGTGAGAGGTCCGAGAAAAAGAGAAAGGTACTCGGTGAGGACAGGAGGAGCCAGAGGGACGGCAAGAGGAAGTCTAACCAAAGGAGCAGGAGGGCAATAAAGGGAAGTAGACAGGTGGAGGTGTCAGACACAAGTCGTATTTGTTAGTCAAGGAGGCGGATCGAGGTTGTAACCGGGGTGGCATGGCTGTAGCGCTGCTATTTCGCGCTGGTAGCGCGACAAAGGTCGCATCCCGGGCTTTGCCGTTGGCCGCACGTGGGTGTGGCGCTCGCCCGCATTTTGATAATGCGGGGTTGCGGCGCAGGTCGGTCGGGGCAGGTTTCGTGCGGGCGAGAGATATGCACGTCGGTCACGGCAAGGAGCACGGCGAGATCGATTGGAGCGCGCCGAATGTGGATGCGATCTCGCCGCAGGATAGAGAAAAGCAGGAGCGCATCACCTGGGTTGGACTTTGGAGCAACGTGGGTCTGTCCGCGATCAAGCTCTTTGTTGGGGTGGAGTCCGGGTCTGTATCACTCGTGGCGGACGCGTTTCACTCCGCCAGCGATCTTTGCGGAGACTTTGTTGCCTTAGCAGCTCTCAATCTAGCAAAAAGACCGCCAGACGAGGTCCATCCGTTTGGGTACGGCCACTACGAATCGCTCGGCACTCTGCTCGTGTCCGCGATGCTGGTGGTGGGTGGTGGTGGCATTGGGTACCATGCCTTCCAGCAGCTATTCACGGTGGCCGAGAGTGGCGGAGAAGGACTCATCCAGATGTACCCTGCGGCCCTTGGGATCATCGCCGTCTCCGTCGGCGTGAAGGAGTGGCTGTACCGCGTGACCGTCGATATAGGCAACAAGACCAGGTCTCCCGTCCTTGTCGCCAATGCCTGGCATCATCGAACAGACGCTTTTTCTTCATTTGTGGCACTGATTGGAATTGCTGGTGCAGGACTTGGAATGCCATACTTGGATCCGGTCGCGGGCCTACTGGTTTCGGGTATGGTTCTCAAGGCTGGTGCTGATGTTGGCTGGGAAGCTGTTCAAGACCTCACGGATCGCCGCCGGGACTCTGACGGAACATTGGTGCGTGGGGTGTATAAAATCGCCCGCGAATTGTCCCAGCAGGACGGGTCCGGAATCATAGACGTCCACGAGGTGCGTCTTCGTCGCCTCGGCCACTACGTGCTGCTCGACTTTCACTTGCGTGTGGACCCTACTCTTAGTGTAACAGGCGGGTATTTCGAGAAGAACCGCATTAAGCGCAAAATTTACCGCGCGTTCCCTGCGGTGAGCGAGATTTTCGTACACGTGCAGGCGCACCCTTCCCGGACGCAGCCGTACACAAGCAGCAACTTTGACCTGCAAGACTCCAAGTACAGCATCAAATCGCGACGTATGAGCGGGCTCGGCAAGGAGCTCGTGTCCCAACCCGAGGCCCACAATCCCGCGCGCGATCCGGCCCGGTCCACGCGGTCACCATTCATGATCCAGCAGGACGTAGCTCTGGCCGTGGAGCGCTGCATGGAGCTGGACACCACCGTGCTGGGCCTGTCCCACTCGCTCGTCCATTACAACATCGCCGACGTCCCGCACCCCGTCGTCAATGTGGAGGTCAACCTGCGCATGAACAAGGACATCACGCTGCGCCGCGCCGACAAAGCCGCCAGCCTCGTCCGCGAGCACATCCTGCGTCTGCCCGACGTGGACATGGTCGACATTCACGTTGAGCTCCTCGACAACTCCAACTAGCCCGCTCTCCCACCTCTCGAACCGTCTTCATCGCGACGCCTGCCTTTCCGGAGCGTCTCCGCGCCTCTCCCTTCACACGTCTACGTCCATCTGCCACCAAACAACCAACCAACCAACCAAACAAACAAACAAACACCTTGTACTCCACCCGCACGCACTACTTTCCATCAACGCCACAATGACATTGACTCCGCGCAAGCAGTCAATCAATGAATCAACCAATCACTCAATCAAATGAGTGTGCGAGTACCTCTCCGGACTGCAAAGCTTCTCGTTGCCCGCATCTCGCGGAGCGCAAGGTCTTGTCGAAGCCTCTCACGAGGCTCGTGCTCCTCCTCCCGTCACCAGCAGTCCCCGAACTCGGGCGCCCATCTCGCCGAGATGCCCCGTCGCTCTCAGCCTCAGCGGAGGCGTCGCGTACGCGGACACGTACGCGGCGGGGACGCTCCCCCACAGCAAGCCCTCTCCCCGCGTTTATCAAACTCGGCGCAGTCGCCGCAGTCCTGGCAGCAGCCGCGCCCGAGTCTGCGCGCATCGGCACCGGCATGGGAGCCGGGCACGGGCTTTGACTCGTACGCGACGCGCCTCTCGCGCCTCTCGCGCGCCGCGGACCCGGAGTCCGCGCGTACCCCTGCTGCTGCGGGGACACCCCAGCAGCAGGAGGAGGAAGGGTCCGCGGCCGGTGAAGAACAAGACGGGTTCCTTCGACTGTCGGGCCTGCCCGTCCTCGCGCCGCGGCGAGCACCGCTGGGACCGCTGGGACCGCTGGGACCGCTGGGACCGTTGGGACGACTGGGACGGCTGTCCCACGCCGCGGACTGGGACTGGGACGCGAAAGAAGAGAAGCGCGAGGACTGGGACGCGAGGACCGCGGAGATAAGGAGGCAAGCGGCGGCGGCGGTGGAGGAATGGCTGAGGCTCGGGGAAGCAGCGGCGAGGAGAGAGCTGGCCGCGAGGAACAGGGCTGCGGGAAGGCAGCGGATGGCGAGGCTCGTGCGAAGATGGAGGACGCACTGCGCGGAGGTCAAGGCTGGCGAGCAGGAGATTCAGAGGCTGAAAAACGCGGAATGTGCGAAGGAACGCGCCGCCAAGACGCAGATGGAAGCTGCACAAGACTCCCAAAGGGTGGAGACTGAGACTGAGACTCAGACTGAGACTCAGACTGAGCGGGACGGAAGTGGTGCTGGTGCCGGTGGCGGAGGAATCGATCAGACGCAAGAAGAGGGCAGGATCGGATTTAATGCGATGCTGGAAGCATGCAGACGCGGTGACACGAAGGTGCTGATGGAATGGGCGAACCAGCAGCTGGCAAAAGGGATGCACCTGAGCTCGGTGCTGGCGCGGTCGTCGCAAGATGTGGAAAACTCTCCTCTGGGCTTGGCGCTCAAGAATGGGAAATACGAAGCCACAGCACTTTTGCTGGACTGGGACCCCAACGCCTTACGCCGAAAGCTGCACGAAGAAGGCGGAGCCACGACGCTGCTGCACGTGGCGTGCGGCTCAGGCATTGAAATGCTTGTTCAGGTCGTCCTGGATCGCATGAAGCGGTCTGGCACACTGGGGCGAGTCAATCAGAAGGATGGCAAGGGCCGCACGCCACTGCACGTCGCCGCGCTGCATAGCTTTGCGAAGTGCTGTCGGGTGCTCGTCCACGAAGGTGCATCTCTGGCAGAGAAGGATAAAGAAGGAAATACTGCACATCATTACGCAGCCTTGTCGCCAACCGGCGAGACCACGGAGCTACTTTCCAGATCAACGGGAACGCATTGTGCCACAATCAACCTCCGCAACAAGAAGGGGGAGACCGCGCTCCACAGCGCCGCTCAGTGCGGCAATGAGGAGGCTATCGGGAGCCTCATCTCGCACGGTGCGTTAGTCAATATTGTCGACCGGGAGAGCCTGACGCCACTATGCCACGCAATTCTCGCTGGCCAATGTGGGGCAATCGAGGCTCTGATTGCGCGCGGAAGTCGCCTATTCTTTAGTTTGGACGATGATCTCGCCGAAAGAGACCTAGGAGACGGGAATTCTTCGCTTGCCTTTGTCCCTAGTGCGCTGAATCTGGCAGCTTCCCGTGGCAACAAGAAAACCATTGACTCTCTTTTTTCCTTTTCGTGCGCGGGCAATGTCGGCTCTCAAGAATTTGACGTAGACACCCCAGAGAGAGACTGGCCAGGCGACACCATGCTTATGAGCGCCTGTCGAAATGGGAACTGGGAAAACGCCAGCTACTTGCTGGACAAGTTTGGCGCCAAGGTTGATCTCATCAACAAGAACAACCACGCGGCTTTGCATCTGGCGTTGGACGCCATGAACATTCAAGGCGGCACCCAAATCCCGCTGCGCCTTATTGAGCGTCTATGCACTCCAATGGTGGTAAAATCCGATCGTGAGCTCCTAGAATGGCGGGAACGTCGCCACGCAAGTAGTATTCTTGAAACCGCCACCAATGCTCTGCTGTCCCGTGCGACTGCCCTTTCGGCCATGGTTGACTCTCAACCACAGACGCGGACCTCCCACATAGTAGACGCGAGTGTACTGGAGCTCCACGAGCTGCAAGTTGTGCGGCAGCTATTATTACTTTGCGCGCCCCTTTCCTGGCAAGCAACACAAAATATCGACCGCTTTCTGCAGATCGCATTTAAGCTTAAAGCAAAGTCTCTGGGTGCGCGGACCTGGTTCGAGCGATGGCGGGAAGAGAATCCAGATGTGGAGTCCATCCCAGCAATTCAGTGTGCCAATGACGTACAGTTGAGCAGTAGCGCCAATGGCATGTCGCTACAGACAGAAACCTCTTTCTCGGAAAGCAACCCAAGTGTCACGGAGAGGCACACTTGGGCTGTGATAGACCCAGATTTCAGCGGCGGTATTCTTCGGTTGTTTTCGGAGGGAATTTCACCTGACGCCGAGCTATATTTGAACGATGGCACCATTCTCGCCGTCCATCGATTTGTCCTGTCTTCGAGGTGCCCCTTTTTCGCGGGCATTTTCAGCACCCAAGCCCACGTGGGGCGTCGTTCTCCGGTGGATATGGCCGGTCACCCTGCCGCTATCGTCCGCTCGTTCGTGGAGTACTTGTACACCGGGAGCCCGCTCGGCTTGCACTTTGTGAGGTTCGCTCGTCGTGTTGAGACGCCTCGCGCGATTCTAAAAGGCAAGGCGAGTTCTGAATCAGAACTTTTGGACGGGGACTCCGTCGTGGCTGTCCTTCAGGACGCTGTGGACATGCTCCTCTTGGCAAACGAAATGTTAGTTGAAGACTTGGAAAAACTTTGCAGCGCGGTTATCACGATCGTTATTCGAGCACATGTACTCGCCACCCGGGCAGACCCGCACCGGCCGAAATCCAGCCGCAAATCTATGCGTTTACAGCGGCAACATATTGAGGACATCTTGGCTTGTGCGGTTGAATTAGAGCTGGGCGACCTTCTCAAAGTGTGCACAGACCTTCTCGAATTCTTAGAACACAAAACATTGGCGCCTAGCCTAGGCATTAACACCCGCGACCATCTGGTGCAGTGTCTCTGTCCGAGGGATTTTTTGGAGTCGAGCGGTTTGCGATTTTGCATTTTGGACGGTGTGGGTGTTGTGGACGTTCTTTCAATGACGAGAAGTCTTAAGATGACGTTGGAGGATCTCTTGGCTTGCAACTCGCAGAGTTTTTGGGGTCTTCTGCGAAGCTTGGGTGCATCACAACTCAGCTCGCGATTCGAGGACTCTTGCGATGCGATGCCCCCAAACCTTTACATTTCGAAACTGTCAGAAGAGAGAGCCAAGTATTGCACCTCGTTTCCGTCTCCGGTCCGGGTCTCAACGGAGCTTGGTGTTGTCTTGGAGGAGTGTCTCAAGTTTGATTCGCTTCAAGCCGCAATCTCGTCTACCAACCTTGGCCATGCTGTGACACCGTGCAAAGCTTTCGGGCCAGATCTCGAACTGATCATTGACGACTCTGGCCAAAGGCTGGTCGCACATCGCTCGCTGCTCTCCGTGCGCTCCTCTAAGATTGCTGAAATGCTTGCGGCCGATGAGAACCTAGAGGAGTTGTCTTTGACTTCGGTAGCAAGAACCAAGCAGGGCGAGTTCTTTCCGCGAGAGATCTGGGTTCTTATTCTGTACTTTTGTTACACTGGCTGTATTCCAGAGACTAGGCTCCCGACAAGTATCACGGAAGTGATCAACGCCGTGGATTTGGCAGAGTTGCTTGGTATCCCGTCCATCAGCTCGTACCTGTACTCGGCAATGTCCCTTCTGGACCCTTCAAACACAGATGGCGCAGATTTGTTTGTGTACTTCATCAGTGACTTGGCTCGCCCGGCGCTATGGAAATCTGAACTCAAATATCGCTCAATACTGCTCAATATAGGGCCGGAGGTCCCAGCACATCTTGTCGCAAAACTGGCGGAGTTTCAGGATAGGCTGCATATTTCAAAAGAATCCAACCTTCCCACTTCAAATCTCCTCGCCTATGTCGCGTTGTACTTCAGATAGAGCGTAAAAGTCTTCTGGGCTGCAGACGCTTTGGAAGAGCTGATTTCAATTGACAGGCTTTGATTATATTATGTTCTGGGAAATTAGTCTTCATTTTTTTTGACATTCAGAGACTTTGCCAATGGCAGAGTAGCCCATGGTTACGATTTCTGATTCTCCACAAGAGCCCTGACCCTCTCAAGATTTGGGTACGACTCTTGGCAGCCCTTAGCTTGAATGCTCAACGATGCAGCGCCGCATCCCCACAGCACTGCTTCGTGCAGGGAGTCGTCGTTCTCCCGGTTTTTGAAGGCGTCGAAGGAATCAAAGGTGTTGCAGAGCTTCCACGCAAATGCTCCAATAAGCGAGTCTCCAGCACCTGTTGTGTCGACTACTGGTCCTTGTAAAGGCAGAGGACGAATCCACACTGGCTTCTCCGGTTCGACCTTTGAAACCAACACTGCCCCGCGGGCGCCGGCAGTGATGATGACAGTATCCAAGCTCGTAAAAGTCTTTTTAAGACTGTGCGCAGCCTCTTCAAAGTCCTTTTCGGACTCGAAAGTCATGGAAGGCGCCCTCAGGAGCTGCGCCGCCTCGGTCTCATTCGGAACGAGGATGTCCACCGAGGACATCAGCAAATCGGGTGCGTGTGCTAGCGCAGGAGCAGGATTAAGCACCACCAGCTTACCATACTTTTTCGCAGTCACAGCGGCTAGTGTGCTGGTCTCCAAAAGGATTTCGTTCTGACAGACCACTACCTTGGCATCTCGAAACAGTGCATCTGCCTGAAGCAGATCCTCCACCTTGAGCTCGTAATTTGCTCCAGGAAACAGAATAATATTATTCTCGCCACTCTTGTCAACTGTGATTGTGGCTACTCCAGTGGCTACCCCGGCGCAGCGTTTCACGGACTGCGTCTGTACTCCAGAGCTCTCGAGTTTGTTTAGAACATTCGCTCCGAACGCGTCGTCACCAACGCAACCTAGCATGGCCACTTGCCCAGCTTTCGAGAGGAGCCCTGCCATGGCCGCCTGATTTGATCCCTTCCCCCCCACTGATGTGTGGAAAGACACGCCGGTCAGTGTCTCCCCAGGTGCGGGAAACCTATTCACGTAGTTGAACACGTCCAGGTTCAGGCTTCCTACGAAGAGCAAGTCGCTGCCCATCTCTCCTGTTTGGGACTGCCAGTTTCTTCTCAACCTCTTGGCTAGCCACGAAGCCGCCCCTCAATCCAACTATCGCTCCGGAGTTGGCTCCCAAATTGATTCGCCAGCGTCTATTCCCCCTTTCTGCAGAGCTCAAGCTGTCCGCGAGTACCAAACTCTGACAATTCGTCTGTTGCGGCTCGTTGTCAGACCAACGAAAGCTTACAGACGTCAGTTTCAGCACGGGACAATCTTTTCCAAAAGACGCAAAATTCCCAACCACAAGTCCCTCCAAACTGAAGGAGCACTTGGCGCAGAAAGTGAACGTCTGGTTAACTACACCTCTGTACCTCTGCACTTCTATACCTCGAACGCACTAGAGTACACCGACAGTTTGGCCTTCACACAACTGCACTGCGCGTACCTCCCACAGTACTCGAGCGTTTCAGCCAATCTTGTTTTCTTCTGACCTCTGAACTCCGTTCAATGTCATAGTTTTCGACTCTGAACATTTCTGAACTCTGCAAACCTCTGCGGAACGCATTCTGATGTTCGCCTCGTACTACTCACAGATGGGTATACCGGTAATAGTGCTGGACTATGCCTCATACCTTGCGTACTAGTGTGGACTGGCCCATGAGGCCCATGAGGCCCAAGTTGAGTAGCATTGACTGTGAATAGCCGTCGCTCGCTCCACACTGGATACGTATTCGGACATGGTTCTACTGGTCCAACCACCAAGTTCAGGCATCATCCGAGTGCAGTAGCATCCGCTACAAGTATCTACGCAATCATCATCGCGCTGTTGGTTACTCATTCAGCTCTCAGGAAGATACATAATAGACTGCATAGCCTAATCCCGTGTTCAGTAAACAGCCTACTAGAGCGTTCAACAGATACTACTACCAAGCTCTCGTTGTCAGCACATGTGTACGTCTAGTGAATGTCGCGAAAACATCAGCGTAAACTGTAGGAGTGGCGCAGTGTAACGAGAGAAGAGACCGAAAAGAGTGGCAAAACAAAGCAATGAGAATGAAGTGACGGAAGTGACAGTCAAACTACAACTCAACCCCAATCAAAGCCAACGGAGTTACAAAGTGAAGGCCGAAGAGAGAGAGAGAGAGAGAGAGACAGAGGAGAGGGATCGCGAAGGGCAATAGGCTCGGCCGAAGGAAGACGACGTTGGGTATCTCGATATCTCGGCGTGTTGGTGTCTCGGTGTCTCGGTGTCTCGGTGGGAAAAGCCTGAGTTCCCCTCCGTGGTAGTTTGCAGGGGCGTTGTGGATTGTGCAAAAGGAGAGACGGAGAAGGAGTCCAGCGATGTTTGCGGAATTGATGGGGAAAAATGCGAAAGGAGAGGAGTCGCAAGATGGTTCATCGGTGGCGTCCAAGGACAGCTGGGTGAAAGGGAAGAAGCTCAAGCTGGAAAAGGAGTCTTCTCTCAGGGCGCTGGTAGAAAACGATCCTTCGACGCTTCGGGCGCTGGACCGCATGCGGAAGAGAGCAACTTTGAACTTGGAAATCGACCGACAAGAGCTTGATCAACTCGCGCTACTTTTGCGCGAGAAACTTTACCTTACCGTTCACCGCAGATTGATCCACTCTTACCCGAATTGTTTCAGAGGCTCGGAAGCGGTATCCTGGTTGGTGACTAATTCTGTGTGTACAGACCCCGAAGATTCTAAGAATCTGATGCGGCATCTTCTTTACAGACGCATCATCCTGCGAGTGGACCACACCAAACCAATGTTTAATAGCGTCATTCAGTCCGTCGCACCAGGGTTCGCGCACTGGCGGCGAAAGAAGCAGCTCGAGTGGTACCAGGACAACGCAAGGCAGTACAATATGGCAGCCTTGTACACATTTAACATTTCTGCGTTTGCTCAGTACCGTCTGGTGGTGCACTTGATCGCCGCGAAAGGTTTAAGATATACAAAGCACAGCCACATAACTGGAAAGTGGGAAATGAAGCGCATTGCGCCACTTGCCAGCGTCACCTTAGGGGGGGTCACTGCCAACACGTCCGTGGAAGAAAAGACTGGCGAGCCGCGATGGGACGAGCATTTTTATTTTGACTTTGACAAGAACTTTAAACAGCACGAGGAGTTGTGGGTCAAGGTCTACGACTTTAGGGAAATTGGGGAGTCGTTCCCGCTTGGCGTGTGCTGCATTTCCACGCGCGAAATTCTTAAAATGGTTGGTGTGACTGGCGGTTCTCCTCCGCCCGTAGACCTAGCGGACGCCAAAGCCTGGCTCTCATGGCACCCCCTGTTGCCCCCAGCTACGATGGCAGAGCCAGACGAAGTGAGAGGTGGGGAAATTCAATTACAATTTCAAGTCATCACGAATGTGGTGGACAACCCAGACGAGACGGTACATGACGAATGCAGACCTTCATTCTATGACAGGTACCAGATGCAGGAAGAGCTTCACGTTTCGAATCGATCCAGAGGTCGGGAGACTCCAAGAGCAGTCCTTCGGTACCAACATCTGGACCGACGCAACTCGGAGGAAATCGCCGCCAAGAGACCACGGAGCGCGCCGCAGGTGAGGACTACAGAAGCCAATGGCGGCATTGGAGCTAGTTCTTCGCATCAACCATTCTACGATGCTTGGGCCGTCACCATCACCTCCCTGGAATTGCACGGGGTCACAGACATTCCGGCTGGAGCTGTCGTGTGGGTCGAAGTGTTGGCGAAATCGCCGCGAAAGAGCAAAAAGCAAAACAAGAAGAGGAGTGTCACGAACGATAATTCATGGGTCTGGCGGAAAAAATCTACCCCGTTTCTCTGGCCAAAAGATGGGCGCAAGGTCATCCCTGCTGGCGCCATCACCATTCCAGTGCCTGATGACATTCTAAAGTACACCAGCCTGGAATTTCGCGTAATTCGTAAAGGAGATTTGTCAACGTCGACGGTCGGCAGGGGCAGGATTGCGGCGTACCTTCTTCGAAAGGCAGAAGAAGGGGAAGAGGACGAGGTAGCTTCGAAAGATTCCAGCGGGACGGTGATGGAGTCCGACGTCGAGGAGAAGGATATCGATGCGCGAGAAGGTCTCGGAACTAGGGCGAGCCTTAATGATGCCTCGGTGCTCTCTGTGGACTCGCATTCCGAGAGCGACGTCAGGGAGGACGGGAACAAGAGCGGCGTACTGGAGGTCGATGAGCTTCCGTTTCAGCAGGCTGTGCTCACGTCGCATCGTGACGCCAAGATCGTCGTGCTTCGCAAACAAGCAGCTTTCAAACGGAATATTAAAATCAAGGCAGGGCAGGTTCTCTGCTATGCCAAGTTGCGTCCAATACTAGACGACGAGGAGCTGGATGAGTGCGATAATTATTCTGTGGGAGACATGGAGGAAAATCCTAACGCAATAGACATGGAGCAGGCGCTAAGAGCTGTGGTCCCAGCAAGTGGCGAAACCCCCACGCCTATAGATATGCCAGAGCCCTTCGGAAATGTTTATATCGAGGGAAATTTTGCTGGGTCCGTTCAGCGGATAGCGATGATGCTTTTGGGTTCGGACTCGAAATTCGCGGCGCAGTACGCGAAAGAGCGGAAGAACACCGAGGTCAAGGTCGGGCCATGGCAATTGCCAGACCTCAACGAAAGCTCGAGCGACGATGACGATGATCGCAGCGAAAATGGGGAGGAGCCGAGATCAGCTCGCACGTCTTCGGATGCAAGCTTGAGCGGTATCCCCAGTTCAGGCTCTGTGCAAGTAGAGAGGGCGGCTAGTTTGCCTCCAGGCACTAGCCCTTCTTCAACTGAAGGAATGAGACCGGCAGGGAATCGCGCCAAGAGCGAAAAGTTTGTGTCCACGAATAAAATCGACGCACCTGCGCCTCTGGCGATTAAAGCCAACGGTAAGAATGTCAGCGAGATTGGGTTTGAGTCTTCGCTGGACCTGAACGGCAACAGCGGCTCCATGTCTCCGGGTGTTAAGTCTTTCAGAGATGCCGGAGAGAACGTCGATCGATTTAGCAAACCGCGTCGAACAATAACTTTTATGCTCCCAGCAACAGCGCTGACCAAGGCATCGCGATGCACAGAAGTGCAAGAGATATTAAAGATGGAGCCTGGCGGCTTTGTGTATACCAGCACGAGTGAGACGCCAGACATGCCTTATGGCGACAGATTTTACACCCATAGTCAATTTGTTGTCTCTTATGTGGGGCCGAACGAATGTAAAATTCGGATCAGTGGAGAGCCGGTTTGGACCGAGAAGGGACCGCCCGCCTTTCCTGTGAAAGGTTTTATCGTGAACGGCGTTAAGGGTGGACACACGGACGCCTACAACGCGCTTGCGGACATGTTGAAGGCTTGGCTTGCTCCCAAGCGCTCCACTTCCAAGAGCGTTAAGCTAAAGAAGAAGAAAGCTGAAGAGGGCGAGCTAAAACCAATTGTCGCTTCAAGGCCGCTGTGGAGCAAGGTTGCTCTGGTGCTCATCGTTCTCGCTTTTGCGCTCTTCACCGCGTGGTTATCACATGCCCTGTATCTCTCTGGAGGCGACCCGCTTCCCATTATAAGAGTTGCGAAAGAAGGCGCACTTCACATTCTGTCCAGCGCGAAAGAAATGATTTCTTTTGGCTCCAACGAGGGCGGCTCCAAAAGAGCCGTAATTCCAGTCCAGAAAGCGGATGTCGTTGAAGCGTGAAATTAAACTAAATTAAAGCGTCTCCCAGACAGAATAAACACGTATCATTATTCACGGCGCATTGTGACCAAAGCAACCTTGTTTTTGTCTTTCATGAATGAACATGGGATACGTGCAACCCAGACACAGTCATGGAATGGAATCAGTAGATTTTATTGCAAGAAGAGGTGCGATGCCGACCAACAAATAGCCATGATTAGCCCAATTCACTTGACCTGAAACAAACGTATCACAATCAGAACTCAGACTATAGAATCCAGACTCCACAGTCAGAAGAATTCGCATCGATCATCGTTTGCAATTGCATCACGATTGCGTCACGATCGACAAATCCACCCACACCTTTCCTGAGGCTATTTAGCCTAGCCTATTAGCGAGAGCTTCCAGTAGCGTCAAACCTGTCAAACCATGTCAAACCTCTTTTTTTTCTTCTTTGTTTGTGTTCATTCAGTGAACACAGTCAATCAATCTCAAAACAGCGAACAGAAACACGGTCTTTGCGGAAAAGTCTATCAAACGCGACCACAAGTTGACCCAGCTGTGCAACTCGTCGCAAGAGCACAGGTCGTGCAGAAAGAGCAGAAACAGAGCAGCTGATTTGGGGTTTGGTAGTTGCAAGGGAGCAAGTGCGGCAAAGAGACAGGGTGTAAGGAGTGCGAAGGAGAAGCAGGGATGCTTACCCCGCAGCAAGCTGAGGGCTATGGCCTCTCCGGGGACGGCACGGGCAGCGTGCTGGAGGAGTACATGGACTCGCTGCTCGTGATGCCGGTGGAGGTGCGCAGGTACATCACGCTGCTGCGCGAGCTTGACGAGAAGTGCGAGTCCGAGATGGCACAGTTGCGGGAGAGGCAGACCAAGTTGGTGCAGGTTGCGACGGAGCGCACGGCGAAAGCGGCTTCGAATGCAGAACGCGCCAAGATGATCAAGCAACTTCAGGAGGAGGACGAATATCAGTCTGTGCAACAGTTGAGGGCCCAGCTTACCCAAAAGATCGCCGAGAAGAGGTCTATTGCAGACCAACTGTACGACATGTCAGAACTCAATATGAAACGGCTGAACGGGGATATCAAGTTCCTGGAGGAGCTGTTTCGGAACACAGGTGAGATGCCAGACCTGGAACTTGCTGTCGGCAAGCAGGTGGCCGCATGGCTTGACAAGGACCAGGTTTGGATTCTCGCAAAAGTCATTCGGTATAACCCTTCAGAACCAGATCGCGTTCTGGTTGCGGACGCGGAAGACAGCTCGAGTCAATTTGCTTTAAATTCTAAAAAGGTCGCTGTATTGCCTGAGAAGGAGACGCTGGGGGCTGCCAAGGTTCGACTCCCGTCTCGTGAACGGACTATCATGGCTATGTATCCGGACACCACCAGTTTTTACAAAGGCTCCTTGGTCGGTCTTCCTTATAAAGAATCAAGCGGTAGCGGCGCCGCCTCAACGGCGAGAGGGGCGCCACTGGCATCTAATTCCACCTCGCATGCTTCGGGGACAATATTGTGCACCGTTCAGTTCGACGACGACACCGATCAAGCCACAGGTCTTACCCCGAAACACGCAATCCCCACGAAATACGTCTTCGTCGCCCCACCGCTCAACTGAAGACCACCCCATAATGAGAAGCGGTGGTGTCGTGGTACAAACCAACGCTCAATGTATCCTGAAAGCTGCCAGTGGAAGGACTCGGGTGGATCGAAAAATCATCACTCTGTTTCGAAAAATTTTATGCGCTTCGCTACTTTAGGGTTTTCGGAGACGAATTTTCAAATTTGCTGGTAGGACCCACGGCGGCCGCGGCGGTAAAGCACCAGCACAGCCGCAGCAACGACGAGCACCGTCAGCACAAGATATGGGAGTTTGGTGGAAGCCTCGTTTGTGTCGTCAGGCACTATAACTGGTTCGTCCATCTCTTGTTGCACGCTGTTTACCTCCTCCTGATTAATCACTGCAGAGGCGACGTTGTTCGCATCTTCTTCACCAGTCCACTCTGCGGTATCGTCAATGTGCTTTTTTGCAATCGTCTCTGGGTTTACAAAATTGTCATCAGGTTCATGGTGGTTCTGTTGGAGGTGGTCAGAGTCGCGCAAAGTCAGTGTTGCCGTTCATCCCAAACAACATCAACAAACAAATTCTTAAAGCTATTCCTTCGCTTCGCCCCGAAGCGCTGCCAGTGGCAAACTTACGTGAAATGGGTTGTAGCTCTTTAAGTCGCAAAGTTCATCCCACGTGCCACCATGCTTCTTAGTGTATGCTTCGTACTGATCGTAAAACGTTTCCAATGCCATATCTTCTTGAAGCCTTACGAGCTTTCCGAGCTGTGGTGTCCACCAGTATGCTCTGAGGATAAGGCCCGTTTCGTCAGGGTTGAAAATATCCCTTTCACGATGCAGCTCCCAGATGAATGTAGTTCCTGAAGAAACTCTGCCGTTCGGCTGCCCAGGGATTTTCACTTCCCAGTCAAACATATGCTGCAGGCCATACATGAGCTCGCGCGAGCAGGAGTACAGCCGAATTAGCGGGAGCTTTTTAGGTCTGTCGCTAGGGTTTTTGATTTTCTTCCACTTTTTAAAGGTGGAGTACAGGTTACGAGCAAAGTCACCCACGAAATAGATTGCACCTTTCGGATCGTCATAATGGCTATGTTGCTCGAGATCAAACGCCAGTTTGGTGATGTGGTCGTGAAGCTCTGGGGTCACCGTTGAAGGCAGATCCAAGCCCGTCGCGAAGGCAGAGTCAAGACTGTCTGAGATATCTCCGATCCAAGCGTGCGGATTTGGGCCACCAGGCTCGGCGTTTACAGGATTCTCTTTCAGTCCAGTAACATTGCAAATCTTTTCAATTGCCTTGATCTTATCCCATTTACTCTCGACCAACTTCTTGCCCTGCTTTTTGTGCCAGTCCACGATCATTTTAGCAGTGTAAGACCCACACGCTGGGGCAGGACCTCCGAGAACTGCGTCGCTCCTGCGAGGGAGGACAGTGACGGGCACAGGTTCGTTGGGAAACACGCCAAGACTTATACCAGCCATGGAACGCTGCTGCCTATAACCTTCGCGAGCCACAAAGTCCCAGTCCAGGAGATGATCTTGATATTCGCGGTGCAAAAACTTTTTATCAGCCGCGTTGATAGATCCCTTCTTCCAGTTCAGCCCCTCAATGTACCTCTGTCGCAGGAAAATGCCCACATCGCGCATCCGCTGCACGCCAAGTGGCGTGAGTCGTCCCGGATAAGACTCGAATTGCTCGCTCAGGCTTTGGATGTCCGGAAACAGCTTGCCGCAGGACTCGGTGATGATCCCGTCTGGAGCCCTTTCCCCGTGCCTCGTCAGCGTTTGCACCATCAGCAGCTCGGCGTTTGTCGCCAGCAGCACTGCGCCAACCATCGCCACCACGAACTGCGTCCGCATCATTTTCAGTAACTCTCCAATTCACCTGCTTCTCCTCTTTTACGCTATCAATATCAATCGAGAGAAGACTTCTTCCCAGTCCTCTCCCTCTCCCTCCCGCACTTCCCTCCCAGGCTCACTCTCTGACACGGTACTCGACTATACCCCTCAGTGCCTGCGACGGTGTGCTCTACCACGCGGTACTGCCTGTGAGTACAACCCACAGCACAAGTCCCCCACAAGTCTATCACCGGTCCCACAGGTCCCCCACAACTGACACGACTGACACAACTGTTCGATCTGCTATGCACCAGGGTAGAAGCCGGCTAGGAATGAAGTATCTTTTCCTTCTTCCTCACATTGCTTTCCCACTACTAGTATAAACATTATACAACGACTAGACATGCTCGGCAGCCGCCCGATCCAACGCCTGCGTTTACTTATCATAAACTATAACCCTCTCCATAGCAAGGTCAACTTCGTTGGGCGTAGGAGTGGGATAGTCATGCACGTAAGGAAAGTAGCTGGGGAAAAGAAAGGAGAGAGGAAAGATTTTGCGAGGAAGCGGCAAATTAGTCGTTTTGCGAAGTACGTTCGGGAAAAAGGAAAAAGGAAAAAGGAAAAGATTGGGATGGGAGTGCCCGGAGAGGACGCCAGGCTACTCGGCGCGGAGAGGGGCGAAGAAGGAAGCAAGTATGGGTCGGGGTCGAGTGTAGCTAGGACGCCAGGCGGGAATCGGCCAGAGCTGCGGCAGACTGTGTCGGAAAGGAGGCTGAGACCGATACACCCACGAGACGCGTCGTTCCGGGTTCCTATGGTGTTCTCGATTCCGTCCAGATCGTACGTAGATGTGAACGACCTTGGCCCCAGGGAGTTCAAGTATTTGAACACGAATGACACCACGGTGCACCTGAGCGGACTGTACAAACACTCGAGACAACCTGAAGAAAATGATATGTCGAGCCTTGTGCCCACGCCCGAACCTGAAATTTCGAACAGGTGGAAGCCGATCCTCGCTGGAGTGCTTGTCATCGTAGGCATATTTGTCGATGGCTTGAGACCAATCACACTAGTTTGGGCGAAAGACGGATTGCCAAAGTATCCTTTTATGTTTCCGGTGTGGGTTATGATTGTTAAGGCTATGGTAATCGCTTTCTCAGTCGCGTTATACTACCTTTCGCCGCGAGAGATTCGAGAGACGGATATGACGAAAGGTGAGGTTATGAAATGCTCGCTGTATCTCATGCCACCGACACTGCTGTACCTCACGAGTGATGTGCTGAACTTTTATATGTTTGAGTACATCTCTGCCTCTACGTTTTCGATCGTCAAGCAATCCCGCTTGGTGATTGTAGGGCTGCTGTTCCGCTTTGTTTTGGGCCGGTATTTGTCCCAGATTCAGTGGATCGCGATCTTTCAGCTGTTGCTCTCTTCGCTGCTCTTTGAGGCAGATAAAATCTCTGCAGGAGCCTCGAGCGATGCGAATAAGAGCGAATGGATTGGCATTTCTATTCTCTTGATCAAGTGCTTGCTGGATTCCCTTGCCATCGTTTGGATGGACAAATACTTCAAACTATTGGAGACGACGGGTTTCCCGTACCCTCTCCAGCAAATTTTCTTCGCGGTGTACGGATTTCTTTTCGGTGCCCTCGTCTTTGTCGTGCAGGAGTCCGATTCCATCGGAAAGAGGCCAATGTTGGATGGATTCAACACAGGTGCATGGGCAAGCGCGATCCTTTCTGCCTTCTACGGGTTGCTCGTTTCGCTCGTATTAAGATGTAAGTTGTTTCATGGGCAACTAAACTTGACGGCCCCAATGCTGACTATTGTAACAACCAAAACTCAGACTTGGACTCCCTCATCAAGATGCTTCAGAGTCTTCTTGCAGTGGTGGTAACCATCATTTTTGACCAGTGGTTTTTCGGGGAAGAGCTCACATTTTCAAAGTGCATCGCCATTTGCTTTGTTCTACTTTCTGTCCTACTGTACAAACTCGGACAGGTGAAGAAAGCTGCAATCAAGAAATGAAAGACAACATCGCGGGACACGCTCAAAAAGAGAGGGACTGAGCAGGAGCAGCCCCTTCGTCTTTACTCTTTTTGGCCGCAAGATCTGGCAAAATTTGCAAAACGCAGCCCATCCGCGCTTCGAGAACCTTGAACTTTGCACGTATCTTGAGAAAAATAGCTTGCGACTCTTCGTCCAGCCTCAAACTCGGCTGCGACACAACTCCGCCAACTTGCGTAATTAACTCGCTCAGTTCATTCACTATTTTCTCCACGCTGTCTTTCGACAACTTTTCATGAATAGCCATGATCTCTGCTTTCCTCAATAGATCATCTTCCAAGTCATCAGCACTGGCAGTCCACGCCTTGCGTCTTTCCTCGCTCTCCATGACGTTTTTCAAGAACATCACAACCCCAGCATAGTAACCCATTTCCAGCCCGATCTCGAGTCCCTTTTTCTTCCCTGCATCGCGACTCTCGTCGCAAGCTTTTTGCACACCGAAGGCCCTGCCTTCTTCACGACCTCTCTCCACCAGCTCTTCCTCCAGGTCCAAAACCGCGTCTAGGTCGCCCATCTTTGTGAGTGTGGATCTGTCCGTTGTCTTTGAACAGACGTTTCGAGGACCAACCAACTTGAACAGGTATACTCGAGTACACCTTTCAACTCTTTCAACGCAGTTTTCGTTGTCAGGGAAAATGATAGGCTCCTGAGTCAAAAGAAGGCTTCGTTGTACGCGAGTGTTCTCACGTTCGCCCATGGCAAAGCTGATCCGCTTTTCACAAGTTTTTCGCCAGACATGTTCATTGAATGATCATGGATGACTGCAAACACGCTCTCTTTCATTTAAAACTCGCAGTATCATCCACAAAGTTTCCTGGCATTTGATAATTGGAGTTTTGATTGTGACCTTTGAATCATCTGATTCAAATTCTCAACTTCTGAAACTCTGTCGTGGTGAGTCCGGGCAAGCCAAGACTTTTGTCTGTTCGATCCAGTCGACCGGTTTGAAACTATAGCAGGAGCGAGTTGGAGAGATGATTCAGGTACAGGCACAAGTGATGAGAGTGTGTCTACGAGTGGGTTCAGGTTCACTATCCGAGTACTTCAAGCAATTGGGGCGGCAACGGCCGCATAATTTTGGGACAGGTCTGGAGAACTTGAAGGCTACCTGGTTACCGGTATAGTTCCGAACTCAGATGCACATGTGCGAATCAGAGGATGCCAACTACTGGCAGCACGACGAGAAAGAGAAGCGGATTATACCCTCAAAATTCAAATTCATGGTCTTTTCAATTGGATCCAAAAGAAGCATTACAGTGGATCCTGAATTGATTATTCTGCTCTGTTCTAATCGCATCGTTCTTATCGAACAAGCGGCGGTGAATCGACATCCAAACATCAAATGGCAAGTGATTCTTGTACCTGGTGTAAACGTACAGTACCGTCATCACCCATCCCCTCGCTGCTAGGTACTGAGTGTGCTGAGTACTGACTGTGAGTGCAGTCGCTTCTTCAAGTTCGCTTCAAAGTCATCTCATACTCCACTGACTCCAATCAATGCATATCACCAATCAGTCTATCTTGATTGAAATCACATGACATCACAGTCAATCAACAATCTCCACGTTGTCAAAGTTTCACAACAGCGAATTCCCAACTAATTCCAGCGCTACGAGCGAAATGCTAAATTTTCTAACGAAAACCTGTCCCGCTTTCTATCCAAACTCCACACTTTCCACACACCTCCTATGAGCTCCGAGGAGTGTCCCACGGCATAGTGTTTCAGGCATCACCTCGGTTAGCATTCCCCACCCCACCATCCCCATTCCCCTCTCGAAAATTTAAATGTAATTCTACCCGGCGGCTACGCGCCGAGCCTAAGCTTTTTAAATGTCACCCTAACCGAAGGTCAGGGTTGTGCCCCACCCGAAAGGATCGAGTCAAATTGCAAACAGCAGAGAAACAAGACAAACACAACACAGAGAGAGCGAGGTGCGAGACACAGCAACGCACTT
Organism: Parietichytrium sp. I65-24A; assembly: GCA_012862575.1. Lineage (NCBI taxonomy): Eukaryota > Bigyra > Thraustochytrida > Thraustochytriidae > Parietichytrium > Parietichytrium sp. I65-24A. The sequence goes on from BLSF01000003.1 coordinate 421,126, forward strand.
GGCTACTCGGCTACTTGGATACTTGGATACTTGGATACTTGGCCGCGTCTGAACAAGTCGACCACGTTGGACGCACTCGGCAGGGTACAGAATACAGAATACGGAATACAGAATACAAGTTACAGGGCGCAGTTTGCACGGTAATCGCGGAGGAGATTGTGCAGGCGGAGTGGGCGGTGTGGGCGGTCCGCGCGAAGTGAACTCGTCGGTGCGAGGGATTGGTTGCAAGGTTGGAAGGTTGGAAAGGCGGGGAAGAAGGTTGCGGAAAATGCAGGCGCCAAGAACGCCGGTGAAGCACAACCGGTCGAGCTCGTCGACGGCGTGCGTGACACCGACGCTGACGGCGACGATTCGCCCGTCGCCGGTGCGGATAAAGCATGTGCTGTCGCCATTCTCGTCGCTGTCAAGGAACTCGGACGGGGGCATGGTCGCGGATGTGTCTTTCTCGCCGTTCAAAATAAACTCAAGTCCCGTCTTGCATCGCATATGTGGTGCAGAAATTCATTCCAGCCCGATCTCCAACTCGCTGCTCTCGTGCGAAGAGGCAAATTGTTTGGTGGACGCCTTGAACGATCCATTGGCAAGTCCCCAGATTCCTCGCTTCGATGATTGGGAGCTCCCTTCAGAGTTCCAACGCGGGCACTTCGTTGAGGAAGACAACACCGATGGCACCGGGAGCGAGTCCTCCGATGATGGAGAGTACCAGGTGTTCGACCTCCCTCCATGTGCGGCGGCTACACACGGATTAAAACGCAGCGACGACAGCAACATCGAAGTTGAGCAGAACATTAATATTGTCGTAAGACCCTTCGATATGCTGGCCACGTCTCGCCGCTCGAGAGAGTTTGGCATGATTAATGAGAAGATTCGCAAGACACACGCTGTGCAGCAATCCGGTGCTGCACATTCCCAGAGCCTCGATCTATTGGTGGCGAATCAAACTAGTATGAAGCGGAGGTTGTCCTACGACAGTGGCGAGTCCTCTGACGGCGAGTCAAGCTGGATTAAGCGACGCAGGAGTGGTGAAGTCCGCAGGGCAGAAAAGTCAAGCGCAAAGATACTTTTCCCACTGCGCAATCCCGTCCCAAAGAAAAAGTCGGGTTCTCGGCGTGCGCCTGGCTCCACTTCCTTTCCCCAGGCGTTTCTGGCAAATCCGTCCATGGCGCAGCCAGCTTCGTCTCGGTTCTCTCCCGTTAGCACTTCGAGTGGGAGCAGCAGCAGTAGGCACAATAGCCCGGTGGACTTTTCCTTGCCCAAAAAGATCATGCCAAGCGTGGTCAGGAGCAGCACCAATACCAGGCCTGTGACCCGCAGGAAGTAGAAAACGCCAGCTCTCGATTGCCATCACTGAACCTGCCAATCCAAACACAAACTTGCAAAGCCCTCGCTATCTTGCCTGCCATCAACAACCGTTTTATAAATGAATTTGTATCTTGATTTTTACATATCTATATAGCGCCTTGTTTCACGCGTGAAACTTATATTCTGCCTAATTATCAATCATCTTGATCCACGCATTCCCTCCCAGCTCTCTCTCCCTTTATTCTTCGCCGAATCAGTGGCTTCGATGTTCTGACATCTCCTGCACACTTCGATCTCAAGCCCGGACCTGTTGTTTGTTGGGCGGACTCGAATTCACACTGCACTTACGCTGGTTGATAGTGGATACTCTAATCGGTCTTAGTTGTCATATTTTCTTGCAGGCCCAACTCTCATTTTGCGCACGAATGAGGTTGAGTCTGCAGAAACCGGCGGGCATAAAGCAAGGACCCACAGCCGCCGCACTGCTCGAGTTCTTCACTTCACTATGCGTGGGCTGGTTGCGGTGCTAAGCATCCTGCTCGTGGCTTGCCAAGCGGGGGAGATCAAAGACCTTGAGGTAGAGAAGGGGGAGCAGTTGGAAGTCCTTTCGGAGTATGACGAAGGCGTTGCGCTTCAAATGGTTGGTTACGCGGGGATCGTGACGTGTAGCGACCCAGAAATTTTGGAGCAGTGGAGCTGCAGGTTTTGTCAGCATGGTGGAGGCTCAATTAAAGCGCCTCCGAAACTGGAAAATGTGCGTGTGGTCAAATCGAACGACAAAATCAACCAAGCGATCGTGGGCTATGATCCACAATCTCACAGGCTGGTATCGTCCTTTCGAGGGAGCGTGTCAGCGTCTCAGTGGATTTTCGACCTGGATATTCATCTTGTTGAAAAGTACGAGAAATTTGGGTGCAAGAAATGTTTGGTTCATGAAGGGTTTTACGATGCATTCGACGAACTGGGGTCTCAAGTCTTGGAAGAAATTCGTACATTATCAGCCACATATGGTACGGAAGACATCTGGATCACGGGCCATAGCTTAGGGGCGGCGATGGCTTTGCACTCGGCCTTGCTTGTCAACCGTCTCGAGCCACAGCTAAGAATCACCGGCTATACCTTTGGTCAGCCACGTCTCGGGAACAAGCAGTTTAGCACTTGGGCATACAAAATTCTTAAACAGTGGTTTCGGGTCGTGAACTACGAAGATCCCGTCGCGCAGTGTGTCAAGCTTCCGGGCTACTACCACATGCCCCAGGAAGTGTGGTACTTCGAAAAGCCAAAACCCGGCGCGAAACCAGGCAAGTACAGAGTGCTCGCTGCAGAAAACGGAGAAGACCCCAAAGGACAAAACAGCAAGTGCGGCGGATTCAAATTATGCTTGAATGGAGACTATCATGTGACCTATATGAACATCGAGGGCATTACAAATACCTCCTTGCTCTGCTGAGCGAGTGAAACTATTCAGGGGTAAGCGAGCCAAATACAACATTTTTTAAAATATCTTTCGACGCAGAGCTCACGTGACGCAACTCACAACATGAACCCGAAGCGTTTGCAGCGCAAGATCTTCCACCCCCCTGCGCAAGCGAGTATCTCTTTTCTCCGCCTTCAGACCCTCCTAGGTAGCTGATAGAGATACCCCCTTCACTGCGAGGTCGGATTTTGACTCCGAGCAGTTTTCCTAGCTCACGACAGCGGCCGGCTCGATTCGATTCGCACTTGCATCAGGAGAGTGATTCTCCTGTCGTGCTATCGGTTTTTGCTGCAGATGAAGCGGCAAAGAGGTTTTCTGGTATAGAGTGCTGCTTCAACCGAAGGAGGGAGTCTGTGAGGAAAATAGTCATGGAGATCGGCAGGGAGACAGCAATGAGATTGGAGCCTAATCCTCTCGCCGCCCAAGCCATGGACCTCACAAAGCTAATTTTGGATAAGTCGCCTTCTCCGGCGCGAAGAGCGCGGATTGTTTCGAAGAAACGCTTATCCGTCTTGAACATTTCGTTCCTAATCACATCCATCGGATTCGTCAGCGTAGCACCGGCAAGGCCGGCCAATACGGACTTTACGGTTGTACGAAGCAAAAATTGGGCGTCATTTTGGGCTGGAGGGAGGTACATTTCGCATGCATCTTTAACAATCACCGAAGTGATGTATTTGGGCACGCTCTTCGCAAGTCCTGCACTTAGGCCGTGCCAGAGCTTGGAGACGCCCTTCGTCTCGGCAAGGTATTTCAAGGTTGAAATTGTGGTGCGATATTGAGGAAGGTTGAGGTTTGATGGATTCTGCATAGTGACTGACGCTCGAACGAGGGGCATGTTGACAATCTGCACTACCGAACTGAAAACCAAAGGAGGAAGGCCCATCGCAATGGCCGTTGGAGCTCCCGCATTTTTGAGCACAATGGTATAGTGGTCACTGCAATAGAAAATCATTGCCCTTGCCCAGGTCATTCCACCAATGACAGCAGGAACGCCTCTGTAAGGCGGCGCAACGGCGGCCGCGAACCCGCTCATCTTGGCTCGCCATCCTTGGCCATTCTGCTTTACAAATCCACTCTGGTGTATCGCCGATGCTTTCCACAGCCTGTCACAAGAACCACGACGGACGTCAGACTCGGTTCTCGCTACTTCCGAAAACAAAACCCCACACTCACACACACACTCCTGGGTCAACTCACGGGTAGTTCACCAGCGCGGAGACTGCGCTTGCCAGCAGGTAGCAGTCGGGGTGGTCGTTCTTGCCCATTCCCTTTTGCAGTACTCGTCTCGCACACCCACTTCACGAAAAGACAATTCTCGCCAACTGCCCCAATCGCCTGCCCAGAATAACAGATCCTTCGGACAACCCGGCCTCGAGCCTTTCAGTTCACAAACTAACCACACTTTCAAGGCGAGCTTCAAACTTTCTTCTTCGCCTCGCTCGCAAATCTACTGAGCTGAGAGATGGAAGATGAGAGATGAGAGATTCAAGTCTGCAACTATCACGCAAGCGTCTTTGCTCCTGGCCAGTCACCCACCATGCAAATCTCAAATCTCAAATCTCCCTTACAGCTTTCACATGCCACTTTACCCAGCTTTTGGTTAGGTTAGGTTAGCCGAGGACACCACTCTGTGTGTACGCGCTAAACTATTGTGTCTGCTACAGACGACTTTTTCTCTCTCCAACAATGTAACAACTAACATAACTTATTCATAGCAGTCGATACAGCACCTGATAGGAGTAGTGTGCGGTCTAGGACGTTTCTAGGGAGGGGGGATGTGCGGAACGCAAAGTGATGACGATGAAGGAGGGTTCCTGGTGCAACTGGTGTATCCAGGTAATCCGGGTGCTGGTGGTTCGGTTCTCGAGTGGAGAACCGGACTGGATTGCGCAATCGTCGAGGCGTAAGCGAGTAGAAAACTGTTCTGATGAATTAGTGTGATTAGTGTCTGGGTCCGCTTTGCATGAGCTTCTGCTCTTGTGCCGGTACCATTATGGTACTGAGTACAGTCCATAATAGTACTGTGGTGTGTGTCGCCGAACTTCGATAGTTTTTACAGTTTTTACTGCTTTTCGTTCAAGTAAGGCTTTTCCATCCTGGTGGGTCGAAAACGTAGTTACACTACGGTTTACGTTTCGGATGAAGTTTAATTATACCGGGGCGACATGTTAAGCAGTAGTCTGAATACGGGAAGAATGAAGTCCCAATTTAGAAACTAAATGAAGCGTCTGGCACTCCGTCTCGGGCAAACCCTCCCCCCGGGGAAAATGAGCCCTTGTCTGTTCCTTCGTTTTTTCAAAATCAAATTTTGAACTTGGCGAAGGACGCGTGGAGTCACGTCTCACCAAGTGTCGGGAGCCAAAATTTTAACGAATACAATTTCTGCGGTAGGTGCGTTTGAGTCACGCGCGGAGGTTGCTCGAAGTGGGGAGGGTGTTGGTCCCAATTTTACAATGCGATTTCCTCACCCTCGACCCGCAGACTGCGGAAACCTCGAGGACAGCTCATCATCTGACGAGTGTGCGGACGATTCGAGCGAATTCGACGTACACGAATACCAGGAAGACTTTGACCCTAAGATTCCGGTTGACCTCGGGCTGGGAGGCGGCTGGAAATTCAATTCGTTCAGCGAGGAGGGGGCAGAGTATCACTCTGGACTGCCGTCGACGGCGTATAGTCTTGACGCGATAAAGCTGGAGTACAACGCTTCGGATGAAAGCCTTTTGAACAAGTGGAGATCGGAGATGAAACACATCCTGTCTAATTTTCGCCAAGCAAATTATGACAGCGACTCAGAGTCTTCTGGTGGATCAAATGACATCGCGAAATTGCCGCTAACAGAGCTGGACTGCTTTGTAGCATGCATGCCTCACGAATACTTTTCGCAATTTGCCACGTGGATCAACAAAGATCTGGCAAACTCAAACAATCCGAGCATGTCTTTTTTGGACGTGGCAGCATATTTTCGAATTGAGCTAGCTCTTCGATATTACAATTGCACTGAGTCGGACATGGAAACATTAGCGTGTGACTATAGAGTTGACATCCGCGAGCGACAGCGACATTCTGCTGTGCGAAAAGCTCTACAGCGAGCGGACACGCCTTTTCAAAAGCAGCCAGCTGTAGAGGGCCAGCACATCGCTCCATTTTCATTTGATCCAGTTCTGAAGAAAGTGGAGCATATCTTCAATACCTTGTGGTCCGAGAAATTTTGTCTTCCAGGGACCACCTGGATCGATATTGACGACGAAAAGCTCCCATATAGCTCGAAGACCTGGGAGCAGTACGGAGTACGGACGATCAGGACCAAAACGCGCAAGACAAAACCCGTGATGCACACAGTTGCTTCGGTAAGCACTGGTTTGCTGATACAGAGTCATCTTGAACGGCTTGATTCATCAGCTACGAAGATCGTGTCAGAAATTTTGGAAATGCTCCTCCATAACAAGACCAGCAGCACCGCCTCGTCTCTGGTAGCTTTCATCGACAGAGAGTACCTAGCTCTTGCTGCTGCTCAGTCTCCCGATCGGAGGACAAACATCATGCAACTTTTACGTGAGAAAGGAGTCAGGTTCCTCGCCACTGCTAGTAACACTAGCCCATTTCCTTTTGTCGAGCATGCATCCAAAGAAGAGACTCGATCTAACATTGTGGTAAAGAAGTATGTTTCTGTCACTAAACGAGGAGCAAGGTCGGTTTTTTCGGCTAGTACTCCTGCGATCTCTGCTGTGATGATGCGACACGGCCGTGGCACATCCCGCGTTGCAAGTTTGATCACAAATGAACGCAGTTTTGGACTCAACACTTGGGTTTACGAGACTTCGTCTGGTCGCACGCGAGGTGCAAGTTCTCTTGGAGGTGTTTCACGTCTGCCACACTCGATCGAGCCGGAATGTCTCACGCACACGAGCTTCAAAACACAGATCTTAAGACAATTTGCTCGCGAGCAATTCAGCAGATGGAGTCTGCGCTGTATCAGATGACTCTATCTCAGGGTACACCGGATTGGTTTCTCGCTCGGATGTTTCGGAGCACGTCGACCACAACTCATGTTCTTATGCATTGCACGGAGGCAGCGTACTTGAACACTCAGGACATGCACAACTTGCATGAAGAGGTGAAGGAAATTGCTCAGCTGCGGCCGCGGCAAGCAATTGCGTTTGCCAAAGCGAGTGTCTGGAAAGACAACGACATGGACAATGAAGTGCCGGCCTTGAACCCTGGGCTAGAGCTCAACTTTCACCGCAGTGCGTCGCATGAAACTCGGGGGGATCGCACAACGCCAAAATTTTGGGCAAACGGCCGATCTCAGGCTGATTTGATGAGGATTATCACGGAAGAAGCGCATTATGGCATACCACAGCCAGCTACCTTAAAGTCGATGTCAGAGCTGCTTGCCCGAATCGAGCAAGCGTCGCCGGGAATATCGCGGACATGGGAGATTCGTAAAGGAGGTTCAGCTCCAAGCGGGGCTCATTCGTCGCCCACCGATACTTTGGATCTGTCAAAGAACCAAGGCTCGCCTTCTACCAACTACACAAACATGGCCCCAGCTGTTGAAGTGGAATCGTATCCGCGTTCAGGCTCTGATGTGAGCTCTGCTCTCTTGACAGATGACCCTCACGTAACGTTTCTTCAGGTGATGCTAAAGCGCTGGTTCAGGTCGCCTTTACACAAAGCAAGTGATGCAGTCAGAGCGTTTCGCGTGGGCGTTCTTGATGAGAACATGAAAATGAAAGAGTTGGGGAGCTTCATCGAACGCGTTACAGATGGCGATCTCAAGGTGTGTGTGCTGAAGGAGTATGGGTTGCTGGCTCGGAAGTCGATTCCGTTTGCAGCGGACTCGCCGGATGGTGTATGCGCGCTGTCTATCAGGCAATCAGGCAACGAGAAATTTTTCGGACTTGCAGCGTTAGAGTACAAAATGTGCACCGATGTAAGCGCGATCCAAACTCTTGAGGAACAGGTGGCCATTCACGGCGAATGGATTAGATGCAAGGCGGGTACAGAAGAGTTGCGCAAAGCGATTCCCAAGGCTTCGTACAGGACGCAAATTGTGCATCACGCTGCAGTCCTCGGCCTCAACTACACCCTCTTGATTTACGCAAGCCCTACTTCCATCATGCAAGGTATTCTTGTAGAAGTAACAGAGAAGCAACGCGAGACTTGGCTCCGGTTCCTAAAGCAGCTTGAGACCGCCTACATGGGTTTCGCATACAGCGAGAGGATCTGCAGCCCACCGCGAGTTGGCAGGGACCGAAGTGCAGTCTACGGATACGCCCGTGAACATCACACTGTTGAACAGTATCTTGGGCTTTGGCGAGCCCATTTTGAGGATGTGAAGAGGCACGGCACCCCCCCTCCTGCGACCCACATTCTTGCAAAAATTGCAAGCTCTTGGAACAAGCACAAGGGGGACGTTGACGCGAAAGGGGTGGAGAATAGTCGGAAGGTCATCGGGAGTAAGGTGCAACCGAGTACATTGATATGGCAGACTCATTTTGACTACGCTTTGTGGAACGCCTTCAGGTTGTGGCAAAATGCTGCTGTTTACAATTTCGCAAAGGAGACCGATAGCTTCGACGAGCTAGTGGAGAAAAGGGAAGAGGCAAGAACTTATATGGGCTTTTTGTCTGGATTGCGCAACGCCTTGGATCCCAACACAATGGCGTTTGCATACCCTGGCCTTGCGGAAAAGATTGACGGGTACGCCGTTTGTCCTCCCATCCCGAAATCGCCCGCTCTGCAGGAGCCCAACACAGAACGATCCGATGGCCCGAGCCGTAAGCGTCGCAAAATTGCACGCTCAATGTTGGAAAGTGAAACGTCCGAGCTGAACGTAGTCAGATTGTCAACTGCGGAACGGCATCGACCTGTACGCCAAAAGTTTAAGCGCACACAATGCGTTTTGTGCTGCCGCAGGTGTGAAGAGAACCGCGAGCACAGAGTACATGCTACTGGGACGCTCAGGCGAGAACCTCGAGAAACCAGACAAGTTTGCTCCGTCTGTGACGTGCCTGTTTGCCAATCTTGTTGGGAGAAATGGCACAGCGTAGTAAAGCGCGAGGATCTACTTTCCCGCTGCGAACTTGCAAAGCTTGATTAGTTTTATTCGCCCGGTTCTCTTCGAGTTAGATTTTGCCTTTTTCGACAGTAAAACAATGGAATCGCTTTCTGAGAAACTCCGGCGACACGAACATTTTTACCTGAATGGGATTGAATGGAATGACCGTTTAAACAATGGTTCCGCAATTGAGAAATATTATTGAATAAGTGGTGGAGCCACGAAGTGCAGAGTAAACAAACCCTATCGGAAGGTGGGGTGATTGAAACTGAAAGTCTGAATTGGATGATGCATAACTTTGTCAAACACGCGTTTCATCAAAAATTAGTTTGCACAACACGCTCATTGACAGTGAGGACAAGAACATTGCAGGCACTTTAGTTTGCGCTATACGGATTACTATTGAGAACTCATTGTGTATTTACCTGTTAAACTATACTATACGATAGTACAGGCAGAGCGCGGGAAAACGGATTTGTCTGAAAGGTCTGAGAGCCACGCACTTTTGGGCCTGGAAAGGCCCAAACTGCTGCCGAAAAGAGAGCGCGGGAACAGAAAAGATACGAATGGCCCGATATCTCTTGCTCGGTCTCTTCAATGTCGTCGATTCTCCACCTTCGCGGGCCACCACACGCGCTTTCATTGTTCAGCATTATCAGAATTCAGCATTCCAAAAAATTAGTCAGTTTCACTAATGTGGACCTGTGCCTCTACCAGTCACTAGGCTTATGCGTACAGTCCACAGTCCGTTTGACAGAACACTCCTACTCCACGCCTCATCGGCCAAGCTACCAATCTCCCGGCACTCCACATTCGCAGGTCCTATCTGGCCAGTAGATGCGTACTATACCTTCCTACCTAGCCCCGCACACCCCTCGAATTAGCTCTGGAACGTAGGTCCGAATAGTCCGGTTGTAGTAAGCGCATCTCCGTTTAATGGAGAAAAAAGTTTCCATGCAAAGTTTTTGAAACTTAAAAAAGTTACCAGTGTTTTAAAATGAACAGCTCGCGAGCAGGACGATACCCAGAAAGATACGGGATGCAAAGAAAAGAAGAAATAGTTAACAGAGAAAGCAATTCCGTTGTCTAGTGATTAAAACTTAATCCCTAGGACCGATCCCATTTGGGCGATTTGGATGACTCGATCGAGATTTCCAGCGGATAGAAAGAAGCACTCAGCCATACTCCGCCCAAGGAATTGCAAGGGAGCTCCAGTCTCAGCTCATCCGCAGCTGTTTCCGATCTCTGCTGTTTTCTGCTTTGGCGATGTTTGTGTTTTCTCTCCACCAAAATGAATCCGTGAAAAATTAATGCGACCTCGCCAAATTGGGCCACTGCGAATCGAGCGAAGGCTTTTCTACCACCGACATATTCCTACCCGCTCCTACTCCTCAATTAGACACTGTTCAGCTGAACCCAATGATACTCAATGCGTGTGGCACTCCCTCCCACAACCTACGCCTAGCGAGAGCTAATGACTCTTACCACGGAGTGCCAGTGCACATGCCAGGCCGGGCTGCATGGGCGGTCGGTCAAAGGAATTTCGGCGGTAGGACGCGCCGACTGCCCCCCATCTCCACATTCACCTACGAATAAGGTTATGCATAACTGTAGATATATCCGGCACCACCCGTGCGTGGGGGGCGGTATGCGATAAAGAGCGCTGCGCCGTGGGTTTTCGGGAGGGAGGAATGAAAGGGAGCGCATCGGGAATTGGGAGGGACAGTGGACAGTGGACAGTGGACAGTGGCAATGGAAAAAGAGGCAACAACAGAGCAAAATTAAGAAGGAGACAGACTCTATTCAAAGAACCGCCAACACGCCGCCTTCGTCACGGTGTAAAAGGACGAGGCAAAGAAGCAAAGAAGCAAAGAAGCAAAGACGTAAAGAGGCGAAGAGGCGCAGAGACTAGGGGAGAACGACGGAGAGGAAGGGTGATCGAATCAAGTGTTGAATAGGGGACACAGAACAGAGTGGTCGCAAGAGGATTTGGGAAAGTAAGGTCGCAAGACGAAAGGGAGTGGGAGAGGAAGATGCACAGCGACGGGTATAAGAAGCCGAAGGAAGAGTACAATGGGGCGTTGTGGGAATGCTGCGAGCGGTGGCCGCTGGCGCTGCTCGGGTTGGCGTTCGTCTTGCTGGTTGCTCTGTGGACGCCGTTCTACTTTTTGACCCCGGTGCTGCCCTTGCAGCTGGAAACGGACTTTGAGGAATATCTCTCCAGTAATGAGGCAGCGTACGTAGATTATCAGTACGTGCAGTCTTTGGAGTCGGAGTTGGAGCTGAATGTCTTTTATTTAGATGAAAGCATAAATCTCATCACACGGAGCGTGGACTTGTCGAGCGAAGCAGAGCGGACCTTTGTCGAGTACCTGGAAGTCATTTATTATTGCGGGGATCGTGATTGCTCCACCATCTTCACAGAGGCCAACTTGGAGGCCATTAAAACCTTCGAGCGTGCTTTCGAAAGCGAAGTGTACACGCTCGACACCTGTAAATTAGACTCGTTAGTTTGTGCCGAGGCGGTTTCAATCTTAAACTACTTTTATCCATCGGTACTCAGCAACGGTGTAAGGAGGTTTGATGGCAACGGCGACGAGCTCATCGATATTGAGTCGGCTGTGCAGGCAATCATAGAGGACGGGGAGCTATGGTTTGCGTCCCGATCGTTTCTGTCGGAGGATGGTGATTCTGTGGTGGCGCGCTCTCGCTTTGCATTTGCTTTCGAGAACGAAGCAGCCTTCAGAACATTTACTCGAGAGACGCTGCTTCCATTCATGACCAAGTACCAATACCAGGAAAATTTCAGGATATTGTGGCACAATGACATTGTGAACGAGATCGAGGTGGAGAAGATTGTCGTCCACGACGTTTTTTTCGCGATTGGGTCGCTGGCATTCGTCTTTTTCGTGATGTGGCTCCAGTGCCGCTCACTTTTTCTCACCTCTGTGGCTGTAATGTGCACGCTGTTGTGCTACCCAGCAACCTACGTCATATACCGACTTGCCGCGGGGTACGAGGTGATGATGATATTCAACTTTACCAGCGTGTTCATCCTGGTAGGCATCGGCGCCGATGACTTCTTCATTTTTTCGGATCTTTGGACGCAGAGCCGCAACTTGAAGGAGTTTTCAATCGCACAGCGCTTGAATTGGACGTTCCGCAAAGCTGCGGGCTCTACATTGGTCACTTCCACCACAACCGCTGTGAGCTTCTTTGCCAATCTCGCGAGCCCTATTGAGCCCATTCGCGCGTTCGGGCTATTCATGGGAACAATCATCGTCGTCCTCTACTTGCACATTATCGTTGCCATGCCCCTCGCACTTGCTGCATATGACAAATACTTTTTGAATTCTTGCGGGTGCTGGAGTTTGCCGAAGGTATCGATCCCATTCGCGGATAAGAAGGCCAAGGCAGCCAAGCCTCCAACTCCCTCGGAAGGCAAGGGCAGACAAAATCCCCGAGGCTCACGTTCATCGATGCCGATTCCAGTGTCCATGGATTTGAAATCTCCCAGGCGAGCGACGGAGGTCAGCGTCGGGTCCACAGGAACAAATATTACAAATGGTGAGTCCGATCATGTTTCCCTTGACATGGTGTCCTACACAGAGTTGGCCGGGTCTGCTCCCAGCGGCGACAAGAATATTGCCGAACCGGATGAGGACACCATCAGGGTGGGCACGCTGGGGAGAAGGATGTCTTCGGCGAGCATTTTTGGAAGCGCAGTGGACATTCAGCTCGAAATTGAGAAGGACAACAAGGAGCTCATGGAGGACTACCCTGCCATTGTGCGATTCTTTCACGGCAGGCTGGCCCCGGCGGTGTACCGGTTCCGCTATGCTCTCGCCATCGGCTTTATAGCCCTTGTTGCTACTCTTGCAGTTCTGATGGGGCTGAGAGCGCAAATGTCTGATGAGGTTCCCGAAATCATATCGCCCGAAGTCAACTTGGGGCTCTTGTTCGAGATTCGCAAGGACTACTTTTCGGATGGGACAACAGTGCCGACGGACCTGGAAAATTCCGTCTCTCTGGTGTGTGTAGGGCCAGACGGAGAGCAGGTTTTGTGCACAGCGGCCCCAACCTATGCTCCGACCGCCCCCGCGCCAACCAAAATGCCTACGACTCCCTCACCAACAAATCCGCCGTCGACTGCCACTCAAACATCAGCTCCAACAACGTTGAATAGCGCACAGCTCACAGACTCGCCAACCGGCGCTCCGACATCCGCTCCGACGTTCGCTCCGACTCTACCCCCATCGTCCGGAATGACTCCTTATCCGACAGGATTTCCAACACGGAGCCCGACAACGTCGAGGCCGTCAAAATCACCTACTACTGCTCAACCAAGTCGCTCGCCGACCATGGCTCCAATATCGCCATACCTCAGCAGCCTGGTAATTCGGGATGCGTCTACGAACGAGGTGTTGGAAATGGCTCCATCATTCAGCTCTGCCGTTTTCAACTACACGGTAAACTCAAGCCTCCCCGCAAGCGATTTGAGATTCACCGTGGTCCCCGAGTCTACCAACTCCGACTTCACTGTCGAAGTGTCTTCGGAAGTTTTGGTTGAGATTTACATGGACTCAAGCCCAGACGTCGTGTACTGGATTAACCTGGCGTACTCCGAACCCTTCGAGTGCGAATGCAGCGGAAATGGAGATTGTGCTTCCTCGGCCACAATTGAAAATCCGATCTGCGAGTGCTACACTGGGTACACTGCTGCGAGCAATTGCTCTGAAATAGACGATTCCTTGGATCAGCTTGATGACAGCGATGTTGCAAAAGTTCAGATTTCGTGGCTCCGCTCCCGAGGAGTTACCGATTTCGTCGCTCTGCAGGAGGAGATGATCAACCTTTGCGACAAAATCGATGCTTTGGCGGATTCCGAAGAAGGAGAAGGGCTGTACATTCGCAGAACGAGTAGCTGTCTGATCCGAGAATTTCGCGATCTGTTCCAAGGACAAGAGGTAAACGGATACGTCATCGACGTACCCATGGATGTGACCGAGGAAATCTTCAGCCAAGCTCTCCAGTACTATATCACTCATGTGGACCCGAGCTCGAGATACTACGCGTTGTTTGACAGCTCGGGAACCATCCAATCGCTTTCAATTAATGTGCTGACCAACCTGGACAAGTACTCCGGAGCGAAAGCTTCTGACGTTGTGTACAAAAATTGGGAGGCCTTTGTCGAGGAGAACGCTCCTTCTGCGATCGAGACCAGCTTTTTATGGGCTCGAACTCAGACGGAGATTGCAGTCGTTAAGGGGACCGCGATGAGCGCGGCAGTCTCGATCGCCAGCGCCTTCCTGGTCATCTTGATCTTTTCGAGGTTGAACGTCGTGCTTACTTTGATCACTACCGGGGCAATTGTTAGCGTCATAGCGCTCTTGCTCGGTACGATGGTGGTTTTCATGGGCAGGGACATCGGCGCGATCGAGAGTCTGAGCTGCATTGTACTCTTGGGTCTCGCAGTGGACTATAGCACCCACTTGGCCCACACGTTCAATCATTCCAAATGCAATACCTTGGAAAATCGAGCGCGCCACACCCTTGGTCAGACCGGAGTGTCGATTTTGTTTGGAGCAATAACGACAGCCGGTTCTGCTAGCCTCCTGTTATTTACGCAGGTGACACTCTTCCGTGACTTTGGCTTTTTTGTGATCCTGAACATGATCTACTCGCTCATTGTGGCCGTGTTTTTCCTGGTTCCGATGCTGATCATTGCCTACAACGTCATGAACAAACTTCGCAACTGGTGGCTCGATCGCAAAGAGGAGGTTGTGGTGGAGTACACTTCAGAGAGGCAACTTGACTTGTAAATTGTAGAAACTAGAATAGATCTCATGTATATTACTTTCTGACTGCTCATTGTTTCCCATGATCCATTCCTTTTCTGATTCAAAAAATGTCTAGCAGGTGCGCAGCCAAAACCCGCCTGGACTCCTTGGTTCAAGGGAGCAGAAGAGAAAGGCTGAATGGCTCCAATGGCTTTCGGAAGCCAACAGTGAGCCGCTTTTCCGACACTCACAGTCAGTGCTGGAACATGCTGGAACTCACAACCTCACTCACTATCACCCACCCCCACGGTCCACTTTTCTTCCGCTAAGTCCGGCTAGCCTAATTCCCTGCAAACAAATCCAACACCACGTATACAATGTATACAACAACATTCACGCACTCTAAGGGGGGCAACCCCCAACCGTAATCGTAGCAATTACCGCAGCACCGCAACTAGCACACCGGCGGTACACACTCAAGAAGTGATAGGGAGTGCTATGGCCGCTACGTCTTGTACCGCACTACGGTTAATCTAGCGGCAGCCGTGGCACTCAGCTCTCTGAGGCAGTGTTGCCCAGCCCAAGAAAAAGAGCGGAGTTGGAATGTACAGTTGGTCACTTCGCAAGAGCGCGGTCTCCAAAATTGTGATTATCTTCAAACGCCAGTACCGGTACCTATACATTTACCTGTATACACTGACGGCGGGTGTCATACTGAGAGTCAGTTTAAAGTTAATCTTCCTCTTTCTCAATTTCGGGTGTCACTCCGTAGGCGAGCGGGTAGGTAATGCGTAGCAATGAGTACCGACTACAAATTGGAGAGGAAACCAGATCGATAGTATCGATAGATAACTTAGATAGATGATACACGCACAAAGAGACACACAGAGAGAGAGAGAGAGAGCCGTGTGGCTATGCTATAGATACGCAACTCGAGTAGAGTGAGTGGCTTTTGAGGGGTACTCACAGTTCTCACAGTACTCACGGTGAGTGAGCTTAATAGCACGGAGAGAGAAGCCACGTGCTCGAGTAGAGTGGAGGCTGGGCCAGTGTCGCAATTGCGGAAGGGATTTCAACGACAGCAAGCTGCGCGCGAGGACAGGGAGGCCTGGGAAGATGCACGCGACCGAGTCTTCTTCGGAGGGTGGAGGGAACCCCGGGCAGCTGTGGACGTGCTGCGCAAAGTGGCCCGTTGTGCTTCTGATGGCTTTCTATGCGCTGTCGATAGTGGTGATGGTGCCGATCTACATCGGGACTGATGCGTTGCCCTTGGTCCTTGAGACGGACTTCACGCAGTATTTGTCCAGTGACGAGCCGGCTTACACCGACTACGAGATGGTGACCAATCTGGCCGACGAGGTGAAGGGAAATCTTCAGAAGATTTACGAATCTCGATATTTGCAGGAGAGCCCGATAAATACATATAATCTGGAGATGATTTACTCGTGCGAGGAAGATTGTAATACAATTTTTTCTGCGGAAATACTTTCTACAATCAAAACTTTCGAAAGAGCCTTCGAGAGAGAGGTCTACAGCAAGGGTTGTTTGCAATCTGAAACCGGAGTCTGCGTCGAGTCTTCCTCCATCCTCAATGTCTTTTACCCCTCCGTGCTCCCAAACGATCAGATAGTGTTTGACGGAAATGGTGATGAGCTTCTCGATCTCGACCAATCTTTGGAGTTACTCAAGGCTCATGGCGCGGTCTGGTTCACTTCGCGCGATTTTTTGACAAACGGAGGCAATTCTTCCGTTGCCCGTAGCCTCTTCGTATTCCAGGCTCAGTCCAAAGAAGATTTCATCTCCTTTTACAAGGAGACGATTTTGCCATTCATGCAAGAGAACTACCTCAAAGACGGTATCAGGATTTTGTACTACAACTCAAACCTCTTGAACGCAGAGATCGAGCACATAATCATCGGCGACTCCAAGTTTGCCATCGGTTCTATCGTTTTCGTTTTTCTGATCATGTGGGGCCAGAGCCGGTCCCTCTTCAACACCTCAGTGGCCCTCTCTTCGATTTTGCTTTGCTACCCGGCAACCTACATTGTGTACCGCTTGATTTTCAACATCGAGGTGATGATGATATTCAATTTTGCGAGCATCTTTGTGTTAACCGGAATTGGCGCCGACAGCTTCTTCATCTTTTCTGATCTGTGGACGCAGAGCAGAAGTTTTGATAACTTTTCACTAGCGGAGCGGATGCACTGGACATTCAGAAAGGCTGCAAGTTCCACCCTTGTCACCTCTCTGACCACTGCCGCAAGTTTTTACGCAAATATCGCCAGCCCGATCCCCCCGATTCGGGCTTTTGGGCTCTTCATGGGAACCATTCTTGTCTTTCTGTACATCAATCTCACCACCACATTGCCATTGGCACTGCTCGCCTACGAGAAGTTCTTTCTCAACATGCGACTCCCATGCTTACCGAACTCGCGGGGCGACGTTTCTGACCAAGACATACAGACGGCTAGCGTTGTCTCGCGTCAGTCCGCTCCGAGCGACGCGCAGTTTACTAGTTCCCCACATACTGTCGAAGGCCTTGATCTGGAGAAGGAGGCAGCTGATGACGCACCCAAAAAACTGGCGGTGGCCCGCCAAAAGTCTACCTTTACATCAAGCAACATGCTTCTTCGAGCCACCGTGATCCTCGGAGATAGTACAGAATCCTTGCTTGAGCTAGAGGTCGCAGAATCCGTTGACATGAAGGATTACCCTCTCGTTGTGCGTATCTTCTACCTCAAGATCGCTCCTTTTGTGTACCGCTTCCGCTATGCTCTGTTCGTCATCTTTTTGGCACTGGTGTGTGGCATCGGCGGAGGTGTGGCAGGCAATGCCCGCTTGGCAGAAGACCTTCCTGACATTTTCACACCGACCACCAATTTGGGACCGTTGCTGAATATTCGCAGAACGTATTTCTCGGAAGGTCTGAGTGTTCCAGATAGCAGCAGTGGTAGCATTGGGCCCAATTCCACCTTGTGCTACGATGCAGTCAGTGGAGCTGCAATGGTGTGCACATCTGCACCAACAATGGCTCCAACAGAGAAGCTTCCGACAAGAGAACCAACAACATTGTCTCCAACTTCATTAGTGACAAAGTCTCCGACTTCAGTAGTGACAAAGTCTCCGACGCAGCCTCCGACTTTAGCTCCAGTTACTGGGCCAACCTCTCCCCCATCCCAAACGCAAAGCCCAACCACATCTCCGACGGAAAGCCCGACGAGTCCGACGGAAAGCCCGACGAAGAGCCCCACGAAGAGCCCCACGAAAAGCCCGACGGCAGTTCCCACAAAACTGCCGACAACAGGCTCCCCGACCGCAACTGGCGCAACACGCTCTCCGTCCAAAGCTCCAACAACACCTGCTCCCACGCTTGCGCCGAATTCACCGCCCATTCAGCCATACATTATGACTGTGGTGGCCAGAAACACCTTGACGAATCAAGACTTGAAGATCTCGCCTTCCTTTGATACAGACATTACCGAATACACCATTGCCGGGATTCACGCGGACGCTTCAAAAATCGCGCTCATTGCCACTCCGTGGTCCGCGTCCGGTATCGTCGTGCGAACTGACGTTTCTGACACCGTCATCGAACTGTACGTGGCGCCTCACTCAGATTTCGTGTACCGACTCACTGTGGAGTACACACCACCGTATTCCTGCGACTGCCATAGCAACGGTGTTTGCTTGCCCGAGCCAGTGGAGGGGCAATATTGCCAGTGCTATCAAGGCTTCCTTGCTTCTACCAACTGCTCGGAAGCTGATCCTGAACTATTGGGCTTCGGCGACGATGAGGTCGCTGCAGTCCGCTTCAGCTGGCTACGAGAGAATGGAGTGGAAAATTTTGTAGCAATCCAATCAGAATACATTCGAATGTGCGAGGCTCTCACAATGTTGGCAACAATAGAGAAGGACACAGATCTGGGAAAACGGATGCAGGTCCGGCGAGTCACAAACTGTGTGTTCCCTGACCTCGCAGAAACATTCGATCTGACCTTGCCGGTGAACTACACTGAAACTGAACTTGCGGATGCATTCTTGTATACGTTTTTCTTTGTGAGTTCGGATAATGCGAACTCCGTTTTCTTTGATGAAAATGGTGTTATTCAAGGTATTCAGCTCAAGGTGTTGACGAATGTGGACGAGCTCTTAGGCGCGGCGGCAGCAGATGATATCTATGATGCTTGGGAGGAATTTCTGGAGCTCCAAAACGTCAAGCACGTCACACAAACTAGCTTCCTATGGGCAAGGTCGCAGACCGAACTAGCTATTGTGAATGGCATCACTACAGGGGCTCTCATTTCTGTCATGTGTGCATTTGTCACTATTTTGCTCTTCACAAAGTTGGACTTGCTCGTCACCACCATTGCAATCCTCTCTATAGTTTCCGTCATTGTTCTTTTGATGGGGACGATGGTCCTCCTCATGGATAGGGCCGTCGGGGCCACCGAGGCCCTTGCGTGCATTGTGCTTTTAGGTATGGCAGTTGACTACAGCGTACATCTCGCCCATACATTCAAATTCTCTAAAGCCGAGACGTTTGAGCTCAAAACGAAGCATGCACTTGGTCAGACTGGAATTTCTATTCTGTTTGGGGCCATCACCACATTTGGCGCTGCTCTACTGCTATTATTCACGCACGTGTATCTTCTGCGTGACTTTGGGATGTTTGTGCTTATCAACACCGTCGTCTCCATCATCTTAGCCGTATTTTTTATGATGCCCGGCCTAATCGTGACTGGCGAGCTCAAAGCATTTCTATGTTCTCGCTTGCTTGGGCGTGATGGCGAGAGCGCATGAATCTGTGGTTTCCAGCCTGCTTATTGTTCATAGACACTGACTTTGCAAAACGTATCAAATCTACAAATCCATCCTAATTACTTGTCTCTTGGCTCCACATTCCTTTCTGACAGTTTGATAACAGTTGCGCAACTGCAAAGCCTCCCAATCTCACCAGAAATCCAATTCGCGCGATTCCCGCTCCGTTTCACTCCTCTGCCTCCAAAAACCGAGTCCTCCAAAAATTGGGCCGAGATAAACAAAAACTCAAAGAAGACTGCGCAAACCATAGACATGTATGTGGTGCTAGTACTCGCGTATCGCGAGTGTCGAATCCAGGTGTACTCGGACACGGTACGAACGAAACACAAGACGAGTTCCCATGCCATCCATCAGCAAGCCAGAGTTTTGCTGTTTCACTCTTTCCATCTTGAAATTGTTCTTGAATGAAATGATTGACTTTGATTTGAGTTGATTGTCACCAAAAACGATAGCTCGGAAGTTATTTAATTAAGGCTGTCTCTAGAGCTCGTCATAGCGAGTCAGCGGATGAACAGCTCCTTGCTCTTGATTCATCCTCGCGAACAAACGAATTGCTCCCTCCACCCGCACCACTCACCAGCTTCCTCCCCCACTCCCGCCTACCGATTGGACTAGTACCATCTAGTACCCCAAGATACCTCGCTCTACCGAGTCCCTAAATTGGCCTTACTACCGCACCCAGCAACCAGCCTTCCCGTCTCCAGACACGGAAAAGTGTACGCGAGGACACTCTCAGCCACGGTGGCATACGCCCACTTGCTAGTTCATTGCCGCTCCTACAAAGCTCACAGATTTCACAGCTCGCCTTGGGACTTTTGTGAACAAACGAAACGTCGAGAGACTCGAGTCGGTTCCACAGAACAGCAAGAGTAAGAGAGAAAGAGAGAAAGAGAGACATAGAGAGAGAGGATGAGCGACAAGAAGGACTGGAAACCAAGCGCGCAGGCCACAGAGTGGAAGCCAAGCGCAGCCGCAGCAGAATGGAAGCCGTCGTGGGCTGCTGCACCTGCGCCTGCAGCTGATGCGGCGCCTGCGCCTGCTCCTGCAGATGCTCATGCTGATGCAAATGCAGCCGAAGCAGCGCCTGCAGATGCCTCCGCCAGTGCAGACAATGTTGCAGAAGCGACTGCGAGCGCAAGCACTGATGCAGTGGCAGATTCTGCGCCTGCGGCTGCGCAGAATGAGGAGGATGAGATCTCTGAGCTTGAGAGCAAGATGAAGTCGACGACACTGGAAGAGAAGCCAGCAGCACAGTCGGCGGAGAAGGAAACGGAGGCAGCTGCAGCTGCTCCCGCACCAGCGAAAGCAGCAGAGCCGGTGGATCCAGCGGCGCTGGAGAAAGAGAAGAAGGCAATGCTTAAAGCGGTGGAAGGCGTAGATTCGCGCGAACACATGAACGTGGTCTTCATCGGACACGTCGATGCTGGCAAGTCTACGCTGTCCGGCTCGATTCTGTACTTGATGGGCACTGTAGACAAGCGCACGATTGAAAAGTTCGAACAGGAAGCAAAAGAAAGGAATCGCGAGAGTTGGTTTTTGGCGTACATCATGGATACCAACGATGAGGAGCGTGACAGGGGCAAAACCGTTGAAGTCGGCCGTGCATACTTTGAGACAGAAAACAAGCGTTTCACCATCCTGGACGCTCCGGGCCACAAGAATTATGTGCCTGCAATGATCTCCGGTGCATCTCAGGCCGATGTTGGAATTCTGGTGATCTCTGCTAGAAAGGGAGAATTCGAAGCCGGTTTCGAAGGTATGGGCCAAACCAGGGAGCATGCTATGCTTGCCAAGACCCTCGGGATTCAAAAGCTTGTTGTGGTGATCAACAAGATGGATGAACAGACCGTCAAGTGGGACCAGGCTCGCTTTGATCAGTGCGTGAAAAAGCTGCGGCCGTTCCTCAAGGGATGCGGCTATAAGGTGAAGAAGGACGTCATTTTCTTGCCTATCTCTGCCTTGAACGGGGCGAACGTGAAGGAGCCAATCTCAAAAGATGTTTGCCCTTGGGCAGTTGAGGTAAACGGAAACAAGAGTCTGCTGCAAACGCTTGATTCCCTCACAATATCTGGCCGCGATGCCAGCAAACCACTTCGCATGACCGTCATGGATCGTTACACTGAGCGCGGTGTGGTGATCATGGGAAAGGTCGAGAGTGGGGTTGTCTACCCAGGACAAACGGTGTGCGTTTGCCCTGATCAGATCGAGTACAAGGTCGATTCTGTCAACATCAACGAAGTGGACGTCACTGGTGCAAAACCAGGTGAGAATGTTCTTCTTCGACTCAACAACATTCAAGAGACTGGTGTTTCCAAGGGACATGTGATTTGCTCACGCTATTACCCGATCGCGGGCTCTCGCGAGATCATCGCTCAGCTTTTCATCGTGGGCTTGTTGGAGCATCGCCCATTGATGAGTGCAGGTTACAATGCTGTCTTCCATGCTCATACCGCAGAGGAGGCTTGCACTGTGTACGAGCTTGTCGCGGAGCTCGACAAGGATGGCAAGATCTCAAAGAAGAATCCTGCTTTTGCAAAATCGGGCAAGTCAATCATTTGCAAGATTCGTTTGGAGAAGTCAATCGTTCTCGAGCCCTATGAAAAGACGATGCAGCTCGGCCGATTCACCCTTCGTGATGAAGGAAGAACTATTGCCATTGGAATTGTGAAAAAAGTCCGCTAAACTGCTCATCATCTAGTCAAACAAAGAATTGTGCACAACTACTATCTTCAACTCTTGAAAGAAGCAAGGTTTTTGAGAATCGCTAATTAACTTATCTCTACGCACACTTGCGCTTTTATTCTGTCCGAGTCGTCTCCTTTGAAAACGTCTCTTCCCAAGGCAACTTTACGAATGCTCAATCAAATCAAAATAGCAAAACGATCCAAGTTCTCTCTCACTGAGCACACTAAGATCACATAAGTACGGTAAGTACGGTAGAGGGATGTAAAGGGAGCACTATTGCGTTCTTCCAATCCTGTCAACCCTACTACTAAGCAAAACAATAATGTATCCCTCCATCAGGTCTTAAGCGCGAGTTCCACACTAGAACCAGCCACTGCTTTGTACTAATACCGGAGATGCTACGCTACCGCGAAACAAGCCTTAACATGTAATGTCGAATAGGAGTAGCGGTAGCTCCCGGCTTGCCATTCGTTTTGTTCCTTCTCAACGAACAGTGAGCTGCTCACTGGGGCAAGGGTTAGGGTTGCACGCGCTGTGTGGCTGGCTCAGATAGGTACACCTCGAGGGACGCTGTGTCGGAATCAGTGACTTGGCAAAAACTGAGAAAAGTCCTTTTGCACCACACAACCATAGACAATTGGAATCGGTGGCCGGAATATACTATACCAAGCGAGAGCAGAGCAGGAGTTGTGTGAGCGCGAGGCAACCAGGATGAAGTTCAACGTAAGTTGGTGCGAGCGAGAGTTGGGGGCGGTGCAGAGATGCGGTGCGGCTGTTCTCAGCGTTGCGGTACTTCTCCGCGGCAGCGGAGGAGTTGTGGGATGATGCACATGGGGATTGGGCAAAGATGCACCCCGAGGATATGTGCGCGAACAGCTTGCTGCGGCCGCAGGAGAGATGGTTAATTGGTGCACGGTAGTCGGGAGTTGACGCGCGGAGCATCCAGGTACTGACTGATTTTGTTTTGTTACGTGATGTGTACAGCCTAACGTTTCCTCCTCCCGGAGAAAGTCGCGCAAGGCGCACTTTGCAGCAGACTCTACTGCTCGCGCAAAGCTTATGAGCGCACCTCTCTCCAAGGAGCTTCAGCAGCAGTACAAGGTCCGTTCCATGCCAATCCGCAAGGATGATGAGGTACAGGTCGTCCGTGGTAGCCACAAGGGCGAGGGCAAGGTTGTCTGTGTGTACCGCAAAAAGTTTGTCATTCACGTCGAGGGCATCGTCCGCGAGAAGCCAAACGGCCAGACTGTTCAGATTGGAATCCACCCATCCAAGTGTGTTATCAAGCGCCTCAAGATCAACAAGGACCGCAATGCCATGTTGAAGCGCAAGAGCAGGGACAACCAGGCTAACCAGGGCAAATTCACTGATGCTGAAGTTAGCCGTGTCGATTAAACGCAGAAAAACGTAGGTGAATGGTTCTTTAATTACTTGTTCAGTTTTTCGTCCACCTGCCCGGATTCTGAAGGGCTTTTGCTCATCGAATCTGCGCCCCGTCATCTAAAAACTAAGCTCCAGCGTGGCAGCGAAACTGTCAGAGTCTCATGTTGCTCGAGCCAATCTTGCGACATGTTTTGAACTGTTTCCGCCAGCTCCATCTCCCCTTGAGCACAATTGCATCGCGGGCATGCGCGTCCGAGAAATGCCTTTCCTTCTCCTGGTCTCAGCGACACTTCTCCCAGCTGCAGCCCAGATTTCTGAGCAATTCTTTTCATCGGATCATCTCCCATCACATCACAGACCAATTTGCGTGTCGAGTCCACTTCCACGCGAATCGCGCAGGCCAAGAAGCTGCTGGAAAAGCACCTTGAGCACTGCGCCTCCCACTCATACGCACGGATGACCTTCCTTTTCTTCTTTCGCTCCACTTGCTCGCCTTCATCGTCTGCATTTGCCCCACCATCCTCGTCGTCCGTGGCCCAGTCTGTCCCGCTACTCTGTCCGCTGTTCCAGCTCGATGCCACTGACTCTGCATCGCTTTGTCCATCGTCGCCGTCGTTCATTTTGACAGTCTCCCCAGACCTTATCCCTCTCCGCCGCGGAAACTTTGAGCCAACCAAAGCCGTAAGCCGTCGAGCAAACTGCGACGACCTGGTGCCAAAATGTCTATTGCCAAAAGCACGCACTCTCCTGCCGCGCCCAGCATCTATTCCCTCGCGCTCGACTGGCGATTTCGCGCCAGTTCGATTGAGAAATTTCTCCTCTTTTGACGTAGACCAGACAGAAAAGCGTGCGACCAACTTTCGCCCAAAATATCCCAATTTATTTAGGCTACGTAAAAAGCTAAACGGGCTTAGCGAGGACCAACGGCTACATTACAATTCCTTAGGCTACTTTATTGTGTGGATAGAGAGTAGTAGCGTATTGGCGATAGTGGGAGTACGGCGGGGAACAGAGAATAGGTTCCTCGCGTGACTCGGGTTCTCCAGGAAAGAACCCGTTTTCTTTATTTGTTGATTTTTTAATTGAAATTGACAATGTGAAATGGAAAGAAAGGGTCGGAGAGGTGGTTCTCCGGAGAGGGACGAGAGCAGAGCGTGGAATGGAAACGGCGTAAGCTGGGTTCTTGCTGGAGGGATTGGAGGAGCTGTGCGCCGGTAGAGTCGTTCTGAGGAGACGCTCGACTTGAAAGAAATGGGGGACACTGCGGCAGGAGAAGTTGGAAAACATGGACAAGCTGGACAAGTTGGAGAACATGGACAAGTTAAACAAGATGGAGAACACGGGGAAGTTGGAGAACATGGACAAGTTGGACAAGTTGGACAAGTAGGAGAGCGGTTCCGGTTCCAATGCTTGCAGGAAACGGGCCATGCTCCTATACTCGCAGACTTGGTGTGCGAAGAAGACGGTGACGACGCAGAAAAGGTGATGGCCTTTGATTATGTCTTGCAGCTCTTGCAAGAACCTACTGCTGAAGAGGATGCGCTCAAGCGGAAGGAGGAGGCAGCTGGAGAATCCACAGACGTGAAAATGGACTTCGACTCGCAACTTCATGTTCTGGATCAGGGCAGGTGTGCGAAGAGAGTGGAGAGCCAAAAGAAAAGGTCTTCAGAGCCGACTGACTCTGCTCTCGGCGGCGCGGGCACAAAGGGAGAAATCTTGCTTGCGAAACCAGTGCAACAACTTTTCGACATGAAGAAGGAGGCAAAGAAAGTCACTCCTGCTAACCTGCAGGCGGAGAAACAGACTTGCGTCGCAATTGTGAAAACGACTATGGAGAAGTTCTCGTCTTTCGGCGTGGAGGCTGTCAAAAGCAATTTAAACAAAGCACTCAGCAAAGCAAGGATAGCGTCCGTAGTTGGACTTTCGGTGAGTCGGGTAAGTCGATTTTAGTGCTTTAAAGGCATCCTCTCGAGAGTTGGAGGGCTTGCTAACCCACACAAATTTTAGCGCAAAGAAGAACTTCTGCGGGCCTTAATCAGAGCCATTGACACAGATGAGATAAAAATTGGATACCGGGGCTTCTTCTCTGGGCAGTCTCAAGAACTCTGTCTCCAAGAGAAAAGGTCAAAGTCGGAGGTCAGGGAATCACATGCGACGCCATTCGCTGATATTGTGCCCACCTCGAGTCTCTTTGATCAGAGTAACGCTCTGACCCGTCGTATTGACCTCAGCATTGGCGATTGGAGCAGACCTTCCTCGTGGGTGTCAGAAGCCACTTTCGTGGCCCTGCGTGTGCGAAAACGAGAGCGAGACGATTCAAACCTGGAAATCACGCTGGATCTCTTGCGAAAGAAGCTAGGGTTCTATTCGAGCGTGTAACGATTCTTCTCGAGATCATTTGCTTTGTGCACGCTGCTCACTATGCAAGCCGGAAGTGAAGGTACAATACAATTCTTTAGCTCTACTAGCTAGCTCAAGCGTTAAATTTAAAGTTCATCACATCTCCTTGCTGAACGAGATAGTCTCGTCCCTCCTGCCTCACCTTTCCTGCGTCTCTAGCCAACTTTTCGGAGCCACATTCTACAAAATCGTCATAGGAGATTGTCTCGGCGCAAATAAACCTCTTCGCCATATCGGTGTGAATTTTTCCGGCGGCTTCCTGAGCAGTACAAATCTTTGGAATACTCCATGCACGAGCTTCTTGCTCGCCGACAGTATAGAAGACACTCTGACCAAGCATGTCTGCACATTTGCCAGCAACTTTATCCAGCCCTGTCGACTTGACCCCGTATTCAGCCAGGTAGCCCATACGATCTTCGATGTTTTCAAAGAGCGTGAGGGCCTCCTCCTCTAACGAGGCGCAGAGCACAACAGGTTCCTGCGGGTCGTTGCGCCGTTTGAGCTCCGCGCGAACCTCTCGAATATAGTCGTTGTCCTCCAAGATACCTTTTTCGTCCGTATTGCACACATAGAGCACTGGTTTCGTGGACAGCAATTGCTGCTTGAGCTCGCCTCTCAGGAAGGCTTCCCCTTTACTCTGAGGTTCTCCCTCATCCAGCAGGGCTTTGGGTGGAATGCCAGACTCTAAACTCGCACGAATATTGGCCAGTAGGGCGTCTTCGCCGGCTTCTTTACGCTTCTTTTGAAGCCTTTTCTCAATGCTGGCCAGATCGGAGAGCATCAACTCCGTTTCCACAACCGTGAGGTCGTCCACAGGGTCCGATCGGCCTGTTTCGCCAGTGCTGACGTGGTGAATGTCCCCATTTTCAAAGCAGCGAAGCACGTGCACAATCAACGAGACGCTTCGAATATTTCCAAGGAATTTGTTGCCCAGACCCTGCCCTTCGCTCGCGCCCTTGATCAGGCCCGCGATATCATGCAGCTCCAACGAAGTTTGCAAGACTCTCTTCGACGCCGCAAGCTTCGCCAACTTGTCCAGCTTCGGGTCTGGAACAGGCACTCTGGCCACATTCGGCTCAATCGTGCAGAAGGGAAAGTTGCTCGCTTGCGCGATCTGGCTCTGCGCTAGGGCATTGAACAGCGTGCTCTTGCCCACATTCGCTGCGGGGTGGTCCCGGAGCCCATCCCCAATCATGCGCCGCACAATCCGACCAAACCCACTCCGCCAGTCAGTCACCCACCTACTGCCCGTCACTGCCCTCCACGCCAACAAGCCGTCAACTTACGCAGACCCACTATCCCGCACGCGGACCTAATCATCTTCAACCCCTCACTTCCTCCTTTCTTCGCGTACTGCCTTCGCTCTTGCACCTCTCTCACAGCCACTCGACAACACAAGACGTGCCAAAATGCCTCAAAAAAGCCAAGCGCAACTACGACCCACTACGTTAAACTCTAATACAAGCGCAAGTGCTCGTTTTGGCAAATGGCAATTTGCAACTTGCAATACAACACGAAAGAGCAAGTTGCATTGCAACACGAAAGAGAAGTGCGGGGATTAGGGATAAGAGATAAGGTACAAGGGTCATAAGGGTCCTCGAGTACACTGGGCTCGGCCGCGGGCAGCGGACAATGCGGGAGGAGCTAGAGGCGAGGGTTATTCTGGGGCGTAGGAGAGCCGGCTATGCTGGGAACAGTGCTGCGGTGGTACGCGGCAGGGCTGGCAGCCGTCGCGGTGCACGAACTTGGACACGCAAGTGCAGGGGCGTGGAACGGGTGCGCCGCGATTGGATGGCGCATTGGCGCGCTCGGCGGAACAAGCCGGGGGTGGAATAGAGGCTCGGGAAGGGTGCTGGTGATGATGATGCTGGGCCCTGCCGTTACTGTGGAGTTCGATGCAAGAGCGTTCGCCAAGCTGAAAGTTGGGCAACAAATGTGCGTGGCGCTCGCTGGAGTAGCCGCCAATTTAGCTCTTTGTATGATACTTTGGGCGGGCTTGGCAATGGGGGGAAGGGTGGTTCTCCTCCGGGATTGTGCTCAGGTGCTTTACTGGGTCCACCCTGGCTCAACACTTTCGTCTCTTGGCGCTCGGGTCGGGATGTGCATGTTGAAAGACATGAATGGCGACTCTGGAGGTTCACAGGATATTTGTGGTCTCGAGCTACTACAAGATTGGGAATTTCTGATCGTTGGGGACCAATCTTGTCAAGTACGGCTTCTTGGCGGTACTCAGTTTGGGCCATATGGCTTTGCTTCTGGATTGAACGGTTCTGAAGTTCTTGACGCCTTCCCGTATATAAGCTACTTTGTTCTCGCCTACCTGCCTTCAATGATGGAGTTTTTATATCAGGCGCTCCTCATGTCTGCGTCCATGGCAATCCTCAACCTACTTCCATTTCCAGGTCTTGACGGACATCAGTGCCTCCTCATTTACCATCGCCAAGAATAAATGCTGTTGGCAAGCAGCTGTACGTCTTTCAAAGACTCAGGAGCCGCAGAGAGTGCGCGATTGTAAATACCAAATGATCTCAGCTTTAGTGAACATTGGTGTATATTATGGTGCTCAGATAATAGTCGATGTCGTACGTACTACACACAGGAACTGACAGTTACTTATTTTTAGTTGAGGCTTCCAAACACAACGTTGGTCACCCTCTCAAGAATCTCCGGTATCGCCGGATGAGAGCTCACCTGCATCACGAAAATTACAGCAATTCCTTCGGCAAGGTCAAATTGTACGTATGATCCGCTCTGTCCTACCCAGAATGCGGTGCCAGGAGAGCTCAAGTTACAAGAGGGGGAATCTTTCACCTCCACGCATAGTCCTAGGCCAAATCCGTGGTTGCGGAATGGCGCTTCTCCCGCGGCACATTCCCCAATACACCTGTTGCCTGGGAGGTGATTCTGAACGATGAGTTCAGTGCTCTTGCGAGATAAGATGCTCCGCTTGCCACCTTCTAATATGCACTGTAAGAGCCTGTAAAAGTCTGCAATCGTCGAGAGGAGAGAGGTGTCATCTTGCTCGCTTGTGGGATCCTCAGAAAGTAAGTCGGTGCACTGCACGGCCTCAGTCTTCTCCTGGCTCCATTTGAATAGGGGAGCAAGACGGGCTGAATCGCCAGCTTTAATTCCGAAAACGGTATCGTTCATGCCCAGGGGCTGGAAAATTTCCTCTGCAAGGAAGCTCTTCAGCGGCTTCCCTGTCGCCTTCTCGATGACATGTGCTAGAACGTCCATGGAGTACGAGTAGTTGAATTTCTCGCCTGGCTGAAAGCAGAGCGGCAGGCTGGCCAGCTTCGCGACAAGCTCTGATTGCGTATAATGGGTGAAAGCAGCCTGATAAAGACGGTCCACTGGCAGCCCAAATGTACCGTACGACAGACCGCTTGTGTGGGTCATGAGGTGCTTGATGGTGATGTCAGTTTTGCACTCCTCGTACTGCCACTCCGTCTCGGGTTCCTCGTGTTCTGCCGCTCTTATTAAAACCCGTTGATTTTCCTTTCTCCATGCATCACCGAGGTACAAATAAACTGGGTCAGTGAGGGAAATATCACCACGCTCTACAAGGTTGAGAGCGGCTAGAACAACCATTATCTTGGAAATTGAGTTGGCTCGAAACAGAGTATCAAATTGAAAAGTGTGACCAAGGCCACAGTCTCCGAGCGCTAGACTGCATACTGGCGCACTTCGGCCTCGCTGCAAGATCGTCACTGCAACGGAAGGGATCTTGTATGTATTGACGAGGATTGAAAGAGTCCTCTTTAAATTTTTCTCCAATTTGGTCACATCCACCTTATTTGAAGCTTGTTTGGTGAAACTCTGAGAACGGCCCGCCGAGTTCCTTCTCCTGTCTGACGATAAATTACTTCTCTGTCTCGAGGAACTCTCTGGCTTCGGCTCCGGTTCTTTCGTCTGAGTGGAGCCCATTGGCGCGAACTCGACGTGCTTCTCTTCTTCGTTCGCCGCCACCAGCGCGCTCTTCAAAGCTCCCACCCCTTCGCCGAGTCGCTCTTCTCAGCCGCCGACTGGCTCGCCCGTTGTCTCTTTCGCAACGCTGCTCACTCACTCTTCCCTTCGACTTTGGCGCAAACGGGCTCGGTGTCTGCTGGCCTTGGTGATCCTTGGTGCAAAACTTTCAAAGGCGAAGACTTTGGACGGTTGATTTCTTCTCAGAGGCTCACTTCCTTCCTACTAGCACTCACTCACTCACTCACTCACTCACCGCCAGTGGGACCAGGTCCTTGCGCGCTTCTCGCTTAGGTTGTTTTGATTTTCTAGCTAGCTAGCTTTGGCTTTTCTCTCAAGGCTGACGAAAGTCGCCCAAAGTTTGTGGATTGGGTGGGGCCTCTTGAAACTCGTCCATCGTTGCACAAGTTTTGATCCATTGTGAATTCTGAAACTCTGAAATCCTGTTCTGGTCAACTTTGTGTTCGTTCATTTACTCACTCAATGCTCCTCCTCACCTTACGCCTCTTTCTACTGGTAGTGGTAGTGCTGGTAGTGAGTGCCCGTACTAGTTAGTACCTACACGGATGACACGGATGCGAGCTGCTAGTGGCTGGAAGGAATACACTGAACACATAGACTAGCAGAAGCTGCGAAGATACCGGTGGTAGGACTCGTCTCAGGCCTCACAGACCTCACAGCTTCGATTGCTTCACAGAACTTCAGTCAATACCACGCACAGTGCTGTAGTGTACGTGTACACTAAGCACACAGTGATGTGGTACCATCAGAGGTATTGGGCGCATTACATAGAGTACCCAGTACTAGGGTAGTGCGTCACTGTAGGTAATAGAGTACTACTGTAAGTAAATAACAGCGAGATTTTATTTATTGTTGCACCAATGCGACTATGTTGCTTGGTTCTCGGGGACTCGAATGGACTCGACTCCGACGACGAAGTCCCATCAGCCTGAGGACATGAGGATAATCAGAGTTCAGAATAACCAGGATAATCAGAGTTCACAGTTCAGATTTTGCCCCTTTGAACGCTTTTAGAATGATGAGTTCAAATCCCATATTCAGAAACCAGCTGATCGCTATGGACGGCATGGTGATTGCTCGTGCTTTACCATCAAGGCAGCTTCCGTGAACTGCGATGGGGTCCTAGACGAGATTGGGTCAAAGTCAAAATGCAGACAGGCTTTCAGGCAGAAAACAGAAAAGATGATTCGAAAAGTCTTTCGGAAATTTGCCGACTTCGCATCAGAGCACGGTGCGAAGCACGCCTTCTCTCGAGAGCATTACTTAGCCGCCGAGTCACTGTTCTGACTTTCTGATTCAGAGCTCCGAGCTCCTGATTTGTTGTTGCAAGACCTGGCGCAGCGTAGCTGTGTCAAGGAAGACGAGCCCCTCGATGAACACCTGACTGCATTGCGATCCTCTTTCAACCATCGAAAGACGGGCAGGTCCGACCAACAACTTCGCCCACCAACTCCATCAACTCCACCACCTCTTCAACACCTTTGTTCACGCGTTAGTGAAGATGAACTTGACCATTGCCCTTGTAATTTCGCCACGCCATCCATGGCTATTATCCGAGTCGCAGAGTGCTTAGAGTCTCAGTCGAGTCAGCGCAACTAGCACCGGATAGGCGCTTGGCCTGCTTGTCCAGGTCAAGCTTGACATTCGTTTGACGTTCGTGGATGTTTCGTGGGGCACGAGTAGCGTGTCACCCACCCACCCATCCACTCACTCACTCACTCACTCACTCGCGGTCAGCGCGCGGAGGAGGACGAGTCACCGAGTTACCGAGTTACCGAGTTACCGAGTCGCTGAGTTCCCGAGCAGCGAGAAGCGCGTGTGGGCGAGTTGAACCCATCGGCAGAAAGGCCCAACCGGTATGCTGACTTACGCTGGCGCGCGAGCGACCAGGTGCTGGGGAGTGGCGGCTGCGAGGCGGCTTCCGAAGGAGTGGACGCAACGCTATGCGGGACCCCGGGATGGTTGCAAGGAGATGGGGCGCAATTCGAGGGTCTTCAGCTCGAAAGTTGCTGCTGGAAGAGCGGAGATAATGGAGGACGGAGAGAGGCTGTGGTGCTTGTACAAGAGTCCAGGGTCGAGCGAGAAAGCGGTTGTGGCCCCGCTTAGAGAAGAGTGGAGCGTGGAGGATTTGTTGCTGTGCTATAAGAATGTCCTTGGCGCGAAAGGGGAAATCAGGTGTAAGGAGCCAATGTCAAACAGACTGGACATGGCGCTGAGTAGGGGGCTTGACATGTCTGTTGACGGCGAGACGTACAACCTTCAGTACCCCGTGCGAAGCGAGGATGAGAGGCCGCTCGAGGGGTCACAAGTAGCCAGAATGCGCGACCAGAAGGATCCAAAGGAGGCCAAGCTTGAGTTGTTGAATGCCATCGCAAACTTCCACGACAATCTTGTTTTAAGTGTGCAGGACTTTGAATTGCATTTCAAAGATCATATTTCGGCGTGCGGAGAGAGCACAATTGAAGTTATCAAGGCGCTCGATAAGGCCGGGGCAATTCTGTACAAAGAGGAGGAAAAAGAAGTCTGGCTCGACCCGGTGGCGCCGCGGAAGCTTGATCGTCGATTTGCGGACAACGAGGGGTACTTTGAGAGTACTGGGCGGTCTTTGGAGAGCCCGAAAACCGAGACAATCAAAGTCTCCGCGATTCGCTGGGCACTATCTTTAAGCATCCTCGGTGGAAGTGGCTTTCTTTATTTTCTCACCTACCATTTTTTTAGCTGGGACATTGTCGAGCCAATGACCTACTTTGTAGGCGCTGCCTTCTCTACAGCTGGCTACTTTTGGTGGCTTATGACAAACTCCGAATTCAGCCTCAGCAACATTGTAAAAGTTTGCAAGAAGAAAGGGCTGGTCTCGAAGCGGGCGAAAATCATATGACCTGTTTCTTCTTTTGGCTGTATAGATAGGAAGGGATGGTGTGCAAGAGTCTCCGAGGAAACAGAAGCTCATGCACAAGACGAAAATTTGCACATCGCGCCGTGAAGGAATTGTCGATGTGCTTAGATATGCTGACTGTCATTCGCATCTATTTCTTGAAATCAATGAACAATGAAGATTATCCTGAGGCTTTGCACAAGGTCTTGCTCACTTCTATTCTCGCCTCTTGTCTTGTTTTCTGTGAGTCCAGCCAACTAGCTGCGTCATCACGCCAGACACCACGTGTTTTCCTGGTTTTACACTTTCCAACAACTTGTTAAATTGACCGTGTTCTGACCTGTAATAGCAGTGCATACATGACAGTGCCAGTGCACAGTGTGGTCACACACTAACGGTTAAGTTATATCGAACGCAAAATCCCAGCCAGCCCAGTCGCAAAGAGTTGAGTCCAAATTGAAAGCTGACAAAGCTGACCTTTGATTCAGATACTGTACCATCCTCACCGCTACTCGAGTACCACTACCGAGAGCGCGAAAGCGGCTGTGCAAACTGTGACAGTGCAAACGTTGCCGAATCATGCCTACGTCGCTCTAACTGCGCTAACTGAGTTTTATGAATGAAGTTCAGTGTACCTAGCTAAAGTATGTTCAGAATGCAGCTTTCTGCTTTGCTATGTTCCAGTTTACGGGTACATGATGTTACATGCGACCCACTAAGCAGGGGTTACAGCTGCTCACTGTGGTACATGTTCTTGTAAACAAAATAGTAGTCTGATTAACAGTGTACAGTGTAAAATATCTTCTGGCTGTCAATCTCCACCCCACTAAGCAGGGTTACCGCTGTTCACTGTCGTTCGCCTCCGATGGTCAATCTCACTGGAGTCACGGTTGATGAAAGAGAGCGAAAACGAGAGAAAGATACAAGTTCAAGTTGGTTACCGGTACACAGTCAACAAGTCGAAAGTCTCAGTACTCAGTACTCAGTACTCAATACCCAGCACTGGTACCCGAGTAATGGGCTAGCAGAGAAGAGACCGAATAAGTTGGCGACAGACGAGCAAACAGTAAAGTGGAAAGGGTGACTAGCTCTAGCTCTGGCTCCAGAGCACGTTGGAAAGAGATCGGCAGTCCCTCAACTCGGCGGAGAAGGCGCAGGTTGTGCGAACGAGGCTGCAAGCAGCGGGTGTTGGTCAGCTGAAGGCTTGGGCCATTTATACATCTGATCTTATATTATTCTTTTGTGCGGAGGCCAGAACGGTTGGAAGCGGAGGAGGAACAAAAACTGTGTAAGCGAAATGTTTGCGCTGCGGTCTTTGGCGCAGAGCTTTCAGGACCGCGCAAGCAGCGCAAGGAACTTTGGCGGGAACGAGGAAGAAGATGAAGAGCTCGGGGACGATGTGCAGCATGGAAGTAAAGCGATGGAGAAGGTCCAGGTTCTAGCATCCAAGGTGAAAGCGCAGGGCAAGGTTGGCGCGGAGTCCTTTGACCTCTTGCACAATGGGGATAGCCTAGTCAATCTGCACAAATCACTCTTGCGAGAAGAGAGGCGCGCACCTGGCGCGGACGTTGCTGCAAAAGTAGAACTGGAGGCTGAAATTGCGCTTTCGGGCGAAAACGCAAGCTCGGTTTCTTCCGCGGTAAAGACGACCGCATTCCTCTTTGAACAGCTGCTTGGAGATCTGGATGCCCTTTCTCGTCAGCAAAAACCCAAAGAGAAGAATGACCGGGCAGAGTTGATCGAGAATTTCCATGCCCACATGACGCAGGTCCTCCAGTCACTTGAGACCAGCAAGTCGGCCTCCCATCTAGAGGACGGCTTCACATCAGCGCAAGCAGTTCTCGAGCAAGGCGCCGAAGCATACATTGCCTCCATTCGGAACCTTATTAAGAACGATCTCCACGATGACGTGACAGTTTGGTATCGCGGTCTACAGTACAATGCCCTGGTTTCTGCCGAGACGAAAGAAAAGCAGCGCAACACCGTGGGGAGCGTCTGCTACAATATCACGATTGGTCCGATTGCGTCGCTTCTAGGCATGGTAAAGAACACCTTGTGTCCGACAACCCCAGAAGGCTACCAAGCGCTGGAAGACTCGGCGAGGTCTGGCGCTTTCCGCATAAAACCTGTTCTGAAGGACCTCACCGGAGTTCTCCACAGCGAGAGGTTGACGTTGGTCCTTGGACCACCAGGGTGTGGAAAGACGAGTTTTCTAAAGTAAGTTCTAGAACGCGATTCGAAATGCCACCATCCTAATCACAAATCCTCCGCGTACTAACGCCGCCTCCAAATTTATATCCACAACCCGGACAGAGCGATTTCGGGGAAACTTCATTTTCAAAAGGGAGTACAAGCCACCCTCGATGGCGAGGTGCGCTACAATTGGCTCCTTGTCGAGCAAATCAAGCGTATTTGCAATTGGGCAACTTATGTGGGCCAGCTCGATGAGCACCTTCCATTGCTGACCGTTCGCGAGACGATCGAGTTTGCGTGGAAGTGCCGAAAGTCTGCAAGAATGGAATCCCCCAAGGTTCGGGAGGTCTTCGAAAGGCGCATTGGGAAAGAAGCCACAGAGAAGCTCCGGGCCTTGGATGCAGTCGAGGTGGATTTCATTTTGGCGGTTCTTGGCCTCAGCAACTGCGCTGACACTATCATTGGGAATCAGACTCTTAAGGGAGTGTCTGGTGGAGAGAAACGACGCGTTACTCTCGGCGAGATGCTTGTGACAGGTGCCAATGTGGTGGCGCTTGATGAAATCTCAACTGGGCTCGATAGCGCAGCGACCTACGATATCTGCAAATACCTATCCATGTGCGCACATTTCCTAGGCCAAGTGGTCGTAGTGTCTTTGCTCCAACCTCCGCCAGAAGTTGTCGCTTTGTTTGACGACATTGTCTTGCTCGCTGAGGGCAATGTAGTGTACCATGGGCCACGTGAGGGCGTCGAGGATTACTTTGAAAGTTTGGGGTATCGGTGCCCTCCTCGGAAAGACCTGGGTGATTATCTCCAGGAGCTTCCGACTCCTGGGGGTTCTGCATTTCTAATTCCGGAAAACGAGAGGGCGGCCAAAGGACTACCGTCAAGACCACCACGAACAGCGGATGAATTTGGTATTGCTTGGAAAAATTCACAGAACGGTCAAGAGATGTTTGATCAGGTGTCCAAGGTGGCACAGCAACAGTTTGCCACAGAAGAATCTCGCAGACGAGATCCTGACCCTGACAGCCTCTTGACGTACGACGATATGCCGGAAAACGGGTTTTGGAAGGAACTCCGCCTCGTGCTTTGCTGGGCTTGGACTCTCAAACTCAGAAACAAAGCCGAGATCGTTGCACGAGTATTTCAAAACGTGGTCATGGGGCTCATCTTTGGCACCCTCTTTTGGCAGATTGGGACCGGGGAGTGGTATCTGAAGGCTATGTTATTTAGCCAAATGCCCTCCTTCATGCAAGCTGGCGGCATTGGAGCGGTCCCAAAGCTTGTCGCTGAAAGAGAGATTCTGTACAAACACACAGCAGCAAGGTTTTATGGTGCGAAAGCGTTTGTTCTCTCCCAGCTACTCGTTCAGATTCCATTTTCGTTCTTCGACGCATTCGTTTTCGGGAATCTGCTCTACTGGATGTGCGGACTAGTAGCGGATGCGGGTCGCTACTTTACCTTCATGATCCTGGCGATCTTGTTCGGCCTCGGGGTCAATCAGATGATGCGCTTCTTCGCCTACGTAGCGAAAAACAACTCCACTGCCTTTGTGCTTAGCGTCATGTCATACCTCATGTTCATCATCTTTTCTGGACAGATCGCCACGCCTGGAGTGTTTCCAGCAGCCCTGAAATGGCTCTTTTGGATCAATCCGCTCGCTTGGGTGTACCGAGCCATGGCCATCAACGAGTTCAAGGCCGACAAATACGGTGGCCCAGGAAATAACACTTGCCCACAAACCTCGCCTTCAGGTGAAACAATCACGGTAAATATGAGGTGCGGTGACTTTTACCTTTCGAACCGACAGTTTGAAACAGACGTGAGCTATGTTTCTCTTGGTATTGTCGTTCTCGCCCTCTATCTAGTTGGCTGCGTCTTTCTCACGATGTTTACAGTCGCCAAGGTCCGATTTGATCGCGATTACACTGCACAAGAGGTTCCAAACCGTGACAGCAATGAGCCCGAGGAGGCTGTGGACATTCGCATCGACCCAGGTTTTGCACGGACTGAGTCATTGGCAGTGGAGTCCAAAACGTTGGTGTTCGGAAATCTGTGGTACACTATCTCCCTTGGACCTTCTACAGAGTTTGAAAATAACACCGTGGACCTGCTAAAAGGTGTTTCTGGCTGGGCTCTGCCTGGCCGAATGACGGCTCTAATGGGAAGCTCTGGGGCAGGAAAGTCAACTTTGTTGGACGTGCTAGCCGATCGCAAGACAACCGGAACTGTGGACGGCCACATTCTTGTCAACGGTGAGCCACCGAATCGAAAAACCTATCGCCGAATTGTTGGCTATGTTGAGCAATTCGGCGTTCATGCTAACCAGGCTACGGTTTTGGAATCCCTGACCTTCAGCGCAGAACTCCGTCTCCCTCAAAAGTCGAAGCATAAGGTCAAAAGTTTCGTTCAAGAGACCATGGAACTGCTCGAGCTGGAGAACATCAGAGACGAGCTCACGATGGCCCTTTCGGTCGAGGAGAATAAGAGACTCACCATTGCAGTCGAGCTAGTCGCCAACCCGAGCATACTGTTCGCAGATGAACCTACAAGCGGACTTGACGCTCGCGCGGCCGCTGTTGTAATGCGAAGCATTCAAAATGTTGCGAGATCCGGGAGGACAGTGATATGCACCATCCACCAGCCGAGCATTGCCGTTTTTTCAATGTTTGATGACCTCTTGCTCTTGCGCCGGGGAGGAAGTGTTGTTTACTTTGGCGAGCTTGGGGAGGACTCAAAGAATTTGATCGATTATTTCGAGGGCATCCCGGGAACTCCAGTCTGCCCAACGGGATACAATCCAGCAACTTGGATGCTTGAAGTGATCGGAGCTGGAACAGCGCGTAGCACGCAGGGCCAGGTTGACTATGCATCGATCTACAAACGCAGCAAGTTGTACCAACAAAACCTGGTGAGGCTAAGGAAGGAGTTTCACGTTCCGGAGTTGGATGAGCGCATGATGACGGACCTTTCCGAGGAAGAATCCGATATGCACGGATTTCGTGAGTTTCTAGCGCAGGGCTCCACAATATTCTCCCCGTTTTCACCCCTCGCAACGCAGGGCCTCCAGCGACAGACCAGTGCTACTGATCACTTGTCCCATGGAATGCGCACAATGAGAAGCTCCCGGAAACTTCACGAGGATTCAAACCCGGACGACCGCATTTCGACGCCGTTTCGAGTGCAGGTCAGCCTCCTCTTAAAGAGAATCAATAAGACCTACTGGCGGTCCCCGGAATTCTCCCTGAGCCGCCTTCTGGTGATTTTGTTTGTGGGGATCCTTGTCACTGCTATTTTCTGGCAACAAGAGTACACAAATGCGGCAGAAACTCAATCAAGAGTGGCGTCCATGTCATTTATGATCACACTGGGCGGGGCTTACAATCTTTATACAATTATGCCATTCACAATTGAACGAAGAGCATTGTTCTATCGCGAGCGGTCCAGCGGAATGTACTCTGCG
This sequence comes from Parietichytrium sp. I65-24A, assembly GCA_012862575.1. Lineage (NCBI taxonomy): Eukaryota > Bigyra > Thraustochytrida > Thraustochytriidae > Parietichytrium > Parietichytrium sp. I65-24A. The sequence continues at coordinate 459,562 of BLSF01000003.1, forward strand.
TTAGCGAGCGTGATGAGCGCAGGGATTGTGGAAATTCCTTATCTCATCATTGAAACGTTACTTGGCGTGAACGTGGTGTACTGGGGCATCGGATTCAATCCTTCCATGTATGCTTACCTGTACTACATGGTGCTGTTCTTCTTGTACATCTTCATGATGACATCTTTGGGGATGCTCTTCGCAGAAGCAATGCCTGATGCGCTCACGGCGCAGCTGGCGGCTTCTGTCTTGGTCCAAATCTTCCAGCTCTTTGCGGGAACCATTGTCCCCTATGATAAGCTTCCTGTGTACTACAAATTTCTATACTACTTCAGTCCGCAAATGTGGTGCACATCAGGTCTGGTGACCACGCAGTTTCACAATGATGACACCCCCATTTGCGTGCCGTCCGGAAAGATTGTCAAGCATATTTCACCCTTCGTAAGCGAAGGCAGCGAGAGTGAGATGCGGGAACTCTCGAGCCCTGGATTCTGCACCACCACTGGGAACGCCACCTACGAGATGATCCTCACCAAAACCGGAATTACAGGCGTGGTAATGACAGCAGAAGATTACACCTTCAACGGAGATAGCGCTTACTTGCATGGCTACGAATACAGCGACAGGTTTGACGATCTTTTCGTTGTGTTGGGATGGCTTTTGGTGTTGCGAATCCTGACTTCTCTTGTGGTCATGTTTGTAAACCACAACAAGCGCTAGGCTTGTCAAAAATTGTACTTCGAAACCTCCCGGCAATTGTTTTTTCTAACACTTGTTAATTTCTTTTTTTTACCTTTTTGATTGACTGTAAAGACGTTATTTTTTATTAAAGAAGAAAGAAGAAAAAAAGGGGAAATGGAAAAAAAAATAACTAAGAAACGAGAAACAAAGTTATAGTCATCATTGTTTAAGTTCGGGCTGAGGTAAACTTTAAAACAACACATTCAGCCACGCATCGCCACGGCATGCCCATGTTTCATGCCTGTGGAGAGAAAATATCCTCTGGAGGTGTGCTCGACACCTTCGAAAGAAGTGTTAGAGGTGGGCAGCACAGCGATGGCGTCAAAGCCATCGGTATCGTAAGACGCATCGTTTTGAAGGCACTGAATTTTGCTGTCCCTGGTGAGGACGTAAATCTCGCACGCTTGATTTGGGTGGTTAAGAACAACGAATGAGCCGTTCTGGTGGGCAGCCTCTTTGACGAAAAGAGCGACACCTTCAAACATTTTGCCTTTCTCGCCGTTCAATTTGAGCAGCTCAAAGCGACCGCCGTTTTGCTTGTACTTGAATTTTGGCACCTGTTTACGAGGCGCAAAGTACGCGATGGGATTCTTGTCCACATTTCCATCCTCACTCCACTGACAGACAAGGCTACCGTTGCTTTTCTTGTCCAGGAATAGGTAGCAACCACCACCTCTATTTCGAGATGCACTCTCCCGGCTTTCGGAGGGATTCCCGTAAAAGTTGCGCCCCATATTGCTTTTGGAGGTGGGTCCTGGCCCCCTAGTGGTACTATAACCAGCCTCTGCACCTCCAGGACCAGGTGGTCCGCCTTCGCGAAGCATATTGATCCTCCTGCTGATGCCTTGGCTCACTCTCTTGTTCGATTTCCTAAAAGCTCCCTTCTCCCTGCCCGCACTGCGGTCACTCTCTGCTGGCATCTCTCTATTGGATGGCGGTGTTTGACTGCGTGGAGGAGAGGAGTGCACCGATGATGGGGATGACGGGGAAGCTGAGTAAGTGTTGGAAGCGGACTGCACCGCGGCGGCGGCATTTTTGGTAAAGACGGCGGCGGCGCTAGCAAAGTTTCCCACAGCGCTTGCGAAATTCGACTGGCCATTGTCCGAGGCTTCCTTAGACCTGCGTCTCCAAGAGAACCTCCCAGAGCTTCGCTTCGGCTGCTCCGTTGTTCTTTGCTTGTCCTTATCACGCTCAAACGCCTGCTGCAAAGCATCTGGAGGTTGAAATTCCCACGAGTACGCGTCTGGAGGAACGTAAGGTTGCGCACCTCGTGCGTATGGGTCCGGAAAGTCGTCTTCCACGAATTTTTTGCCTGGGGGGCCTCCTGGCGGCGGTGGTGGTGGCGGCGGAGGTTGGTTTTGGGTGAACCCGTAGAAAACTGCCACGTTCTGAGTCTGGTCTTCCCGAGGATATTTGAACCCCTCGCGCTCCAGATCTCGACTCCGAGGAGGGCGTCGTGGGGTATCCGAGTCATCATTGTCGTAACCTTCCTTCTTGCTCCATCTGGGCGGACGGCGGGGTGTCCCTTCGCTCGCTACAGAGCGGGTACTCCGTGGCCTGGGATTCGATTTCCTTTCTACTGTAAAATCGCCGAGGAACGGGTCCATGTCTTCATCGTCACCACCGTCATATGGATTGCCGCCGCTGCCGCCTTGTGGAAAAATCTGGCCAGGAGCCGCCTCTCCTCGCGGTATTGGTGGTGGTGGTAACGGGCTTTGATAGTTATCCGGAGGTGGCCCTTGTTGCTGCTGCCATCCTCTTTCTAGAGTTTTGTACTTTTGCGGTTTCTGTGGCGGCTTGGGCGGTCTGGATAAGGTCTTCTTGCCCAGGGCTTTCGATATCCTGTTCATTGTGCGCAGCGTGTTACGAATGTCTCCTGGTCACTCGCTCGGAAGATAACATGCAATTCAATCAAAGAGAAGATGCGTCCGTTTCACGAAGTGAGCACAACTTTAGCAGCGTCAAACACAGCGCCTGGCCATGTACCCAATGCAACCGCTACCCTCGGCACTCGAAGCGTCGTGGCCTCCCAAACGCGCGACGCACAAACCTTGCACCGACGAGCACGAGAGTCTTGCCTCGTTCCTGCCTCCTTCCTTCCAACGTCTCCACAGGAGGGATACTGGCGGGTTCGCTCAGACTGTACGCCTCCACTCCGTACCTCGCGTCAAGCGTCGGTACTCAGTACTCAGTACTGCGCTCCCTTTCGCTTCCTCTTGCTCTGTTATGCTCTGGTACTTTCTTTCCAATCAATCTCAATTGAAAGCAAGTGTCAACAACATTCGTCGCAACTCGCATCGTGCAATCATACAGTCACTCATACACTCATACAATCTTACACTCATACCGTCCTCCTTACGATCATTCTTACTTCCCGCTTCCCACACTCTCTGACTGTACTACCAACTGCTACTCCCTCCCCTAACGCAACCCTATTATGTGAGAAAATTTATTCGCAGGTGTGTACTCAGTACCCGCTAGATCCCATTAGGCCTCGGGCTTGTACGGCTATCACAACTGGTAGCGAATCGGGGTGGAGGTTCTAGTGGTCCTAGAGGTCTCGTGGTGGTGTGGCAGGCTATCGTAGAGGAGTAGTGAGAGGCTAGACAGAGTGGGGGGTGGGTGGCGCCCCCGGGATTGATAGGGCGGAAGGGCGAGGTGCCCCGGAATTGGCGAGGAGTTGGAAGGAGGAGGGGGGAAAATGGATTGCCCAGGTGAGCGATTCAACTGACTGAGTTGTGAGCTAGGAGAGGCCACTCGCACACAGAGGCTTGCGTGTGAATGGTGGTGAGTGACTGGGTGAGTGAAAGAGTGAGTGAGTGAGTGGGTGGATGAGCGCGATGGAGCGAGGCTGTCTGATTCTTCTTCTTTCGCTTTTTAGGTTGCTGAAAAATGAGGACTTGGAGAATCTGAATTCTGTAGTTTTAGAAGTTACAATTGGGTCGATCGTGTGCAGATTGCACTGTTGCACTTGCTGCAGGAAACCGGTTGTCTTTGAGGTGCACTGGCAGGGCCGGCGATGACAAAGCCAACTCTTCCAAGTGTTCCGAGAAACGAACAATGGCAACCGAACTCTGCACGGAAACTCACAGTCAATCTGTCTCGAACTTCGACCCGTCTCGTCGCATATCCGTCCGGGTTCTGAGCGCATGAGTCGTCACTTGTGGCGACACTTTGTCTACGGCGCTTGTCCTTTCTCATTGTGCTGGATTGCAAGCAATTTGGACTCGTTTGCTTTCATTTGAGATACTGGAAAGAATGAACTCCGATGAGAAGAGAGAGACCTCTGCCTCTCTTCTCATTGACAGTAGACAAAGGCTGCTCTTTCAATCTTTACTTCATCCACCCTTCTCAATCTCTCCTCACTCTGCGCCCTCAGCTTGTGCCAAGGCTTAAAAGTTTACCATCCAAAAGGCACAGAGATGCACAGAGGACAAGCGTGCGCTTCTGATTTAGACTTGGAGCTTGACTCTAGTCATTCCCTCACAGCGATCGTCTAGGCAAATAATCTCAGTAGATTGCCACACTCCTCACCCGGACTCCACTCAGCTGGTATAGGTTTCAAAATTTCCAAAAGGCTGTGCAATGCAAAACCGTTTGGCTTCTCAGTGCGAAAGCCATGGACATGGTTATTCAAGACTTTCTGTAGTTTGACCGTCAACTACTTGGAAGGAAGGTAGACGATCTTCGTTGGCAACTGGAGCCACAATGCCACTATCCAATCGCCACCCGTTAGCCACTGCGCCAACTCGAACGGAGGCGCACCTGTACCTTTTCACTGTCAGCTCAGCAGGGCCTACGCTACACAGAAGAGTGTGCGACGATGTGCTCTTATAGTTTGGCACAGCTCGGCAAATAGATCAGAGGTAACTTGCTGGTGCTTAGTACTTTCTCTGGTGCCATCGTTGTGGACATCTGTGGACACAGAGATGTTGTCGCGGTTTTCCCAATCTGGTTTCCAGATCCAGGCTAGCTTGCAGTGATTCGCTCGCATTTTGGCACCTTGAGCCTCTCTTAGAAGCTAGGGTGTCGAGTGGCGTCTCTCGAGCTGCCAATGCGAACTCATTGACGTGAAGCACGTGCGCGGGTTCCAGCTTGGGGCCTTCCCCCTCAAAACAGTCGAGTTCCTGAAAATCATCAAATTGAAGAATGAACATGGTGGCACTGGCGGCAAAAGAGTCAGAATTCAGATATATCAGCTTGGAAACCTCGCGGAGCAATACGTGTTCTTACTGTACTTTTTTGTGACGGCCTTTGGCCATCGCCATCAACCGCAACCATCGTGTCAAGTGTGCTTCCGAGTCAAACTGAGGCCTCGGCGGCCACCGCCCTCCTTGGCCGACTTGGCTATAGCCCTGCGCCAAAGCGAGGCAGCTTCTCTCGACTACTACCACTTCCTTTTACGACTGTGAATGAAAGAACATGGCTTCTAGCATAGATTGGTAAGACATTCAAGGGTGTGTGAAACTCTATAGGGCTGAATAAGTGTGCGTGTAGAGCGAAGTGGCAGATTGGATTTCACACATTTCACTTCGCTTGGCACGTGCTTTTGGATGCAATGGCAAGTCCGGCATCACTGGCATCATCAAGACAAGATGATCATGATGAGCGAATACTCATCGATCTGCCAGTCACTGCCAGTAATCTTACTACCCAACTCTCAGTAAGATATTTGGTGTATCAATGTCCGTTTGCTTTCCAAAAGGAACAAAGCTCGAAGCTATTAGCTGTTGGTCAGCAGCTTCGCTGTGTTTTATTTGTTTTATTGCAGTTTTTGGGTGTGGTGCTTGTGTCCGTGATCGACGCAATAAGCGCTAGGTATTGGGGTGATGCTCAACGTCCGAGATGCCAATTGATGTTGGCAAAGATCTAAAAGGCACGAGGAAAATTTGTTTTTTTGGAAGACTACAGCGAATTGCCATGCAGCATACAACTAATTGCCTGCAAGTTTGGATTCTGAGAATTTGGCCGTGTTGCGAGAAATTGAAGGCGGCGGCGCAGCCGGCAAGAGGGTTTCTTTAACGTTAGCCAGTTCCCCACGACGGCGCCTGAACATGGGTTCTGTTTGTGTCTGCCCTCGTTGGAAGTGTGAACACAACCTTTTCCTCCAATGAAGAAAAAGCGCGGAGATTCGCAAATCTTGAAAGTTTTTTGGGCATGCCGTTTGTGAATTGGAATTCCATAGCCGTCCCAGTCACTGACACTGAAAATCAGCAGCCAGTACCAATAGTCGAGCACGGTTCGATGTGGGGTTGGTAATTTGGCGTTTCTTCTTTTCGGCGAACTCAAGTTTTCAGAATTCAAATTTTCTTTGTATGCAAAATCCAAACGTGAAAGTCTTTCAGTCGACGGAAGCAATCTTATCGTTCAAGCGCTGTCGTACTTGTGGAAAAATGGCGGAGTATCCTCAGAAGGTGAACAAGCGATGAATCGCCGCTACACATAAACTTCCCTTGCGGTTTCAAAATATGAATTGGAGAACGCCAAGCCAATTTGGCGAGCAGAAAATGCATTCTTTTAACGAGTCCAATTTTGGCAACTCAATGCACGGTGGACAAAGGCACGTGGCGCTGTCGGTAACCGCAGCGCCTGTAAACCTTTGAATTTGGAAGTGCTCTGGCAATTCTGGAAGTTGAGCCTTCGCATTCAAAGCCCCACTTGATTCAACTTCTGGTCTTAAGACCGGGCATCTCAGCGCAATGTTTGAACCGGATCATGTCGAATTTCTAAGGAGGCTCACAGCTTCAATGTCGGAAAATTTGATGGGGTAGTTAAAAAGCAGACCTCAACGCTACATTTATTTATCAACGGAGATCGGAGTTTTGAAACGCCCAATTTCAAGATTAAACCGGAGTTTCGGTTGATGGATATGGGCGATGACGGATGCTTGCGAAGGAAGCGAGAATCAGCCTTGGCAACAAGATAGGCAGAGAATTACAATACGTTAGCTTTGTATGGCACTATTGTTGTCCTGGAGGACGCATGTTTGGCGGGGCCATTCCCGGTGGGGCCATTCCCGGCGGAGGCATCATGCCCGGGGGCACCATTCCTGGAGGCATCATGCCAGGTGGAGCCATTCCTGGAGGCATCATTCCTGGAGGCATCATGCCAGGCATTGGCATTCCGCGTCCGCCGAACTGAACAGGTTGTGCTTGAGCCGCAACTGCAGGGTTCATTGCAGACGCGGGGGGTGCACCAAGTGGACCACCGAAAACAGGCTGAACCGGCATACCCCTTCCAGCGGAGACAGCGCGGCCAGGTCCAGGCTCCATGGCTTTCTTTGGGTCTTGCTGAGGAGGGGACTCGACCTGAATAGATACCACATTTTCTCCACGAAGCAACACCAAACCAAGGGTTCTTTTCTCCTCGCGCTCCTCGACCATCTTTGACCCACGCTTCTTCTTCACCTTCCTAAACTCTTCGCAGTCTCCAAGAACCAGGTTCATATGCTTGTCGAACGCCATGAACGTTCCTACCAACTGCCGACCATCGTGTCCAATGGTCACCCGCATACGCCAATTCACGTACGCCAGCATCTTTGACGATTTATTCATGCTCTAAAATCAAGTTCCCGTAAACATCAAAGCAAAACCAAGCAACAAACATTTGTCAGACGCCCGCCCATCACTTCTCCATATTTGACACCCAAGCAACTCACCATTTTGGACAAAGGCGATTGATTGGCGCTTCTCGCGCTCCGCTCGCTCAACTACCGGAAAGACGAAGACGCCACTGTCGAGGGGATCCTCGCGTACGCCGCAAGACCTCGCGAACCAAAGCCGCGCACTCTTCTCCCAACAATAAGATCCTCGGAATGGCTGGGATCTCAACTTGTTTCTCACCTTGTCTCACGTTCTCCTGTGTCTCCTGTGCTCCACTCCTGCCTTGCGTGGTTTCATTCTTCGTAGTGGGCCACGTTTCGTCACATCAGACCCCTATGTTACTGGAACCGTGAGCTGCTGGCAGCAAGACTTCATCTCTACGCCATCAGTGACGTAAAAGTCTTTCTGTGACGTGCAATAATCGGCGAGATTGTTTTTGACAGTAACGTCGTATTTTGCCTGGTAACGTTACGTCACATGAACGTGTTCGTGACGCGTGACTGGGAAATACAACCGAAATGAGAGCCGTTGGCACACGTTGGCACAGTGGTTATCATAATCATCACGATTATCATGATGGTGATGATCATGATGAAGACAATGAAGACCAAGCGATGATCATGATGAAGGTTGGCCAAGATCAATTAATGATGTCGCGTTCACTGCGTTTCGTTCGTTTCAGCTTTGAGCAAAGAGTAAATAAAACCAATCGCAAGTCCACCTCGTGGATCAGTTCCCATCGGCTTTCCCAACGGGATTGGCAAGGCAAACATTAAGTTGTTCAGAGCAAAGTAAACTTTCGACCGCAGTGAGCCCTGGCATACTCCAGAGCCGAGTTAGCGTCTTGCAGTCCACGCTCCTGAGCAGCGAACTTTGAAGGGCTTGGAAAAAGAATTGGAGTGGTACCCATCCACTGCTCGAGGTGGTCTGTTGTGGGTGGGCGACGTGGCCGGAGTGGCGTTCAATGTGTGTGCTGCCTTGTTTTGTGAGGAAAGCGCGGTGCGGTGTTGCCCTTTGAAATAGGAACAAGAAAGCCAGTGCCGCTTGAGCCGCCTCGCAAGGAAAGAGTGCTCCGCCGCACGCGCTGACTCGAGGCAGGAGCGGTGAAGAGCGAGCGCGAAGAAGCGAAATGAAGCGGAGTTCCAAACTCGGCAAGGTCTGTCGAGCAAGAAAAGCGGTCGCGCGGAATGTAAGAGTGGACAGAGAAGCTTGCTCGCAGAGCTCGGTGAAGGATGCCTTGCTGCGCAATGAAGTCTCCTTGAGTGGCGGTCAATTAAAGCTTAGACATCATGATGCCGCCGATCGGTGGTTGCTTGAACACGAGATGCGTGAAGGCGAGTGTGTGCCGCTGTGTATTGTCGGAGTGGAGGGCTGTGGCAAGTCCACCTTTGTAGCGTCGTGGATCAGCTCTGTCAGACGCAAGCTTGGTGATGCAGAGGGCGCGGCAGAACAAACTTGTGTCATAGAATATTATGTTGGTGCTTCAAGACACTCTCTGCATCTACACACTATGTTGGCGCACCTTTGCCGGCAGCTTGGAGACTTTTATGAGCTGGATATTGAGCTCCCTGCAACAGAGCGTGGTCTCATTGCGTATTTTGCACACATACTTCAATCGATAGGGCGCCAGGAGGATCGAATTTGCATCCTTGTCATAGACGGCGTGGAAAGACTGCAGAGCGACGACGGTAGCTGTGGGACCATGGAATGGATACCTGCTGTCTTGGCAAGGAACGTGGGTATTATGTACACCATCAGTGTCAATGACCAGGATTTAATGGACTCGCTCACTGGCTCGGATAAGGTTGCTGCTTTTTTGACCCAAGATATAGACGAGCAATTCAGTGCTCCTAAAGAATCGGAGGAGGGAGGAGAAGCGCCAAGATCATCACTGCACCTCAATCGCAAGCATCAGGTTTCGCGAGCGATGTGCCAGTCTGTCGTCAAGAAACACCACACCGCTGTAGCGTTTGAAGTGTTTCCAAACGACCTTGTTAACGATATTGTGGCAAAATTTCTCGCCGCCTCGAGTTGCAAGATTCCAAAGTGTGAAACTCCGTCTTCTGCGGCGAATAAACTATTACAGCCAATCGGGGCGAGCGGGGCCTCCTCATCGCCGAGAAGATCAGGGTATGACTCGGGCTCCATCCTACTTTCGAAATCGCAATCAGAAGCTATTTGTACAAAGTTTGCCGAACTTCGCTGCGTCTCGGTTCTGTTCGAAACATTGAGAGCAGTTGTCCTGGCTGCACAGCTACGATATGATATTAATAACCTCATTGAAGAGTGCACCAGCGAGGCGGTGAACTCTGCGGAGGATATCTTTGAGAGGGTAATTCAATTCCTTGCAAGAGGCAACTACCCGACCTCACGGTCCATTCACAAGGCTTGGGATCGTGTAAAGACCGATGACCAGCTTTCCTCCAACTACAAGCAGCCTTTACCACCCAAGGACGAGGCCGAGCAGAGACGGGAAATTATCTCCGCTTTGCAAGGTAACACAGATTGTCCAATACTTGTGGCAGACAGCGATGGCGGGGAAGAGGATGATGCATATGATGACGACGAATTTGAGGAGGAAGGCAGTCCGACAACGAAAGGTGTCCAGAAGGGTTCCACAAAGGGTCGACCTCTGCCAGAGGAGTTTGCAAAGGTGGAGCAGCTGCCAATCTATTTACTTGGTGGCGTGAAGGCCGAACCGTTGGGAGACTGGCTGATGCGCGCCATTGGCTTTCTTTGCTCGGCAAGGTACGGGCTCAGTCTTGAGGAGGTAAATCTGGCGTTGTCTTGCGCAGACGAACTAGAGGAGAAGGCGCGCGATTGTGAGGAGGAAGATGACCACTACAACGACGAAGTTTTTCTTTCCCCTCAGCTGGGCTTGGAGAGTAGAATGGAGGGCAGCGATGAGCTTTCTCAGGAAGAGCCGATATCAAACAACGGCGCACCGCCCGCGAAAAAAGACCTTAAAGCCCTAGCAGAAAATTCTTTCGAGGAGTGGCTTTTCAATGACTCTATTGTTTCAAGTCAGTCGGAAAAAGGAGAGAGCAGTAGATCTGGCTCTGCAATTCCCGCACGCGTACCTGCAGAAGTTTCAGAGTCTCTAAGCAAAGTGCTCGGCCATTATGGCAGATGCTCATACAAAGGAGTCCTCAGCATCCCCCCAATGTTTAGTTCGCTACGTGTCGCCATTTTTAAGTCCATTCTTCTCCGCGAAGCATACTCCCCGAGCAAGAAGGCGACTGTATTGCTTGGCGAAATTTTGGAGAAGGATCGGCAGGAGCTTGTGGAGGCGCGCATGAATTCGCTGGAAAAACTGAAGTCGCACATGCGTGCTGCATCGCCTCGGCGAAAGCGGGAGGAGAAGTCCGTTGATAGTCTTGTGGAGTCTAGCACGTTATCGAAAGAACCAGCGTGGGTTGTGGACACGGTCAGATTTGAGAAGAAGAACTTGCCCTCGCGTTGGAGGCTGGTACTTGTCCGCGTCTTCTCACTAAGCAAGCTCGGAGCCCGTAAAGCCGAGGAGTACCCGTGGCTCCTTGAAGCAAACGGACGTTGGGCATCCCTGCTCTCCTGTATTGTCGACATCGAGACATTCTCTTTGTTGTGGAACGATGCGGCAGTGTTCCGTTTCGACTTGCTCCGATATTGGAGAAGACTGTCATGCACGGCAAAGTCCCGAGAAGCGGGTCCATCTGATTACATTATCTCGCAGGAGGTTCATTTAGAAGAAAGCGATATCCTTGACGACCACTTGGATCACACGGTGTCTAACAGAGCAAGGACCGAGCTGGACGACCCTGCTTTGCATCCCCTTTTAAAATATGATCCTGTTGACGAGTACATCAAGGCATCGGAAGACTTCTTATTACTGGCGGATCCCAAGACCAGTAAAAGTGGCCACGATCCGGTGCAAGCACTGAAGCTCTGTGGTTCCTTGTCAATTGCTTTGTGTGATTTCTTCTGGGAATTTGGCGAGTTTGAGCACCTCGCGCCGCTATACTTACATCCCTCCATCCCCGAGGAAGAGATGGAAACCATCAAAGTGAGATTGCCGCATCGATCTATTTCAAATGTTCGAGCTCACAACCGAGAAGGGCTTCATCTGCACCTAAATTCGACGGACTTGATTTTGCAACAATTGTCCGAGCAACGCGAGGAGATGATGCTGGAGCAGCGTATGTCTCAGCGACAAGTTGCGGCCGCCAAGTTGGAAGAAGATGAATCTCTGAAGCGGTCCATCCGGCGCTCGAGGTCAAGGTACATGAGCCTTTTGCTTCGACAGCAGAGAGACATGGAGAACAAGTCCATGGAGGAGAGGAAAATGCATGGACTAATTTTTGACGGAAACAAGGACGGCGAAAACTTTTACTCCTACCAGCGCTGGGTGTGGGTTCAATTTCCTGCGATGGCGCTTCTGCATGCTTCAACGGTTCGTATAATGACGAATCAGGAGCGATCAAAAAGCATTGTCCTTCCTCAAATGAAGTCGTCAAAGCTAGAGGAAAAATTCAAGCCGCGGAGCAAGAGGATTGAGTCTTCGATTGTCATTCGTAAGAAAAGGGGCACCGTCGACTTTTGGTCTCGAAAAAAGCAAGACCCCGCGCTGGAGCGGCCCAGAAGGCTAAAAGGCATGAATGAACCAAGTGTAGACGATCTGGAGGGTTCAATCGAGGGTTGTGAGGATGTAGCCCCCAACGAAACCTCCATTGACGACCAGGACAGGACCGAAAGCGACGGGGACGGGGTCGGCCCAGAACTCTTGGAGGCTCCAGTGGTAAATATTGGCAAGGCGCGCTCTTTGGCGAAAGTTGAATCTGACCCCACCCTCTTAAAGCGCGGAGTCGGCCCTTTTTTGCGAGACATTCCTCGTTTACCCAAAAACGCTGTTCCATTCTCATCACCGACTCATCGCACGCTGAACAAGGGAACCAAGTTTCCAAGTTTTGATGGCGCGATACAGCAGTCCTCCTCTCAAGAATTGCTCAACATATTTCATGGCGGGATCCTCGACAATCAAACGATCCAGGAAACCTTCAAGACAGTAGCTCTCAACAACAACCATTCCAGTGGCGCAGCGTTTCTGGCCAGCAATCTTCCAGCACATTTGCAGAGCTATCCCACCACAGAACAAGAGGCGCGAGTAGCAGAAATAAACGGCATGTTAGCTTCGTTTCGCAAAGAGCTGGACTCGCTGCGGTTTACAGCAGATTCAAAGGAGGAGGAACTCGATGGACTCATGCAGCAGGTGCACGAACGAAACGTGCAGGATGAATACACAAGAAACAGTATGAACAGCGGAGAGGGGGTCCTTGCTGACCTTGCTCTAAAGCTTGATGCGCTGCAGGAAGATATTGGAAGGAGCGAGCACACCAATCGATTTTTGCTTCGAGTGCTTGAGGTATGTGAAGCGTACCCTGCACGAGTTGAAAAGCACATCATGCAACTGGAAGAACGACTGACCAGCCTCCGTGATGACCAGCTTTCTTTGCGTAAGGATCTGGAAGAGGTGGTCTCGTTTTGTCAGAAAATGCGAAACGAGCAAAAGCCTCGCTTGGAAGCAGAGTTTGAGAGGCGCAAAGAAATGCATCGCCAAGTAGTTGACAAGCTAGAGCGCTGGCAAGCAGACGAAACAGCTCGATTGGCAGACCTCGAAGCTCGCGCACAGAATCGCGAGACAATCGCGCAACAAGTTCAAAGTCAGACGCTGCAGCTGGAGCAAGTCCATCGCGGCTGGGACCGACCTCATCGACAGATGCTGTACAACCAAGTGTTGGGGGAAGAACTTGCTCCGCAACTCGAGCAGCTCAATCAGAAGACTCTGTATCGTCGCCTGGTGAAGGTTGCCAAAGCCAAGACGTGTGCTGCTATTTGTGCGAGCTACGCGTCGCTCCCTTCTCGCCGCGAAGGCCTTGAAGCTGATTTGGAAAAAGCTACGAAATCGGCGTCTGAACTGCGTGCAAAACTCTCTGCACTTAAAAAGACCCGTGACTCATTGATGCCAGCCGCAGCAAAAGGTCGCTCGAAATCCCCTTCGTCTCGAAACTTTCCGATGGCAAACAAGCTGTCTGAAAAGTGCGCGATAGCAGAAGCTCGTCTCAAATCTGCTACTGCCGATGTGGCTGCTGTACGTCTTCTCGCGCAGAGTTTGCTCAATGCTCTCCCTTCAGCTGGTGCCACAAGTCTTGCGGAAGCAACCGCCACTCTGCGTCGCGTTCGGCATATCCTACTCAAGTCCCAAGAAGATTCAATCGTCAACTCGAACTCGACATCCTCGACCAGCCTCACATCGGAGCCTGCATCTGTGAGTGCAACGAGTGCTTATGCGCCGGTGAAACACTATCATCATCAACCCCATGTGGAGGAGGAGTCTGCCGAGCAGATTCAGCGCCGCAAGTTTCTTTTCGGCCACGGTCCTCGCAACGCGCCGCAGCCCGTGGTTCCGATCCCGCGTCGAATTACTCGCAGTTCCCAAAGGTGAATCACTCTTCGCCTAATTTTTATAAATCAGCCACTCAATGGCCAATCGCGAGCGTGTCCGGCGGAACCTCAAGCGGCAATTGAAAGTTATGACAGGCTGTGGAAGTGAGGAACATCGTAGTTCTATCGGGAAAAAAAGATTAATCCATCCTTGCGAACTCGAACAACTCTAAAACCTCAATTCTGAATTCTAAATTCTTACTTCCGCCATTCTTTGGGGCACGAGATCCTCTCGATCGAGCAGCACAGGGCAGAAGGTTGCCAACGTCATGTGCGCCACTTCATTCATCGCTTCCCGCGTTCGAATACGACGCTTCCAAAGCTATCCATGCTTCCAATGATCACTTCCCTTCTTTGCTTTCTATTCTCTTTAATCTGTTTCTCTTTCTTTCTCTTCTTTTTCCACTCACTGTCAATGTTCATTGAACAATTACATCATTTCAGAATTCAGAATTCAGAATTCAGAATTCAGAATTTCAGAACACCATTTCATCCGAGTTCAACTCCAACTCTGCTCTTTAATGTTGCGGGACACTGGAGTGATGACTGTTATGACGCTCCCTTCCGAAAGTACCTAAATGTACCTAAGCTCGCATTTTGTGTTTTCTGAGAGGTCCTCACAGTCAATCAATCGACAGTAAGTAAGTGAAGGGCGGCCGTCATCGAAGCCATGGAGACGCCAAACGACGTCAAAAGATGCCAGAAGACGCAGGCAGTGGAACATAGGGAAAGGCCAAAGCGAAAGCGTGCGGGTGAAAGCTGAGAAAGAGCGCCACAAGTCTCAGGCTGGTATCCGGCTGCAGCGCAAGCACTCGCGGTGCCTGTGCAAAGGTCGGGAAGGCGTGAGCGGCAGCTGGAGCGGCCGGCATGCAAGGGCTTTGTAAATTGTGGCTAGCGGCATGCGTGGCACTCCGTTTCGCGTTTGCAGCGGCAGAGGAGTACGTGGGGTACGATGCCGAGGTTTCAGCTCTACGGGAAGCCGTGGAAACTGTAAATGCAATGCGATCTAGCGGCGAGTTTGGTGATGAAAATCAGCGCGCCAGGTTGTTTGTGGATCTAGCAAGGGAAGGGGCAAAGCTGCATGACGCGGTTGCTAGGGGCCAAGGACCTCATGAATTGAGACGCGTTGCCCGCGACGCTTTCGAGGCAGCTCTGTGGCTTAGCAGAGGGGTGCCTCTTGATCCGCATGTACTCGACGTGAAGATTAAATTTGCACAGAGTCTTGCTGTAGATCGCGAGTCAGCCAAACGCGCCTCTTTGATCTTCGCGAATCTCATCGAAACACAACGTTTTGACGAGAGGCGGCTGGCGGGGCTACGATCGGAGCGTGCCACCGCCTTGTCGCATGCTGGTGACGAGCAAGGAGCCATTCGTTCATCTTGGGCGGCGGCGATGGTACCGAGCAGCTCGGACAGTGACGATCTTACGGGTAGGCAGAGTGCCTTTCACAAACTGTCGCTTTGGAGGCGCGAAAAAGTTGAAGAAGCGCTTGCATTCGTGCCACAGAGTAGTGATGCATTTGAAAACGGGTACGATCCCATGGCCGACTCGGGGTTTTGCGAAGCGAGCGAAACCGTGGCTTTGTATGAGTCTTTTCTACAGAGCTTAAGGCAAATCGGCGAAAAGCTAATTGTCAGACCTGGGACGCTTGTCTATGATGATTGTCTTATTTTCTATGCCCTATTCAACGTGCTTGACCGCGAAGCAAGAAAAGCTCCAAGTGGGTCGAAGGAACAAAAGTCTCTTCTCGAAGAAGCGTGGAGGTACCTTACCATTGGATCCAGAGAAGCGAGAAGGCACGAATATTTCGACCTCACATATTTCAAGGAGCAGCATGAGCTTGTCAGAGATATCTTCACGCCACAGCTGGCTGCAAATGTGAGAGGATTGGGAATTGGCTATGTCCATCCGAGAGGATCGCGGCTAGTACTGGTTGTTGGATTGCCGCGAAGTGGCTCGACCCTTCTGGAGCACATGCTCACCGCACATTCCCACGTCGTCGGACTCGGTGAAGAGTCTGATCTGACCTTCTTTTTGCATGGCTTCCGCGAGCGTCTTTTGCAGCTAGCGACCCGAGGTGACGCAATGTCGCTCCGTAAGTGGCTAAAATCAGAAGGCGACAAACTTTTTGAGAAGATGGCCCAACACAGCGCGAACGCGCCTCGAGGCAGTGTCGTATACGTTGATAAGATGCTTCTGCATTATAAGACCCTCGGAATGGTACACATTGCTTTTCCAGATGCTAAGTTCATTCACGTTTACAGAAGGAGTGTCGAGGCGCACGTATTTTCACTTTTTCGAAGGCTTTTCGATCTTTCTTTCGCACCATGGAGTTACAAGTTCGAAGATCTACTGAGTGTATACAGCGTGTATCAGGAGCAAGTCAAGTACTGGCGCAAAACTCTGCCTGCGAACGTTTTCAAAGACGTAGCTTACGAAGATTTTGTGGAGGATGTGCCAGGCATGGCAAAAGAGATCACAAGCTTTCTCAATTTAGATTTTGAAGAGGACATGCAAAAGTTTACTACAGCGGAAAAGAATAAGCATAAAATTGTGCTCACGCAGTCGGCCGGACAGATTACCGAAGATGTAACTGGTGCATTTATTACGTCTTGGAAACTTTACGAGAGCCATATTCTACCGTTCTTCGATAATCATTCGGCAATTGAACACGACGAGCTTTAGGCTCCATTGGGTGCTCCATTTCGAACTAGACGGACGCGAGCCCAGAGTTCACAGATAAGGAAAAGTTTTGGGATTTAAGAATTCAACACCAATAGTCTATTATTCTCCGGACGCCTTTAAAGTCATGAGTTACGTATTACATCTTTAAAACCGCTTCAAGCATAGGCCTCTCTTAAGCTTCTCTGCTTCACGGAAGTAGCAACAATAATTTGTTGTATTCGTGTTCCTGACAGGCACAACAAGACCTTCCTAAGCTGTCTTGGCACACGAGCCATCCATGGTCTGAACCTGAGACACTAGCTCCTTGACAAGTGGGCTCAGGTACTCGTAACCTTTTCCGTCCGGAACCAATCCTGGAGTAAGGCGAGGAAAGAGTTGCTTCTTGAGGTCATCAAGAAGAGCTTCATAAAAGGCACACTTGCGCTCCATCGCTTCCAATTCAGAGTCATTTGTCCCTGCTCCTTGCACAACGTGCTTTTGTACATACACGCCAGGGAAGACGCCAATCACGCCGGCGCTATTCTTGCCAAACCACCAGCCGTCGTCTTCCATCTCCATCACCTCCACACTTTCTCCACGAATCAGGGCGATCTCTCCGTCCTCGACTGGCTCGTAGTCGAATAGCACAGTCGCGCTGCAGATTGGTTTTTTCATCTGCAAATGAGCATTAAAATTGGTTCCACTTCGGCCGGCCGCTGTGGAAAAACTATTGTTCTCGGAGTTTGTGCCGTCGCTCCCAGATCTCGATTTGTAACTTTGTTCCCCAAAATCAACTGTTTGTGCAAGGCTTAAAAGTGGCGCAGGAAGCTCTGCGTCGTCAGTTTCGCTGCATGCAGCCGAGGTTACGGGATCAGTTTCCCTACCATCGACTGCGACGTTGGAACTTTCCGCAATAGCCCTTAGTCCAAATGAGCTCGTCGCCTTCGGGGATTCATCTTCGCTCACGCTCTGTGCGTCCTGATCTTGATTGCTCTCTGAGTGCGCCTCGGTTGCGGGAGAGCTCTCTCCAAACTCTAATTTCGACTCGTCGAGAATTGTAAGAGCTGGGTCTGCGCTGTCCTCTGCGTCATTGTGCAGTTGCTGAGACAACCCTTTCTTCAGGAGAGCACGTTTCCTCGAACGGCTGTCAAAAAGAACATCCGCCTTTTCGATCATGTACTCCATAGCCTCAATGACCGCGTCTGCGGCTGCCAAGAGCTCAAAGTTGGAGGTCAACTCTTCTTCGCTCAAAGTTTCGTCGCTAAGCATACCAATCTTTGGGAGAAGAACCAGAGGCGCAAAAATGTACGCAAGCTCATCCTTTGGTGTGGGAAGACGTTTAAGGCACTGGCAAAGCCCCTCCAGGATGTCGAGGCTGCTTTGCTGAGAGAACCGCTCCAGCGTTGCACCCATCTCTTCCACCTTTTCATCATCTCTTTCGTCAAAGTACTCGGCATACTTTGAGCACGAGTTCAGAATGAGCTGGCACACTTTTCCTGGAATAAGAGGTTCCGGGCTGCACATCAATGCAAGCCTTACCACCGATCCAAGCTGCAGCAAGCAAAATAAGTTCATCAATCGGTTAGACACGGAACCCTTCTTTGGTGCTTCACGAGACCTCTTCAACTTACTGTAGCGCATGTGTACTTTTGCAGGCTTTTCACCAGAGACAGCGTGTCGTCATTTGCCATGGCCTCCACCAGATTGAGCGCTGCTTCCTTGGTGTCTGTGCACAAGGCGCTCGAAGTCAAAAAGGATATGTCATTTGGCTCCGCGTTTGCCTCGACGTGGGCCAGAATGACACGAAGGCGACCGAGCAAGACCTCCACCTCGCTGGGGCACAAGAAGAGACTGTCTTCGGAATCGAGCAGGGTCTTCTTGTTCTTCTTCTTCAACGTCTTATTTCGCACACTCGCCCAGATACCCCGACTGATTTTCGGTCGGCTCGACATCCCGCACGCTTTATGCTCCTGAATACCGAAGGCGTTCCCCGCTGTTTCGCTTGATTCACGCACGAGGGCACGTACACCCGTCAACAACACTTCCTGCACGTCGCGCTTCGTGGCCGGGCTGCAGCACAGACAGATGGCAGCGTTGACAGTGTGATGCTTGCCTTCTTGCGTTTCCTTCCTTGTCTGGAAATCAGTGCAGTAATTTCGCCACCTTGTGTGGTCGAGCAGTTTGTAGCCGTAAATAGCTAGCTAGGTAAGCTGACTTTCTTCGCTTTGAGTGCTGAGGTCGCCAACGTTTACCTACTTTCGTCGTTTACTGAGCATGTGCAATACTCTTTTGGCTCTCTTTTGATGCTACTTGTCCGAGTGGAACAAAATCCTCTGCCGGTTTTCCACCACGGTACATCAGCCGACTTGCCGTAGCATCTATTCTGAGTAAATTTCCAAGTAGCATCGCAACCGGTAGAATTTGGCCCGTGGAAACTTTCCTCGTCTCATCCATTCCCGCGGCCAATGATCGATCTCCTTCCAGCGATTTTGCACATTCAACCATCGCAATCCGAATTCCCCATCCTCATCGAATGCATTCTCTGAGTTGGGGCCCCAACACGCAATGCCTCGCGCGCGGCATTAATTGTAAATATGAAAAGCAATTTTCCGCAAGATACGAGAGTAGCGATGGAAGGGCGGGACGAGAAGTTATTGTGAGCTCTTCATCCTTCGTTTCCCATCAATCATATTGACCATGATCTCTACTCTTTCACACGCGACTTGAACTCCTCGGGCTCTGACGTTCCAACAATCAAATTAGTTCGCACTACATCGCGATCTATCTTTTTATAGCTGCATGATCGCTCCTTTTTCTCTTTTTCCTGCCTCAAGTCGGTCAAATTATCCTACTCAAACGTCTCCCACGACCTTGAAATTTACACAACTCACTCACTCTCTCTCCGCCAATACTATCGTATCATCTATCTCATCCGCTAATCTACAACCGCCCCTTTACCGGACACAATACTTGAACTCCCTTGGAAGTAGAGACTCAGGACGAACAAAAGCGAGCAAATTGAAGGAACCGGGGCCCGAGAGAACGATAACGAGCATCGAAGAGAACCATAGCTCCACCAGCCAAATTCATTCCTCGTCTGTCTCCTCAGGACCTCAGGAGCAAGCTTTAAAATTATTATGTTAATTACCAAACACATGTTCTCTGCAGAGTGTCCTCGAGGACCAAAAAAAGAAGCTACAAAAGGTGTAAGGTGTGAGGTGTGAGGTGTTTTACGTATCCGCCTTTCGTTCGTCACTTTACTTGCGGTCAGCGGTGTGAATAAGCAGAAAACTTGACAAAAAGACGAGCCATCATGCTGCTGCGAATGGGGGCGTCCGCGCAGGTGCGCAGGAAGGTGCACGCGCGTTTGAGCGTGTACGCTCGCGGCATGAGCACGGTGGAGGATGTGGAGAGCAGGAGGGCGCGGATCAAACAGGAAAAGGTGCCTCTGCGGGCGTTCATGCCGAAGAAGCTGGTGCACGGGAAGCAGGAGGCGCGGGGAAGTCCAGGTCTGATCGAGCCAATTGATGCGATGAGCGAGTCGGCGGAGCAGGCCAAGGAGTGGGCCGTGGATAGGACTTACTTTGTGGAAACGCTGGGGTGTCAGATGAACGTGGCGGACAGCGAGATCGTGGGGTCTATTCTGGAAGGCGTGGGCTACTCGCCAGCTGAGTCCATGGACTCCTCGGATGTGGTGCTGGTGAATACATGTGCGATCCGCGAGAACGCAGAGTCAAAGGCCATTCAAAGGCTGCAAACCCTGCGCAAGCACCGGCCGAAGGGGCAGCAGATCGGGGTCTTGGGTTGTATGGCGGAGAGAATGAAGGAGCGTCTGCTGGAGGATGGCCTGGTGAATGTGGTTGCCGGCCCTGATGCGTACCGTGATTTGCCAAATCTTCTCAGTATCGCTCGCGGTGATGAGCGCGCTATGAATGTTCAACTGTCGGTGGAGGAGACGTACGCTGATATCTCTCCGGTGCGGTACGTGGACAACTGGATGGCGTATATTTCTATTACTCGCGGCTGCAACAATATGTGCTCGTACTGCATTGTTCCGTTCACCCGCGGTAGGGAACGCAGTCGCAGCGCCCGGTCCATTGTTGGCGAAGTGGAGCAAATATCAAAGCTCGGACTCGCGAAGGAAGTCACTTTGCTAGGTCAGAACGTAAATTCCTATTACGACAAGTCGGAATCGTCTGGAGAGGACGATACCTATTCTGTGGCATCTGGGTTCTCAGACTTGTACAAAGCTCGCCGAGGAGACGGGGTTAGGTTTGCGGAGCTTCTTGATCGCGTGGCCAGCGTAGATAAATCCATTCGAGTTCGTTTCACCAGCCCGCATCCGAAAGATTTCACTGACGATGTACTGGAAGTAATCGCAAAGCACGACAACATTTGCAATGGTCTTCACCTCCCCGTGCAGAGCGGAAGTGACGCCGTCTTAAAGAGCATGCGGCGTGGATACACCAGGCAGGCGTATCTGGATCTCGTCAAACGCGCGAGAAGTATCATCGGCCAAGATCTTGAGTTCACTTCGGACATTATCGCCGGCTTTTGTGGCGAGACCGAGGAAGACCACCAGCAAACACTAGCAATCATGGATGAGGTTTACTACACCCAAGCGTTCATGTTTGCGTACTCTGAGCGCGAAAGAACTCATGCGTACCACAAGCTTACAGATGATGTGCCTCAAGATGTCAAGATGAGGCGACTCGCGGAGGTGGTGGCAACGTACAACAAGAGGGCAGCTGCGGAAGCCCCCAAGCAAGTTGGGAAGGAACATATCGTTCTTATCGAGAGCCCGTCTCGCCGCAACCCTAACGAAATGCAGGGCAAAACAAACGGGGTGAGAAGATGTGTTGTCGTGGGTGCTACGCCGGAGAAGTGCCCACCTGGTACCTACGTTCGTGTCAAGGTCATCGAAGCGACCAAGGCCACTCTCAAAGGCGAGATCATCGAAATCGTCCAGCACCCATGAAGCAAATTGCAGGATTCGAAAAGCATGCTGGTGGATTGCAACAATCAGAATTCAGCAGATATAGAGCTCAATTTTTGTCACGTCATATACTAATGCTTACTACACATGACCGTCGTGAAACGCATCCCCGAGTCGGCTTAGCTCCCTGGGGCCACCTTCGCCTTCGCGGGCTCAATGCTAAACGACAGTTTTTCCCAGGTCGGCAGGCCTATCTTACTCTCGCTCGCAATATAACGAAGTGCGATTGTTGTCGACACTCCACCGACCACGCGGGTGATGTACGAAGCGTTCATGGCTCTGAGCCCGAGATACGTTCCTGCACCAACCAGTGCTATAGGTATCGAATCGAATCGTTGGTGAAAAATTTACAAGTGTAGATACAATAGTGTCAAGATCAACGTCATGTCAGTGGTTTCCCTTCAAAGTCTGTCCAAATCCGCCCCCTAACGTACCTGTCGTTGCGTATAAGTCACTCTTTGAGTGCAGAATTCGTCCGTTGCTGTTGCGGTCATTTGGGAGGCCACAAAGAACGTCTCGGGTGAGTCCCCCGAAGGTTGCAGTAACCATGCCGCACACCGCAGCTATTGTTGGATGAACGCACATTCGGATGCCGTTTTGCGCTCCGATGCAAGCGAACGCGCCGACCCCGATGGCGTCTCCGAGCCACATGGCCGAGCCTTCTCCGCCCCCAGTCTCTTTAATAACGTTTCCTTCAGGTAGCTCCGGCCACAGCCAGAATGCAAGAAATGCAGCTCCGCTAGCCATCAATAAGTATTCGTACTCTTCAATCCAGAAAGGTTGTTTGTGGAGCATGATGGCGTCTCGAAATGTGCCGCCACCAATGGCAGTGATTGTTCCGATTATAGTCGCTCCAAGAACATCCATTCCTGCGCTCGCAGCGGTCACAGAGCCGGACACCGCAAAAACAACTGTGCCAAAGTAGTCGGCACCCCGCAAAACACCTTTTGCGCTGCTCAATTCCGGGAACCTCGTCAGGCCATCGGACACCTCGCCCACCTGGGCAGGCTTAAAGTCTCCCAGCTTCGGGTACCCAACTGCACCTTCCTCTCCCTTAACTCGTTTGCCGGTGTTTGTGCACATCAAGCGAGGCCTATCCTTTCCCGCCCGGCTTGCCGTCTTCACCGCGGCCCACGCGCCTGCTCGAACCGCTTTCGAGCCCTGCATCCCAGGATCTCCGCACACAAGTTCTCCACCCCTTCCGATGAGTGCCTTCTCTTTTCCTCTTTCAGTTCAGCCTATTCTTCCAAACTCGGCCTCTTTGCTCGCTTTCGAACTTCCTTACCTCTTCCTCCGCGCTTGCGCCTCGAACCGGTTGCTTTGTTTGACACTCTGACTTGTGACCAAAACATAACTCATACAAAAGCAATCAAATCAATCAATCAACTCACTGTCAATCAAATCAAAACTTCATTCATTTCATTCACTCACTCACTCATCCTCCACCCGCCTCGTATGTGTACCACTTTGTTAGTAGGCACAAGTAACATACTTTGTGGAATAACTAATTTGATGTGGTGTTATGTGTGAGAGGCAATAACCAACTTTGGCTTGTTACTAAGTTTTCCTCGATGCACCACGAGCATGTGCTGGCTATTGGTACTCACTGTGAGCGAAGTAAGCATTCCAGCCCAACGTACTACTGCAATCGTGTAGCTAACAGTAGTCACTACCGTGAATTGTTTCGTTAAGGTGATGGTGTTACGTGCTGATTCGTGTGTCATTAATAATGTAACGCAAACTGTTAACAAACATGCGTCACAGAAGCGTAATCGTGATGCTTTGTATTCGGTGAACCTCGTCCTGCTAATCCTTTTCTCTATTGACCGATATCGTCCGTAGCCTGAGTGTTATTGATGCTCCAGTAAGGCTTTGGCATGTATCCGCTACCACCTCCGCTATTAAATGATTAGCCGTTGAGAGTAGGAGTGCATGGGAAGTGCGCTATCCTGCTACTAGCTATGTATCTATGAATGTGATAGTCTGCGATAGTTGTGATTGTTTGTGAGAGGAGAGAAGCGCAGAGAGAGAGAGAGAGAGAGACACAACAGCAAAGGCACGATCCGCGAGAGGTGCATAGCTCACGGGACACGGGTCGCGAGGATCGCGCGAACGAAGCGGACATCGCGCAGTATCCACGCGGACAGAACACGGTGTACGCGTATTAGCTCTGTCGGTGGTATTGGAAAGAAAGAAAGAGAGAAAAAGAGAGAGAGGAGTTGGGGATCGTTTGTGGCAGTTGGTGAGGCATAGCGGACGAGATGGTGACTCTAAGCGGTAAGCCAGGGAACTTGGCGACGTTTAACATTGCGGACGGATACGTGGAGGCGGTGCTGCGTGGGTACAGAAGCGGATTCCTCACGGACGCCGAGTACAGAAGCGTGCTGCAGTGTGAGAATCTTTCGGACGTCAAGCTCAACTTGCAGGAGACTGACTACGGAAATTTTCTCCAGGAGGCGTCGCAACTGTCGCCTTCCATTATCCGCGAAAAGGCGCTGGAGAAGCTGGTGCTGGAGTTTGATTACCTTCGCGCGAACGCAGACGAGCCTCTGTCACAATTTTTGGATTTCATCACGTACGACTACATGATCGACAATGTGATGCTCATCTTGAAGGCCACATTGAACAACCCAAACGTGGACATCCACGCGCTCGTGAAACAGGCACACCCCATGGGGCAGTTTCAAGACAGCGTTCTCAAGAGCATCTGCGCATTTACCAATAACCCAAAGGGTTACGCGGAGCTGTACCAGTCTGTTCTTATTGACACTCCGATTGGCAAGTACTTTGCCAAGTTTTTGCAGGAGGAGTCTGCAAAATCAGCTTCTGGAGCAGCAGAGGTTCAAAGTCTCTTGAACGAGATGCCGACGACAAAGCTAGAGAGCTCTCTTCGCAAACTCTACCTTGAGGACTTTGCCAATTTTTGCGATGAGATCGGGGGCGAGACAGCCACCCTCATGACGGACCTCATCAAAGCACGTGCAGACGCGGCAGCGATCAATATTACACTCAATTCCTTCGGCACACCTCTCAACGACCCGAATCTGAGAATCTCTGAGCGCAAGCCTTTGTATCCATCCATGGGTTTTCTGTACCCGGAAGGAACCGACCGCTTGACTCACGTTGGAGACGAATCTGAGCTCGCAACTATCTTGCGCACTTACCCAGTTTATCGGTCTATCTTTGACAAGCACCAGCGGGGGGACAAGACCATTGATGACGCTTTCTATGAGCGTGAGGTCGAGATGAACGAAATGGCATTCGAGAGCCAGTTCAACTACGCTGGCTTCTACTCTTACATTCGGCTCAAAGAGCAAGAAATCAGAAACCTTGTTTGGATTTGCGAATGCATTGTTCAGCGTCAGAAAGACCGCACTGGAGACCACTTTGTTCCAATCTTCTCTCGTGAAGCCGCTTTCAGGAACAGAAACAACAACTAAGCCCATTGTTCTTTACTTGCCTATTCTCTTTTCGCTTCCCTTGACCGTTTGTTTGAATTTTAATAATCACTTTGGCCTTGGCTTCAAGCACGCATGATTGTTCACCTTATGAATGTGCTTTCCTTTTTTTACACACTCAAGTTGTGGACCAAACCATTGCTTGCGCTTGATAAGCTGATCCTTGTCTGAAGAGGAGCAAACAAATAAAATTACATGTCATTTTACGAAGGAAAAAATACACAATACAGTCATAGGTTGTTGCATGTTGCAATGGGTTTCAGGATCGGGTGCTGGTCGGTCTCTTAGAGAATCGCGCGAGCCAGCTGAGCAAGCTTCTTTTCGTACGTTTCCTTCTGCTCCGTGAGCTTTGTTTCGTATTCCTCAGCTTGCTTTCGCATTTCTTCTTGAAGCTCCTGACACAATTGGCGCAGGACTGCTTGGTCTTGGCCGCTGGAGGTAGGGGTAAACGTACTGAACGCTCTTCCAGACGGAGTGACGTGCCCACTTCTGGATGTCTCACCGCTGCTGCTCATTCTTCCCGAGCGCACGGAGGCATGAAGCAAGCTGTCGCTAATCATGGCCGCTTGAGCTTTGAACGAAGAGTTGTCTTCGCTGGAGCCGCCACTCGGACTCTCCATGTCGGACTCTTTCTCAGAGGAGGTGAGGCCCGATGCCGACCTGTGCATTCTGATAAAAGAATTCTTGTCGTTGGTTAAGAGAGGGTTCACGCTCAAAGGAAGCCCTTCCTTTTTGGCAGCATCCTCGTCGATCTCTCCTGCGGACGCAGAACCCCCACTTTCTCGGCGGCCCTCTTGTATGCACTGCAAGTTTACGGGCTGGTACTGTGCATGCTGCAGTCGCCTTTCCCGCTCGCTGCGAGCAATCGAAGTCATGGAGACATTGATTTCCTCAAAGGTTGGTCGTTCCTTGGGATCATCGCGCCAGCACGACTCCATTAGCTCCACCAACTCCGGACGTGCCACACGAACGCTTTCCGGAATCGATGGTCGGAAGCTTCTTTTGACAAGCTCTGGAAACGTCATATTGGTTGACTTGAAGCACTTTGGGACGTACATGCCATCTCCGATTAGCGCTTCGCACAAAATCAAGGAGAAAGCGTACACATCAATTTTCTCGTTGTATGGTTCGTCCCGATGAGCTTCTGGCGCGAGCCAAATTGGCGATCCGCGAGCTATACCTGGCAAAGATTTGACCTTGTCACCAGCACCAGAACCGTCCGCTCCAGACATCCTTGGGATCACGATTGAGACCCCAAAATCTGCGATCTTGCCAACAAAATTTTCTGAGACAAAAATGTTCGACGGCTTGAGGTCGTGATGAATTATGACGTTGTCGAGAAAATGGTGCAAGTAGCACATCCCGCGAGTCACGCCAAGAATTACCTTTTCCCTTCCAGTCTCCCAGGTGCAGTCGCTGGACGCAAAGACATCCTGCAACGTCCCGAACGAAGCGTACTCAGAGAGAATAGCGCCCCGGTTTTCCGTTGGTTCGAAGAATGCCCCATAGAAGCAAATAATATTCGGGTGCTGGAGCAGACGGAATATTCCAATCTCCTGCTGGAACGAGTCCTCTATTTGCCGACCTTTGTGTAGATTGAAGTCAAATGTTTTCACTGCCACAATCTCTCCTTTAAGGCGCGCTCGGTATACGTAGCCAAAAGTTCCTTGGCCAATAGACTCCATGATCTCCACGTCGGAGTGCGATATGGTGTTAACCTTTTTGAGGACTGGGAATCGCTGATTTGCCAAATTTTCTCCTAAAGCACCAGCAATCTCCAGCTCGTCTGAACCGCTCAGCATTGGATTTTGGTGCTCAAAGAGGATGTAATGGCGTCGCATGATAAGATCTTCTCTCCATTTGAGCATCAAGAGCGCAACGTCGATGACAAAGAGAACCCCAGTGGCATTGTACTTTGCGGATTCGTGCACAAAGTCCAAAAAGTCTGATCTATTCACCACAATCAAGAATAGGGCGAACGTGCTGATATTTGTGAAAAGCACTGACCGCATCACTTCGAAGAACATTAATCTCAAAGAGACTATCTGCGTTGTCGTGGACATTGACCCCATCAAGCAGATGGCAAGTGCCACCTCACGATACAAAGCTTCTCGATCAGAGCCATTTTTGTCGTCCGGAAGCATTAAGAGAT
Source organism: Parietichytrium sp. I65-24A (assembly GCA_012862575.1). Lineage (NCBI taxonomy): Eukaryota > Bigyra > Thraustochytrida > Thraustochytriidae > Parietichytrium > Parietichytrium sp. I65-24A. Next base: position 486,631 of record BLSF01000003.1, read on the forward strand.
TTATTCCTGTGAGGATGGAGAACATTGTAAGAAGCGGATTCATGACCGCATTCCAAATATAACCGGTTACTTGGAGATACCTTGTAAGCAGTGCGAAGAGGCAGAAGGTGGTGGAGATCAATGGAAGAATCTTCAGGGCTTCAGAACTTTCATTCTCATACTGCTGGGCAACAGTAATCGAGAGCATGACAATAAATACCGCACAATAAGCAAACAATCCCGCCCAACAGAACAACCTTGCCTTCGACGAAGCTAGCGCCGAATTCCTTTTAATATCTTGGTACCATTGCCGGTACCCTGCTTCTTGCGCGTGGTCTTGAAAGCACAAGGTCAAGCGATTCGGTTTGTACCCATTGGAAGAGAATATCAAGCCCCAATCGATCGATATCAGATCAGAGTTGCTCGAATAACTGCGCCTTTTGTCCTTGTCCAGCTTGCTCGATGACGCCACCAAGGCGTCATGAACTTTAGTCTTCACCATCACCGACCCCCCCGTGCATCCACTGCTCCTCGTCCTCCTCTATTCGCGCCGCTCTCCGCTGACTTGTCTTGCGCTCTGGCCTAGCTCCTCTACTTGCTCGCCCCGCTCGCCGGGCTTCACCTCGGCCTTGCACGCTTCTCGTGCCCAACTTGCCCGACGTGCTCGCAGTTGCTCTCGATGGATGATGGATGATGGATGATGGATGATGGATGATGGATGATGATGGTTGATGGACGGATGGATGGCCTCAGTCTTTGCCAGTGCACTCTCGCCGGATAGTATTTGTAGCCCCGCCTACGTCGGCGTAAGAGGGTCTTTGTTTTCCTTCCCTGCTTCCAGCCACAGTGAGGGGAAACGAAACGAAAAAAAACAGCAGGCCTTTCTTTCTTTCTTTCTTTCTTTCTTCTTTTGTTGTTGTTGTTTGGATTGATCGATCTAATGAAGTGAAATCGAATTTTCTGTTCTCAAGCAGCACTTTCATCCTCAGGAATCGCCCTTTCGTTCTTTTACATTTTACATTCGGTGTCATGGGAAAATAGAATTTGGTTAGATTAATTAATTCAGAATTCAGGATTCACTGTCAGGCAAAGTTACCTTTCGCAAATGTTGGACTCCTGAATTGCGAAGCTGGTACAGCGCTGCCCAGGATGGCGCATATCTTTGCCGATGACTGCGACGCTGTGACTGTGCCAAAGGGGAGCGAGCGAGTCGAAGGAGCTCAAGAGTTGTGGCGATTGGAAGTCGTTACTTTGGTCCGGGCACTTGAGTTACGAGTCGACTACGTACTGTGCACGACCACCTGGACTTATATAAATTATTCTGAGCTCTCTGAGTTGTAGCGCAACGTTGCTCGAAACCAGCTAGACCTGTCGGTGTTGAGAGTCGCTGCAATTAGCAATGCGGTTGAGCTTGTCGAATCTGGCAAGGCTAACTGGCAAGTGAATGGTACTGACAGTGAAATCGCTGTTGACTGGCGGCTTCGAGGTGACCTATACACCGACGGCGCAATTTGTCGGCGCGAGCGCGTTAATGCGCGTCTTACGCTGGCAAATTCCGGATTTTGGTGAGCAAACGCGTTTACAGTTTTCTTCCCTCTGCTGCTGAGCCTTGTGAAGCGTACCGAGAGGAACTTGGCCAGCCATGAAGCGGCCTGTGCGGCGCTGCCAGTGTGATAATTCATGGTTCTAGGACACGTTCATCACACTTCGATATGGCTGCCATTGCCTGCTGTCGTCCCTCGAGTTGAACGCTGTAAAGCCGCGAGGTTTTGGCGTTCTTCCCTATGCAGATCGAAATAGCGAGCTCGCAAGAATGCGATACTATTTTCGGGGCTTTAATCGCACATGATAAAGTGATGAACCCCCGAGTCTTTGAAAAGCAAACCTGCGAGACATTTACTCCTGATCCTCTCAAATGAGCCCGTCGGCACAGCCAATCCGCAATAATTAAGCTGTTGCATTTCGGTCGAGAAGAGCAGACAGCATCACTGGCTTTGAACATCTTCGAGCCTAATCTCCACGAAATCTGCTATCGTAAGAGAAAGAGCTCAGTTGCGTGTATGCATCGATCGGCGCAAGGACCTTGAGATGGGTGGTATCCGGGTCTTGACCATCGCCCCCACCGAAATGACAGAGAGAAAGAGAGAGAGAGAGAGAGAGATCACGAAAGAGGCTGACTCGCGATTGGACGAACTCAGACACTCGGGCTCCGAGAGAAACTTGGACTCCAGAGAACGGAACAATTAACTTGAACGGATCTTTCTTGACGAACAATATGTATTCGTTTTATTCGCTCGAGTTCTAGCAAAAATGATGTGTAGCGGAGATCACTGGGATCTGAGTGTATAGCTGATTGATGCTTCGAAGTCTGCAGAGTGAAGACGTTTCTTCTCGGTGGTGCTTTTGATTGACGTGAGAGTAGGTAGTTTTTGGGACATTAGTAAATCCAAATGTCAGGAAATGTTCCGTGGACAGTGTTGACAGCGTGAGCCAATGGGACGGATGTACACGTACAAGTGTGACACGGGTCAGCAGGAGCTAGAAACAAGGCATTCAATAGAGAATCTAATTGTGGTACTTTGACGAGTGGTCGGATTTGGACAAGTATATATTTACAGCTGATAAAAGACAATGCTTCCAAGGACTAGCCGCCTGTCGGCAGCGTGTTTCTCAGCTTGTCGGGGTGGCCGCCGCTGCCAAATTGCACGACCACGTGCAACATACTCCCATCTGGCACCTGGGCCGATTCTTCCACCTCGGTGCTTCCAAGCATCAACCTTATTCCAGACCTGGGGAGGCGTGTCGCTTCTTGAACTGCGTCGAGGATCGCAACGACAGGGACAAACCCTTCTTGTCCAGAGAAAACTTCTCCGCTAGCATTGCGAACGGTGATCAGCTTCCCATCCAAGCCCCGTACACGAATTTCTCTCCACGGTGTCGCTTGCTCGTCCCTTCGTTGCCTTTTGAACGGCGGCGCCTTCTCCTCCAAAGACAAGGCTCTTTCAAAAGCCACGGATGGCACTTTCGTGTCCCATAAGCTTCTTGCTTCGCTTGGCCGCTTTTCGCGCGACCAACTTGCCCCATCAACCATTTCACCGCTTCCTTCCCTTCCTCCACGGTAAAAAGAGTCAAACTTTCCTCCTGCTCACTTTCCTTTCTTCTCTTGGAGGCGCCGCACATACGCCAACAGAGCCTGAAGCTCGAATCCCAGTCCAGGCGAGCCCACCCGGATCCAAGCGAATCTCCACTTTATTGATAGTTTCCTCGCGAACACAGCCCAAGCATCTTTCGCGATTTCTTTAACCCTCACCGCGTGCAGCGCCGCCTGGGTTGGCCGCGCCGTCGCTTGATTGAAGACACCACAGCTTCCGCTTCTCGCACGGCACTTGGCTTGACCTGTCCCCGCAGTCGCATACGTACGTGCACTGAGCCCTCTGGTAACTGACATTGACTGACTGACAGTATCTGACTGAGGTGTGCGTCCCCAACTCGACAAAGAAAAACTAACTATGGGAACGATGAGGAGCTGCTCTCTGTTCGTGATCAAGGAGCGTTCGCTCTGTGTGTGCATCGCAGGACGAAGATTGTTTGGAGTGTTTGGAGTGTTTGGAGTGTTTGGAGTGTATCTTTTCCCGTGAGAAGGCTGCTACGCAAGTCATACTATCATACTCGAGCGACTCGAGCGCACAACAATCCCTCAAGTCGCCAGAGTGGTACCGTACAAGAGCTTCCTGATGGACCTGAGCGGTGCTGCAGCTGCGGGACGCTAGCACGGAGAAGCACGGAGAAGCAAGCCCAGCTTGGGGGAAGGAACCAAAAGTTGCTCGCGACTGACGCTCGGCCGTCTTTGAGAGACTTTGATAGGTTTTGTCGTCTTTGCCGTCTTGACGCAGAGAGGAGGAGAAGAAGAAGAAGAAGGAAGAGGACTCGTTAGCGAGTACGGGCTACAGGAGGAGACACACACACACAGAGAGAGAGAGAGAGGGCGCACGGTGTTTGTTTTGGCAGAATTGGGAGCAGGGTAAACGACTGAGAAGGTTGGCAAAGCGAGACCGCGAGCGTGTAGAGTAGCAAAGCACACAATCTAGAAAGCTGGGAAATGGCTCGCGGCGCAGTACACGAGCTGTCAAAGCTGGCGTCCGGTGTCCTAATGCATCGGCGGGACTGCGCCGTGGCGCTGTGCACGGCGCTGTTGGACAGCTCAGGTCGCGCGGATTCGGCGCAAGGAACGCGGCGACTGGCACTGGCGGGATGGGCGGTGCGAGCGCCGCAGGATGTGCAAGAGCGCCTGGCGGAAGGGCTCATCGCGCTGGCGCCGCGAGGGCTTGAGGCAGTGGTGGCCGCGAGAAGGGACCTTGTGCACTTTGCCCGGAGCGTGAAGAAAGGAGGCGATATGACTGCGAAAGCGGCGATGGACGAGTCGCATGTTAAGCGCGCGAGAGCGGCGACACTCACTGCGATCAGGCCGTTGTTCGGGGAGAGCGCTGTGAGCGTGAGCGTGCTGGGCGAGAGTAATGGGGAGGAGGTTCTTCGGGTCATGGAGGAGGCTGAAAAGGTACATCCGTTCAAGAGCCGTCAAGACCTCCTGCGCCGGTTTGGGCCAAACAGAATGTGTTTAGGTCTGTTTAGTCGTCTCTTGGAGCCGCAGATGCCGCGTGCGTATATATGCGTGGCCTTGAGGCAACAACTCTCCAGGAACATGAATGACATTTTTGGCGAAGAATCCCTCGCTCAGCCACATGACCCTTCTCCTAAAGTGGCCGTTTTCTACTCAATCAACAACTGCGACCCTGCGCTCTCGCAGCTCAATATTGGACGCATGCTCATCATGAACGGGCTGGATATGCTGCGTGCTGAATTGCCATCCGTCAAATTATTCTCAACGCTGAGCCCGGTCATCGGTTTCGCCTCATGGCTTCGTAAAGCTCATCACTCTGAGATTAGCAATGCTGTCTCGCATGAATCAGTGTCAACTATTGCAAATATTCTTGCAAGCGAAGGCTCGCAGAGTTCGCAGCATGGCAATGCAAAAGAAACCTTATTGTCAGCGCTGGAAAAACAAGAGTGGTTCAACAATCCCATCTTGACAGACGCACTGAGAGCTCCAATGCTGAGTCTTCTTAACAGTTACTTGCTTGGAGCTGAAGACGGGGTCCCGCGCTGCCCCGTAGCCAAATTCCATCTTTCCAATGGTGCGTCCGTGTTCAAATTGAATTGGATGGCTGACTTGACCAAGCTTGACGCTAGTTTTGGAATGATGGTGAACTACAGATATGACCCGGACTCAATCACAATTAACGCCAGACGGTACGGCTTGAAAAGTTTTCCGATTCCGCGCTCTGACGCGCGCTTCGATCAGGCGCGTCTTTAAAATGCCACAGAAAACTTTTTCCTACGGCCCATCCCCCCCACACCACAGTGATTATTGAGCTTTTTAGACCGTGTCGATCAGTGCAGAACTGATAGCGCGGCGCAAAGATTTACTTACGGTGAATGACGAATACGGTGTCGAACTTACACGCACAAGTTATATCAAGTAAAGAGAGTCTGCTCGCGAATAGCTGGTAGACAGCAAGACAAAAATTTTAACAAGACTTCTTCCTAATTTTTTGTAATGAATTTTTAAGAAAACATAAGTGAGTGAGTCAGTACAACAACAGTATCCCCTTTCTTCCATACACGCATATGAGATTTATTTCGCGGGTTTATGACAGTTTGAGATTCGCTTTGCGGTTTGTATCCAATAGCAATTTCGCAGCGCTTTCGAGCACGGGCCATGATTGTCCAAAAATCTAGTTCTTCACCATCCTCACAATAATCCAAACAACTCGAGACTTGAATGTCACATCCGGACGCCGAGAGGAGCTCCGTCAAAACGTTATTAATGAAACGATCTTCTGCGACCATTGCCATTGCGCAAGCCACGATCTCATTGCTCATGACATAGTCGCTGACTTGCGCGACAGAGATAAGCGACTTGGTCCTCGAGTCAAGGATTTCGCTTATTATGGTCGTTGAAAAGTCCTCCGGCGCTGGTTTGTGCTCACGAGGGCACCAGGATCGACGAATCTGATCGCGACGCTGCTCGGTTGACTGTCGCTGGAGCCTGGATATCGTTGGTCCAGTCGACGTCAGCGGCGGAGATGTCGACGTAACGTCGTCAGACACCGCTTTGCTACCTTGAAGATCAGAGCCGAACCGGAATCTACGCTTTGCATCATTTGAACTGGAATAGACGCTCTCTGCGCCAGCCCGCTCCGAGATCTTCCTTGAAACGCTCTTCTCCTCATGGTCTTCCCTTTGAGATGAAGAAACTGGCGCGTCGATGTTCTTGTCGTGTTTCCCAGTTCTGGTGCGACCAGGCTCATCGCACTCCGTTTTATCTTCTTCATGCTCATCGCGAATATTATCATCTTGGTCGTCGCTTTCATCTTCACTATTTACATCGATGTTGCCACGATGATGGATTTCTTGTGACTGGGCACCAGGGGCGCAGCAGTACTCATTTGAATTCTCGTTCACAGTAGGGGCGGCCGTGCTCTCCTCCGTGTTGGAGGGAAGCAATCTCAGTGGAAAGCGCTCAGGAATTCCGTCAGAGTAAGAGTCTGTCTCGAATCCATCTTGTCCTGATCTATCTAGGTGATACAGTTCCAAGCGCTTTTGAATGATATCACGAATTAGTAGCAGAGACGCAAGTGAACGAGAATCTGCTGTCTGCATGTTGGTCTCAAATGTTTCATCAGCAAGGATGAGGATAGAGCTAAACCGTTCCAGCGGTATACACTCCAAGTGTCGCCGAAGAACCGGATTGCCTTCCTCGTGAACAAGTTTCAGGTTACGCAACTTGCTCACATCGAGCTTGTTTGCATCCTTAAATTTTTTCAAGCGCGTTTTCACCGGAATGGTGCACATCAGGTGCAACTCACTACCTTTCGCAACCAGTCTATCCAATGAATTGATCATGTCGTCAAGATCTCTTCGCCAGCCACAGAAAAGCAGTCGTTCGGGACTGGACTTGAATTCCATTGAAAACTGTGTATGAACACTGTTCTTGGCACGTAGAGCATGCAAGCAAGGCGTTTCGTCCTTGCAAGCCTCATAAGAGTCATCGTCTTCAGCGATGACAAGGATCTCGTCACCAGGCTGGATAACGTATCCATCCGGAGGGTTCAAAATGATCGCCGGTGGCCCAGTGCCAAGCATCGAAGCGAGGGACCCTGAGCGAGTTCTTTGCATCCAGTGGCTTTTTAAAGGAGACACGCTCTCCGAGTCCACACTGTCCGTGTCGAAGCCCGCGTGCCGTCGAGACCCTTCCGATGCTGTCTCCACAAACCCGCGGCCGGCAGAGGAGCTATCGTAGCGTTCATCCCCTTGAATGACAGTTTGCAGCACTTTGTTGACAGAGGTTTGGGCAAGCCGGCGCATCTGCTCTGCAGAATCTTCAGGATCTGCAGGTTTGACACCGATGGGAATGGCTTGATCGAAACTGAAACTTGCATCCAAAAATGTTTTCCCCACGAGACCAGGCCAGGAGGCGGTGTAAAATTCGTCGCCGTCGAAACCAAGCAGTTGCTCCAAGATTTGGGCAAGCCCGGGCTGCCTCGCGCATTGAATCATGAGGCGTCCAATAATGTCGTGCGCAACAACTGTTTCCACCATCCCTTTGCCTACGAGCAGCACGAGCTCTCGATTGTCGACATCGCACATCTCTGCAACTATGTGAGCCTTGATCTGAATTCCGGTGAGGCTCATCACGATTCGCACTGCCCTCGCATCCGACTCGTCGGGATCAACATTCGGGTCGGAGAGAACAATGACAGACTTGGCTGTCTGAGCGGAAACCTTGATCAGGTCAGCCATGATGAGCGGACTGCCTGCCCGGCAGACGACTTCGGTGCCGAATAAGACTTCTGGTGTGAGCGCGCCGCTGAGTTCGACTTCCATCTCCTCCTTGGGGCGCTCCGCCAAAATGACGATTGTCCCACCCCCTTCGCTCTCGTTCGCAATGGCAATTTCCCTGATCGTGGGAATGACTTTGTCAGACCAGCCCAAAATTAGTGTGTGTCCGCTCTCGATGACCCTGCTCTTGCCCTTCTTCAGGTCATCCAGCAAATCCGACACGCCGTCGGCTATGATGCCAATCATCAGCGCGAAGATGAGCATGCCTCCCATCGTCAGCAGCAGCGCCACAATTCTCGCCGGCATGGTGGTCTCCTCCGCGTGCGTCCCAGGGTCCGCTACAAACGTCCAGCTCACCCAGAATGCCTCGCTAAACGACAGTCCTGGGTCGCCCACCACGTAGTACATCATGGACCCTACGAAAATCAGCAAATACGTGGCGATCAGCAGCGCAACAGGTTTCGCCCCGGCCCACGTACTCAGCAGATAGTCCATCCTATAGAACGCAAACTCCTTCAGCGTAAACCGCAGACCTTCGCCCTCTTCCGCGCTGCCCATCGCCACGTCCAGCTCGTGCTTTACCACCATCCCTATTCCCGCCACTACCACCGCGAACACCGCGAAATGCGCACCGGTCGCCGCGTCCCACCCGCCGCCTTCCTCCGATTCCTCCGAGAGTCCCGCGTCCCAATCGCCACCTTCCGGTCCCCCGAGCGTCCCAGTGTCCGCGCACCACTCCTTCCCCTTTCCCTGCTCTCTCAGCGCAGCTAGCTCCTCCGCCAGGGAGCCATTCTCGCGCAGCACGGCAGCGAGGGCGACTAGCGCCAGCGCTAGGCAGATTCCCAAAGCCGAGTTCATCTTTCTGGTTAGGCGATCTGCTAATCTATTAGCGTCCTTTTAGGATAGCGAGGACACCTCACTTTCCCTGCGGGGACCCCTCAGGTACAGTGTGAGCTTGAGCGCCTTACGCCGGGACACGTAACAGGATACTAGGGACCGCTGGGCGAACCCGGAGAACAAAGGAAGGAAGATTTGTTCGCCGGATGGTATCCTATCGCTTCCTATGGCCTCGACAGGGATTTGCATTATTTGCATTGCAACAAATTAAAGTTATTGTAAACCGTAAGGAACATTAGGACCGGGACCGTTGATTGATTGATTAGATTGATAAGATTGATTGATTGAGATTCGTGATCGTGAATGTGAACTTTGGCTGACTGTGAGCTAGAAAACTGTAAAATGTTGTGTTTCGCTCAGCCTGAGTCCTGGTTTACACGTGGATTTGACGGGTTCAATGTCGAACTACACGAGGACCGCTGAGCGCGAAATAGCACTGGTATCGACATCGACACCTGCTTATGATGATTGGAACCGGAGATGGCCGTGGGCAAGACAAGAGTCTGTCTGTCAATCAACCTGTCTTTCGATCGATGTGGCGACGTTTCGAGGCACTGTCCGCGTGAGAAGGAGGCTACTTGGTGTGAATGGAAACGCAAGCTGTACAAACAATCGCTTTGTCAGGGCGGATCCTGTGCAAGGTGCAACTTGTGAGTCGGTTGCGACTTGAACTTTGTATGAAAGATCAGTTGACCCTTAGCGCCACGCGTTTCGGTGAATTGTATCCTGCGTCCTCTATTCCAAAGCACTTGACCACAGCATGAATACCGGTGAGACCTGTGAGCGGCCTGGCAACTATTGAACGAGGAAACTAAGATAGAGCGTTTCGCGTCTAAAAAGCAACGTGTCGGGGTGCAAGGAGGTCCAAAAACTATTGCACGTAGCGAGGACCTTCGCCTTTTCCATCCATCCAGAATTACTCCTGGCTGTCACGACCAACCGACCACTAGCACTGCTGTAACGGTGTAAATAAGTCTAATTGCGTGTCGCACACCTAGGTCGACTCTAAGTTTAGGCTAAAGGCATACAAGTCGTTGTGGTACCACTACTAGCTAGTACAGTAATGGTAGCGCACTGGTCTCCCTAATTGGGAGGTATAGCGAATTCTGTTTCTCGAAAGCGCTAAGATTCGTGTATCAAGCCACTTAACAAGAAGGGAGATACAGGTTGCTAGTAACAAAATGAGACTTCGCCAGTCGATTGAGTAGGAGTGGGAAGGGGAAGTTGGCCTAGCGGGGAGTCACTGTCAGAGGTACCAATCCACCTGCCTGTTTGCCTTTTTACTGTCTAACGGCGGTTAAATGGCAGACTACACATTATGATTAAACAGATTAGTACTACAACTGATCCAAATTGCGCTGTGACAAGCACTACTCCGATCACTAGTATTGGTACATTTCCCTTCCCAAGATTACCAAGCACAGCGAATACTTCTACTACTCCTACCCTCCATCTACTCATGACCATATCACCGTTATCCTGCTAACAACGAGTCAAGACCTCTAGCTAAGAGTACTCGAACATATGCCATCTCCTAATCTTCAACCTAAGACCTACAACACCTTATCTGCAATACGTTATTTCTCTTTAGATCATCATTAGAGATCGTGCCGTGATGATACGTTAATTGAATCCGCTAGAGCACCGTTAATCGCAGCTAGCATCGAGCGGTGGAAGTGACTATCCTAAACTAAGTGCATAGAGAGGAAACTGTGGAGATGAAACCGCGTTCACAGATCACAGATCACAGACCACAGAGGTCTCGCAGGCGTGGTCGCCTCAGTCGCCTCTTAGCTCCAAATACTCCCGCGGCGCAGGAGGAAAAGGAGGAAAAAGGTGGAAAAAGAGGAAAAGGAGGAAGTGGAGGAAAGAAGGGCTACGCCGCCGCGCGGCCGAAGAGAGAGAGAGTGAGAGAGAGAGAGAGAGCTGTGGGGAAAAGGATAGAAGGATACGGAAGGTGGGCTTGTTGGGCTTGGTGGGTTCGTAAAGAAGAGCAGAGAAGCTGTAGAGGTTTGAGCGAGATCGTTTTTTTAAACATACGCGTAGCGTACGAAGAATCGTACGCGAGCGCAGGCCCGGGAGGAAAGGGGGGTGAGGATAAGATTATAGGGAGGGACGAAGGATAGAAAAAGGAAAAATGAGGACGGATTTGGGGCGAGATCTGAGCCTGCTGGAGAGGAAGATGATGCAGTCGGAGAGAAAGGTTCCATACTTGCAAGTGCTGATGGGATTGGGAGTTGGGTTGCTTCTCTGCGCATACTGGCTGCTGCTGTCGAGCCCCGCAACCAACGTGGACGTGACAGGGGTCCGCGGGGCGAACATAGAGAAAAAAAAATTCACCGATCTGGAGCAGGAGTTGGAGCCAGTCAAGTCGCTTCCCCTTCGCGATGTGTCGGTGAACCTTGGCGTTTGCAATCAAATCGCGATGAACTACCACACTTGTGCGAGACCGCAGCTCTTCCCGACCAAGTACGATGCCGCAACTGGCGCGATGAAGTGCGAATTTGATGTGAATCTCGGGCTAGACTACATTCCAAGCAGGGAAATTCTCGACTGCGTGGAACTGACCAAGCCTGTCAAATGGGCAATGGACGCCACAAAAATTCAAAAGAAAATCTACCGAATGCAGAACCCGTCCGACTGCAACATGCCGCAGTCGACGATGCATTTGGAGCCAGACTGGAAATTCGGCATTGACCCGAAGGGCGAGAAGACGCGGGTTCCGGGGACCGGCAAAAAGGTAGATATGGGCAAACCGAAGTGGGAGCTCATCAATTGGTTGCACCATGGGTGGGCGTACAACCTGTTTGTACTCTCTTTCAATGCGGCGAATCACTGGTACAATGGGATTCCAGTTCTCATCGGAAATTCCAAATATAGGTTTACAGACCTCAGATGTGGGAGGGGCTGGTCGTGCAACCTTTCCCCGCTTTCGAAGTGCTCTGTGAACACGGTTGATAAGGATCGTATTCTAGCTTTCGGCATTGGAGAGAGCCAAAAGACAGTAATGACCGTGGATCAGCTCTGCAAACCCTTTGGCGAGTATGAACTTGAATTTGGGCGATGTAATTGTCAGCAGGGGTTTCTTCCAGCAGCAGATTACAAGTATTTTTACTGCAAGCCATACTCTGCGTTTGATTTCACCATTGATAGGAAGAGAAGGCACAGAGACAACTACGAGAAGTCTAAGAGGCAGTCGATAGAAGGTGGCGGTGAAGTCTGGTTTGCTATCAACGCTCCTGGGGAGGAGAATCCTCACAACACATTCAACTCTATACATTTCCATACCAACGAATTGCGAAAGGAGCACGGATACTTGTGGTATCACTCCCAAGCTCTCTACTACTTGATGAAAGAGGCGCCAAAAGGAGAGAAATACAACAAAGAGCGGGAAAGACTGGGGCTAACTGAAGGAAGGTGTATTGCGATTCATGTCCGACATGGGGACGCTTGTCATGACGTGTACCAAAACCATCGTGTGTGCCTTCCATTGCGTGATTTTATCGTAGGAGCACGAAAACTAGAGGCAGAGTACGGCAAATTCGACAAGGTGTTTATCGCAACGGACGATCCCTCTGTGATCGCAGATATTCCAAAGTATTCGTCCGAGTTCAACTTTGTGTATCAAAATTTAGATAGAAACTTTTACGAAACTGGCGACCACGACGGTGTCGATGTTCGCCCGGAATTCAATACGGAGGACAAAGTGGATGAAATCACGGGGGATATTTGGCTCATGGCTCACTGCGACGCATTCGTGGGTTCATTTGCATCCTCTGTTGCGTGGGTAGCGTACGAGTACATGAGCGCGAGAAAGGGCTACTATGCTCCTTATGTCTCTGTGGACATGCCGTACGGACATGACAAGAATGTTGGTAGGTTCTATGAAGACGAGGAGTCCAGTCCAGAGCCCCAAAAGTAGGCATTGCTCTTTCTCGAGCAGAACCAGAGTGGCTAGGAGGCGTATCTCGTTCAAAAGTTTTATACCCTATTTGAGCGATAGTCTTGGGTTCATGTGTGTATCACCACGGGCACGAAGTACAGTATTTGCATTGAGAGCACTTTTGATAGCAATTGTGAAGGAAAATTGCACTGATTTCTTAATTTTCAATGAAGGTTTATTTTTCCCGTTCCCCATTCCTTCTCCTGCACAAGATATTGTAATGTATCCTCCGTACAAAGGAATAAAGATGATCCTACCCACACGCGAAAAGGGTGAAAACAAGCACTTCGACAATCAAGCGGTCGGTGAGCTAATGATGAACAAACTATAGTTTTCATTTCCTTCGGATTGTGGTTGTGAATATAATAAACATGCATTGCAAAACCGCAATCGCCCAAACATTTTAAACCATTGCTACGGTCCTCTGTCTACGATTCAAAGGGGAAGCACGCGCAGACGCTCGTGACCGGAAAGAAGCATCCGAGTCTGCCTCACTAATAAAGACACTATTGTTTCCAAAGCTGCTCCTGTGAACAATTTCAGGCATTTTAAGCGTTTGTCCTTCCCTCTCTTCCTCTCCCGACTGCTGCGAAATGAGCGCGACTTGATACTCTTGGTTCATCGACGAATACGAAGAGATAGAATCTCGTTTGAGTGGCTCCGTTACGCGCTGAGTGTGATGAATTTTCTTTTTCATTTTCGCAAGCTGTGTCTCGAGTTGCTTCGTTTTAGTTTTCATTTCGACAAACTCGCCAAACCGCGACCGCCCATTTCCCATTGTGGCCTCTTCGAGAGAGCGCTCCAGACTCTGGTAATCTACCATTAGCTTTTTGAATGCGTTACTGAGCTCCTCGTTTCGATTCGCCAATGTAATATTCTCTGTTTCTGCGAGCCTACGCTTGAGCTCTTCCTCTTTCAGGGTTTCTCTCATTGATGCAATTTCGGCTTGCAGATTCGCATTCTTGGCGTCGCGCTGGAGAATTTCAGACTCGACCGCTTGGCATTTAGAAGACAACTCTGACTTTTCTTTGCCAAGGCTGCTTACGAGAGCGTTCGCTCGGTCAAGTTCGGCTGTCACCCCCTCCATTACACCTTTGAATTTGTTGAGTGCACTGAGCGCCTTTTGGTGATCCTCCTCAAGGTCCTTGTGTTTGTCCTCCAGTGCGTCGAGTTTTGACCTGTATTCCTGCTCCGCTGAAGAAAGTTCTCCCTTCAGTTTTCTCAACTCTTCATCGTGTGCTTCTTTTGCTTGGGTGGCAACCACGCGGCCGTTCCGATACTGCTCTACTTCACGTGTTGCGAGTTCCAGCTTTCTCTCCAAGTCTGCTATTTTGGTGGTTTTCTCCTGTATCTCGAGATCCTTCTCCCTCTCCATGGACCTCCATCGCATGGCCTCTTCTTCACGGGAAGCGTTGACCATTCGCTCGACCCTGGCATCCATGAGCTCCGCCTGTTTGGTGGCCTCTGCCTCGCGATTCGTGGCCACAGCCATTACCTCCAGAATCCTCGCATGTTTCTGCTGCAAGTTGGCATACCTTTTGTACAAATCTGCAACATCCACCTCGCCAAAATAAACTTGGCCGTCTCCGTCGGTACCCATCTTGTCGCGCAAAAGACCGTGGCACTGTCCAGCTCGCCTCTCTTTCGGCCAGAGCGATTTATGATGACGGCGTGTAGTCTGCCTGCTGAGCGAGGCCGTCCTTTTGTTAAAACCCTCGAATCTACCGCAGAGTATGTGCGCCTTCCGCGACAAGAGCTCGTCGGGATCTCCAAGCCGCGACTTGCGAGGATGTTGCGCTCTTTCATTCGCCGATGGCAGGCGAAAGGGGGATGGATCTCCCACGTCACATATGTATATATATGAAGTAAACTTTCAGCTCTCTGCAACTCTTCCAAACCAACACTTGTTCTGCATGAGGCTTGGCTATCTGGCTATCCACTATCCACGAGCTATCAAAGGACACTAGCTTGCTTTGGCTCAACTTTATTGAGACGTAGAGTACGAACCTTTCGCGCACATTCGTCAACCTCATCACTTTGACAAAACCGCTCCCGACAATAAAAATTTTGTCATGTGTAAAATTATTCTGTTCTCAAAGTAACGCACCTCTGCCGCGTCTGGTAACTCGCACCACCATGTCCGTGCAGATGTTACCCACCCGCTCTCTGACGCGCTGTCGTGTATGTACAAAAATCAACCTGAGTGGCGCGGATGAAACGTGGTATGGGGTATTCATTCCGGGAGAATTGCACCAACCTGAAACCGTCACAACCCGGAAGTGTAGCAGGCACCTAAAGCAACCAGAACGAAGCCATGAACTGGACAAACGAATTTGAGACACAAAGCGGTAGGTAGCAAGCAAGAGCTGAAGAGGAGACGAAGAAGGAAGGGTTAGCTGCTGTGACCGACCGATCTCTGAGTTTGTGAAGGCTCGGCGGTGTTCAGTAGGCACTTCTTCCTCTCTGTTCGCCGTGCTCTCCCAAGTGTTGACTAGGTGAGCAAAAAGAGCTCAACATCGGCAGCAGCAACGACCTGGGATTAAGCAGGTCACTCAAAGCAGCGTCTGCGTGGACTGTACCGCACTTCACTCCGGTTGTGCGTGTCCGCGTTCGCACGGCGAGGAGCATCGAACCCGGCTGCCAAGGATGGAGTTCGAAAAGGAGGCCACAGGGTTTTTCAAAGGTGGGGCGCCATCAGTATTTCGAACCAGCCCCGCATTCATGGTTGGCCGCAAAGCGCAGTCTTTTCGCCTGCGAGGGAGGTCGAACAACACAGCCACAGAGGAAAAGAAGAAAGCGAATGATGATGCAGCAGTGTACGCACGCGCAAGCAGTGCATTGCAGGCGCTCAGACGGTGCGTGCCTTGGGAGAAGATGGCTGATAAGGAGATCCTAAAAACGAAAGAGTGCTTTACTCGGACTGAACAGTGCCTTGGCGATCTCAAAGTCGAGCTACATGCTAGTAAAAAGAAAGCTCGAGAGTCATTGTCCAAAAAGGACGAGCTCTCCGTAGAGATCGAAGATATCAAAGCCAAACTCGAGAAAAGCTCCCGCAAGTCTCTTCCGCCATGGAAGAGCGACAGCTCAAGGAAATGCTGCACGATGTGCAATCGCTCTTTCTCCGTCTTAAATCGTCGGCACCACTGCCGAAAGTGCGGCGAGCTATTCGACTCGAAGTGCGCGTTCAATTTCACAGATCTCAAGGATATGGGCTACAAGAAACCGGTTCGTGTATGCACTTTGTGCTTTCGCCAAGTTCAGAGAGACCTGGCGAAGCAAACGAGCGCCGCGACAAATTCGTCTTCGAGCGAGCCGGCCTCCGCCGGCAAGGCATCGATTCCTGTTTCGAGTCTTGCGCTTCCACTTGCACCAGGTCCTAGGAAAGACACAAGAAAGCCCCCTGTACGGCCGCCGCTTGCGAATGCACTGCAAGCCAATTTACTGGAGCAACTGAAGCGCAGTGGCGGGAAGGTGGAGGCGACTGATCGTAAATTTAGTTCCATGCGCATTCGTAAGACGGAGAGTACAAGCGAAGGCGCAGAGGCAGAGACAGAGGCAGGGAGTCAAACGGAGAAACCCAAGTCTGTGCTGGACGAGTTGAGAAACAGTCTCAAGAAGAGAAACAGTTGTCCTCAACTTGTCAAGAAACGTACGGAGAACGTGAATGAGACAGTTGAGAAGAGCATGAAGGAAAGGAAGCGCTCGTTGGTAGACATGCGAATGTCTTCGCTTCAGCCAAAGGTAAGTTGTTGGTTGTCATTCGTTCGAGTATGGCACAAGAAATTTAATGTGAGAAGACTAATACATTGTCGTGTACATCTGTTCAACGACTGAATTTGCCGGTTTACACTTGCTTGATCGTTTGTTTTGCCTGTTAACGGCACCGCAGAAAGGAACCGCGATCGCTTCCTTTTTGGCAAAAATGCGAGATGAAAACTGGGATGAAAATGCATCAATCACCCAAATTCAAGATGACAATAACAATTGGGACGAGTAAGGATAGCCCGACGCCAGGAAGCCAACAGGGCAAACTGCACATTCCCCGCCCCGTGGCTTTTGTAATACGACACCAATCATTGCCCGGCGAGCTATCCTGTCGACCCCTTTGAATTCGAGCCGGTTTCGCCAGACGCGCGAAAGATATCCTTGGAAAGCTCTGCTACATAATTACATTCCTCGAACATTACAGAAGCTCTTTCAACCTTTTCGTTCAAGTTCGCAAGCGCATCGCTGAGCCTTTTTAGCGGACGCTCGAGGTCGCTCAGTGTCACTCCTTCGCTACTCATCCTTTCCACAAAATCCCCAACGCAGAGTAGCAGCCGGACGTTCTACTCTTACTTTGATTCCGTT
This sequence comes from Parietichytrium sp. I65-24A, assembly GCA_012862575.1. Classification (NCBI taxonomy): domain Eukaryota; class Bigyra; order Thraustochytrida; family Thraustochytriidae; genus Parietichytrium; species Parietichytrium sp. I65-24A. The sequence goes on from BLSF01000003.1 coordinate 503,699, forward strand.
CGCGGTCGCGCTTGCGGCTAAGAGCCCTTGTCAACTCGCTTCTTCAGGTCTCTTTCACGGCTCAGTGTACGCTCTCGGGCACTCAGTTTACACGAATGCAACATAACGCAACCAAGTATAACCAAGTTGAATTTTGCAAGTTGGTTTTTCTCCAACTGGCTCGTCAAGACACTCAAGAATACTCAAGACTCAAAGAACAGATTGTTTGTTCTTCGATCACTTTATCTCGCCCCTACCAACTTGCATATGTTGAGGAGAGGACTGACGTGACGTTCGTGTTAGGGTGCTGTACCGGTACTCTGCTGTACCGGTACTTACTCTTTTCAACTTTTCACCAATTTTTCTTTCAACTTTTGACCTTTTCATCTTTTGACCTCTCAATATTTGACCTTTTCATCTTTTTCGTCTTCTCAATCAAGCAATCAATGGACACGAACAGCGTTCAGAGTGCCTTGTGACTTGATTTTCATTGAAAAAGCTCACTCTCAATCAATTCGTTCTTTCGAGCACGAAATTCGATTGGAAAAAAAAAACTTCACTTCTTCTCACAATTCACGTTTCTAAAAAGTTTGAGATCCAAAATAACCAAATTCAAACCTTGGACCCAAATAAGGGCCCACAGTCGCAATTTTTTTGATATGATTTTGTATTTTTGTGAATACAAAAAGTCTTTCGTGATCTTTTCGCAAATTAGAATATCTCCACAAACTAAATGTTCGGATGGCGAACTTTGAACCGGGCCCGTCCGACGGGCCCGATCCGCAAGTCGCCTGGTCTCTGCTCTGTTCTGTACTGCTCTGCTCTGCTCTTCGCGATGGCGGAGGCCGCTTAGACACAAAACGCAAAGCGTCATCCACCGCAATCGGGGATTTGTGTTAACCGCGGTGTCCTATCTTGTCGTTTGATTTTGGAAAGTCGCATCGTGATTTGATGCTTCTGTAGAGATCGTGAATGAGCGAGCGAGCGAGCGTGTGGCGCCGAGCCCAGATCTCTCCCGAATAAAGCGATCTTGGAGCCGAGGATCCACTCAAACGAGTAAGTCAAACGACAGAAACATCTCATGAGTTGCCGCGATCTGGCTGGGACTCTTCGTTTGGGAATATTTGGGAATTGCAGGTTGCACCTTCGCATTGACTGGCTGGCACACTTGCACTCAGTCTCAGAGTCTCAGTCTGTTGCAATGCTCACCGGCCAAGTGCGGTACTCGAGCACTAGTAGCGGAATGAGATTTGACAATAAAAAGAGCTGTCCAGCTGAGGATCTCGACCGGCCTGCGCAAGTTGACAACTTGACACGATAGACACGATGACAAAATGATGAGTTGGAGATGGAAGAAGGAAAGATACAAGGAGGGCAGCGAGGCAATATCGCCACTTTGGCATCGCTTTACTTCTTCTTCTTCTTTTCACGCATAGCACAGCATTCCACTGGCAATTTTGACCTTGCTGGCAGGAGTTGACCAGTCTTCCTTTATTTTTTTAGGTATTGAGTACTGAAAGTGAGTACTGAGTGCTGTGCCGGCACTCAAACGTACTCGCTGGAAAAGGCGGGCGACGACTTTAACGAGTCAGACGAATCAGACGATTGAATCGCTGAAAATGGCGGGTCCCGCAGTCGACCTGGAGAGGTTTCGGCGAAACTCACCTCCAGGACAAAAATCGACTGCCACGAATGTAGTTTGTTGAGGAAATCTCACTTGTCGCGGTTGCCGCATGTCGCCACCGCGGGAACTCTGGGAGCGTACGGGAGTTGGCAAGTTTGACACTTTTGGCTCGGTATTTGAAGGGAAATTCCGTTCGCTTGGTGCGGCCACACGCACGGGCCAGCTTTTCTGCGAGCGGGATTTCGCTCAGAACTCAGCACACTGTGCGGGCAAAGCCAGGCTTAGCGGGAAGACAGGCAAAGTGTCATTTTTAACGCCAGGATCCGCAAGATCTTCGATGATGTGCCGCTTTTCACACCCGTTCAAAGGCCTATGTCCTGCCTTTCGAGGCCCGCGGCCGAAATACAAGAGAGAGCAACGAGCTGTTCCTCTCCCCGGCGCAATGCATTCCCTTGAATAGCGGCCTCGAGCACCGGAATTCAAGGCTCGTTCTCGAAACTTGGGTGCCCAAATGCACGCGGTACACACCCAAGCTTCGAAACACAGTTTCACCCTCGAGTTCTACCGCGTTGGCTATCATGGACTAGCGCGCCAGCAGCTGACGAATTGACGAGCTGATGGTTAGTGACGGAGGGGATGGGTGAGCTGGTCGTAGCTGGTCGGGAAAGTAAGCTATACGGGGATCAGCGGAACGGCTAATGTGCGAAAGGGCCGCGGGAGGAAGCAGAATTCAGAGTTCAGAATACATTCACTGTCAGTCATTGTCAGTCAGTCAGTCAGGACTCGGAGCAACTGGAATGTCGCTCGAATAGACGTTCCATAATTAGACAGTCAGAGGATCGGAAAACCTGCCATCATGACTTTTCACCCATCAGCGCATGAGCGGTGTTGGAATCCTTGAATGATCTCGATAGCCTGCTTCTCCGCCCAACTTTGTGACTCGTCAGTTTAGTGATATCTTCAGCCACGTACTCCAGGCACAGTGAAAGAAAGTGATGGATGCACTGCATTCTGTTGCCGCAAAAGGCCTTCCAAGTGCGTCAAGCAGCTCGAGGCACAAAGAGCGCTTTCTCTGATTCTTTGATCACGGATATCACGGATCAAGAGACCAATCAAAGAGTCGAGGTCGGTTTCAGAACGTTGCTCAAACTGGTGGTGGGGCGAGTATGGGCGAGTCGAGTTGGCGCAAGACGATGCCTGAGGCTTGCGTCTGCTTCACCTCGCGCAAACATGCACGGAGGCTTCAAGCTTTGGCTTTGCCGTCTACGCGACCACATAGGACTCTGGCTGTGTCTGCGATCGTCCCTTCAATTTACCCCTCTGTCCCTGTCTACTCGTCTTTACGCGCCTCTACTCATGCTTGAAGCCCCTGAAGCCATGAGTTCTGTGCACATTACGCGCTGCTGTTAATTTGCTACTCGCCGTACCAGGTACGGACTCGTGTTGTCTGGTTTTGCAGCGTTGGCCGAAAAAGAAACCTTGGCTCACTCTCACCCTCACTCTCACTCTCACTCTCACTCTCACTCAATGGCTTAAGCCGCCCCCAAGGCCGAGGTGGCTTTGGCAGAACTGATCGTTTCGTTAGCAACAAATAGCAAGTGCAGCAGAATTCACAACTCACAAGTCAGAATTGTCAATGGCAACAACAAGGCAAACCAGACGGACACACAAGCCCAGACTGGCGTAGCACATCTCCAGTGGTATCTGACGGCGAATTTCTGACCCAAACGGCGGCACTAAGACTTTAACTAGTGAGCCACCAGGAGAAGACAAGAAAAGAGAAGAAATAGAGGGAAGGAAGGAGGCTTATTTGGGCGCGCAGGAGTGAAGTAGGCATGCACAGTACTGATACCGTGTTCACTGTCACTGTCTGGCACATCTCGACGACCATGGATGCTGACGGTGATGGTGGTAGTGGTATGAATTCGAAAGTGATCGTGGTCGTGCCAAGTGAGCCGACGAGTGTGTGGTGGTAAGACGAAGGAACTGTTTCACTTGTTGTTTTTGATCAATGAATCACATAAGTGAAGATGTCCAGCAGCCTTGCAGCCGTGCAAATTTGTTGCCCGAAATGGTCGGCTTGAAAGAAGACACAATGAAGTTTCAACAACTCTGCAATTGTTGCAAGGTATTTGCAAATACAAGATATCCGCCGGAAACTGCGCTCAACGGTTGAGAACAGCGTGAACCGACAACTTTTGGTACCGGCGTGCTTCGTACAACTCATAGAAATTTATTTTGTTTATTGCCTTGCCTTGCTTCCAAGCCGGAAGCCCGCCACCGTTTGAGAAAGGGAGTGCAGTGCAAACCTTCGCTCGCTATGGAGGAGCATGATTTACCCGAGAGCTCGAATAACATAACAAGCTTCCACACTCACTGTCAGATCTAGTTTCCTTGTTTTTCATCCCGGGATTCCCTTGCCCCCCTCTCTCTCCTCTCTCGTTCTCTCTCTCATTCTGTGTGTGTGTCCGCAGCAATCGTTCAGCGTTGAGGTTCTCCGTGCCGCAATCGCTTCTTCCAAACGCCGACTTTTCTGCTGGACGACGATCATCAGTGTCCGCAATGAGTCGCCAGATTTTTTTCAGAAGCGAACTGATTTCCGATTCCCACAGCTAGCTCCAGCTAAATCTGGAGCGACCAAGATCAAAAAAATACGAGTATTGGGCATCTCTCCTTGACAACGCGACAAGGCCGCGCAGCCAAGAAGGCTTTCAAACAGGGTGCCCTTATTCCACCCTTTCCTCACGAGACACTTGTCAACGCAGCTCCAAGTGCTTCAACTGTTTTGTAAATTTGAATTCTGCAAACTCATGATCTTTCCAGCTGCGTAAATCCAACCCACAACTCGGCCTGACCATGATACTCAGTACACAAGAAAAGTTGGTGCTCATCTTCCCTCTGCATCCACAACGAAGGCCAACCTTCGAACTTCAAGGTTTCCCCGAGCTTCCAGCAATTGCTCCGAGAGTGCACTAGCGGCCTTCTGCGCCTTGCCGGGTAAACACTTTCCGCTGACTGACGCAAACCAGTTCGCGCAATACGGAGCTGCCGTACGCTCCGCCTACGCGCTTGGATAGGAGGAGGTGCGCACCCCATTTCACCGTAAGACATGTAAGACATCGCAGGCATGAGTTGAGAGTGTTGAGTGAGAGAGATGAGAGTGAGAGGAATGTGGAGTGTAGTGCGTGCATGGGAGGGAGATGGAGGGAGATTGATGGTGGCTGTCGGTAGGCGCGGCTAGGGCTTTGCGTGAGGCTGGGTTTGGGCAGGGGAACGTGAGAGTGAGGAGTTAGTTAGTTGTGTGAGTGAGATGATGTGAGATGAATGAGATGAGGAGGAGGAAGGAAGGAAGGAAGGGAGGAAGAAGTGCACGCCAATAATCGCCAATTGGAGAGTCAGCTGCCTGTGAAGACTGTGAGTCCGAAAAGGAAAAGGTGCGAGATTGGTTTCGTCGATGAGAGTGAGAGTGAGTGAGTGAGTGAGTGAGAGTGCACTTGATTGACAGTCAAGTTAATAGCAGCGTCATTGCGCATGATAGGGAGCGCGGCTGTTGGAGTCGTTCGAGAGGATTGACTGTGTTTGTGAGAGACTGCAGAATTCAGAATTCAAAAGGATTCAACCCACCGTGGTGGCAATCTCCGGTGAGGACTGGCCCGGAAGGTGCGCCTTGATTGCAGCGCGCTTGTTGTGTGGAGAGAGGGCGGCGGCTGTCCCAGGTGCTCCGGCGGACGGACGTACGCCAAGGTGAAGGACGCCTATTAGCAGGGTCCGGATCAACACAACCTATTTTGCGTCGCCACGAGCAAACTCGAAACTCGGAACTCGAAACTCGGAACTCAAAACGCGACAGGAAGATGGCTGCTAAAGCTGGGATCTGCCTCGCTCTCGCGAGCCTTCTCGCTTCTTCCGGAATCGCTGCTAGTCCAAATCCAGACTTTTATAGACTCAACCAAGCTTTGGCCGGTGTAATCTTCGGCGCAAACCCGGGCCCGTGCCCGACGTACGAGGAAGCTTGTGTCGCAGATATCTCCGAGCTACCAGAGTGGGTAAAAGACATTGAAGTGGAGCTCATTTGGCCTCTGAAATCGCGCATTGGAGATGTCTTAAAATCTGGCACCGTTAAGGCTTGGGGAAGCCGGTTCGAGAGCGTGTCATTGGACGATCTGGACATCACTAAAGGAACCGTTGGCTCCGAGGACAGTGGCCAAAAGCTTCCGTTCTCAGCCAAAATTGATGACTTGCGCATGGGAGCGTTCAGTCATGGCGAGTTCATTGATCTGGAGGTTTCTGTCTCCATATTTACATTCAAGTTGAACGGAAACACTGACATTGTGCTCACTTTATCTGACATGGCTGGTGACAACAACGGGATTTCCGTGGACCTCGCTGGCCGCCTGCGCTCCCCAAACTTCACCACCTCTCCGCCAGAGACCTTCATCTTCGAGTCAGAAGAGGCTGGCTGCTCCGTAGTTCTAGGAAAAGGCATCTCCCTGGACAACTTTTACGTTGAGGAAATAGGGAGCTTTCTCTCCGCTGGGGTGGAGCTGCTCATATTCACGCTATTCAAAGGACTGATTCAGAACGTCATCTGTCAAGTTATCACACAGCTGGCTTACATTGAAGGTACAAACGAGAAAGGGATTATCAATATTTTGCTCGACGAGATCAACGCCAAATTGGATGAATTCGAGCAGGAGGGCGTTCGCGACGCTGCTGACTGGGCAGCAGACGAAGCAAGTTCCTTGCCGTCTGATGGCACAGATGCAATCAACATCGGCAATGAAGCGCTCTTCGTTGATGCGGCTACACTTGTGAGGGACCTTCTCTCCGCACCCTCCTTGCTCCCCGAGTACAGCGGCCGGCCAGCCATTAACGAGGTCGTGGACGTCTTAATTGGAGACAAGTCTGGGAGCTTTGCCGTGTCCGACCTGAAAGACGCATTCTTATTGGACAGCTATCCAACGGTGACCTTCACAACTGCACTCTTCGAAGGCAGTCTAGCATTTCAAGGCTTCTCACTTGCCGGCCTCAACACCTTCTCAAAATTTGAAGCCCTTCAACCAATTTCGCACCCAACCACAGACAAGAATCTTGACTACACACTAAAGCATGGAGTTGCAATGGACTACTTTGACCCCCAGCTGACCATGTACCTCACCTTGACACCGGGCGAGTGGGTCAATGCGGCAGGCGCAATGAAAACGGAGTCTTTTCAGTTTGGAGTCGGCGCAAAGTTTGAAAGCGTCGGGGGGGACATTGTGACCTACACCCGCGTTCTTCTGGAGCCTTTGTGGGATCGCCGTCTTGGGCAGTTTCTCGAGTCCACAAGGACAAATCAGGAGATCCTCAACTGTATCTTGCCAATGTTGGAGGCCATTTCACTCGGCGGCATGGGCGCCTCGGTGCAGGGTATAAACGACCTGCGGCTTGTCAATTTCTATGACCTCGAATCACTGGTCAGCGACGTTCTTAGCTTCGTGAATACGGCATTGAGACCCACAATGGAACTCCAAATGCCATACATCCTGGACAACTTTGCCAGATTAGAAGTGAACGACGCTATCAACACTTTCCTTGCAGAGAACACTGCCACCTGCACCGAGTATACCCCGGTGGTTTACACGGGTGACGATAAATACATCACTTTGGTTAACAACACCATCTTCAACGGCCTCGTGTACGCACTCAACAACCTAATTGGCGGCGTGCCAATTACTGAGAACCCTCTAGACATCAACAACCTCGCGGAATCTGCCATCAAGCAGTTTATTGGAGACTTGCTTGAAGAAAATGGCGTTTACAATGTTGATGCCGGTGCTTGGGATGTGCGAAGGACCTTTGCCATGGACTTGAAAGGTGCAACAACCACGACAGATTACACTTACTTTGCGGTACCGGAAGGCGCGAGCGTGCGCAACGCAAATTCAGTGTGGTCTCTCACGGCAGCGTCTGAGGGACGGTTCGGTCTCTCATTCGGATTGAATATTGGGAACGGAACTGTCAACACGCAAGACGGTGGCACCGAGTACCGCGGAATGATCTCCACCAAGCTTCCGGTGGTGATGCGCTCGCAAATTGATGGAAGGCAATATGTGGACGACTCATTCGAATTCTACCTCGACGTCGCCTTTTCGCTCGATGGAGTTGTCGGAGGGAAGATTAACAAGCCAAACTTGTTCTACACAAAAATATCCGATCTCGTCGATTATCCCACATGCGCTCTTGCGCTGATCGACGAAAAATGGTTCACCAGTCTTACTGCAAGCCTCGCGAGCTTTCGGGTTGGGGCAACGCCTCCAGACGCTGGCTTCAGCGTGAACACCACCTTCGGGCCAGTCCTAGAGAATTGGTCCAACTCTATGCTGCGGCCTGAGGTTCAGGCCAATGCTGGTCGGCTCATCAACTTTTGGCTCAATGCAGGCGCAGAAACTGCAATCGATCTATTTCCGTCCTTTTGGAGCAACTTTTATCCAGCAAATTGCTCCAAGACAAACATCACATTCGATGTTACAATTCCAGATCTGAGCTACCTCGCAGAATTTTTCGAGAACGGCACGACAACCCAGCCCACGCCACTAGGAGACGATCCTGCCGATTGGGAAAAGTACCTCGTTCCCGTCGACGTCACTGATGTATGGACGATTACGGAGGAAACAAACGGCTACATTGCTTTGGCGTCTGGAACTCTCTCAAGCCCTGATGTCATTCAGCAGGTTTTGACAACTTTCGCAAACACAACTTCCGATCCTGAGCGCCCTTCAGCCTTCGATGTCTTGTATGACATATTGCATCTGGAGGACGACGAGTCCATCACGCTGGACATGAACCCTGCGTCTCTGTTGAACGCTGCGTACACCAGCCACTTTGTCAATGTTTCCCTCTCGCGCGTCCGAGCGGAGCGTATCAATGAAATTGGTGAGATCGTCTTGCTGCACCCGTACGAGTCCGACAAAGGCGAGCTTGCACGATTTTCGACGACCAACTCGATCGCCTACAATCCCTCGTCGATCATGAATATCTCTGTGGAGTTGGAACTGCAAATCCCCGCCAAAGTTTTTTCGGATAACGCTGCGGAGACCGATACTCTGACGGAAAAGATAGAGTTCGCATTTGGTCTCAGCGGTCTTCGATTGGAGACAATATTCTCTGCAGCTGTGCTTGAGCCATTGATGAGCGAAACCCAGCTTGGCCAAATATTTAGTTTCGATTCAAACACGCAGTCGTTCGGTCTTCGGGAGAATGCCTGGTGTCAGATTCTTAATTTCATGTACGAGAACGGGCTGTATTTTGCTCAGTTCCAGACTTATATTGACGAGATGCATGGCCCGTACGTTAGCGTGGACGGTACCCTGTTGAATCAGGAGACAAAGGATCTGGTGAGCGGCATTGTTGAAATGATCCTCAAAACCCTCAGAAGCCAACTTCCGAATGTGTCCCAGGGGCCGATTCGCACGCTCTTTAACGATTACTTCCAGAGCATCACTGGAGCCGCCGCGAAACAATCTTGCGAAGGTGCGCAGACCCCTACATGGGAGGACACCAAGGACACATTTCTGGATTTGTCCACGTACTCTGATGACATCGCGTCCTTCGTAAGCAGTGACCTGCTGAACCCTAGTAGTGCCTTCGAGATGAACAAATTGTTACAGCGCCTCGCTTCGACAATTAGGTCTCTTGACTCGCCACTTGTATCGCTGAATCAGACGCAAATTTTGTACAATGGGAATGATTTGGGCCTCGTGTCGTTCGCACTTGAATATCTGAGCCTCGATGGACTTGGCTCAGATGCCACCGTATCGCGCCTTCAGCTGCTCGACACCTCTCCATTTGACAACGGCCCATACACATTCCGAACTGCGCTTGGCATCCAAGGTCCTGTCAAGGTTCAAGTAGCCTTGTCGTACGAATTCGATGGTCTTTTTGTAGGCCCGGTCGGCCAAGAAGACGTGGACGGCACCTACGTGGTGCACAACGACGTGCTGTTAGGAGCGACGTTTGATAGCTTGCTGTTGGCAGTCGACACGATGGCCAAGGTCGACGTGAACGCCTTATTGAATCTGTACGCAGGCAACATTCTTGGTCTCTATTCAAAGCCGAGCGAGGTCCCATGCCTGTTCTCCATATTTGACTTTGAAGGTTTTCGGCTCTCAAACCTAGATACCAGCACCGACGGCTTATCTCTATCCGTGTCGTGCAATGGGGTGTGTACGTCGCCAATGCTCTCCAGCCTCGAAGACGGTGGAGAGACCATCACCACAGATGATGCAGTGTATGAGCAGCTTTTGGAGATTTTGCAGGCCTCCTCCGCTTTCGTGGAGTCGTTTCAAGCGCAACAATACATTGACGAAGCCATCGCTACTGCTAAAACAGAGTGCACGGGCATCAACTTTGACTTGGACCTGAGCGACAGTGTTGATAACTCAAACCCGGCGGCCGGGATGGCGTATGTGTCCCTGATGGTTCTTGGTTTGTGCCTCAGCATATTTGTGTGCCTTGCCAAGGTTCATCGCGAAAAACATGGCCGAATGCTGCGTGCATTGCAGGCGCACGACAAGCAGCACAAACTCGAGGAAGGAGAAGCCTTGTATTTCATTCAAAGCTCTGCGTCTTTGTTTCAGCATCCAGCGGTGTCCAAACTTGTCAAGTTTGTGATTCCTATTATACTCTTTGCCAACACCTTCCTTTTTCTTGCTGCAAATTTGTGGACCGTGGGAGTGGAAGTGAAGCTGAAGGCTGACTTTCTCGGCGACGAAACCATGAGTGTAGACTTGCTGGCGTTCAGTCTCGAGTCCTCCATTAATGACATGTGGCACGCCGAGACATACTGGTTGGCACTTATCATTTTCCTTGCCTCCGGAGCGTGGCCGCACATGAAAACTCTGCTCTTGTTCTTTTCCTGGTTCGCCCCAACTACAATCCTTCCCAAAAAGCGCCGCGCGTCCTTGCTTCACGCTATGGATGTTTTGGGCAAGTGGAGTCTTATCGACGCGTACGTCATGTTCATGCTCCAGGTAGCATTTCGGTTCTTTATCACAACCACGTACATCCAGGAGCTCTCCTGGCTTCCAGAGGACTTGGTAGTTGTCGATGTGGTGGTTGTTCCTGGTGCTTCCATATATGCCTTTGTGTTGGCCACCTGCATAGCGCTACTCCTGAGTCACTACATTATCTTTGTCCACCGCCGTTGCGAAGAGAAAGACCAACAGTTGGACGACTTGCTGAGTAACATTCAAGCCTCAAAGCACTTGGCCACGGATAACGAACGCTTTGCCCTGCAAAGACACGTTTTTGTAACTCCGGACGAAAATCTCAACCTGTATGGGTTTTCGAAGAACGCGAAGATTGTCCTGCTCTGCTTCAATGCAGTAACTCTGCTCACCGTAATAATCTCTTTGTTCCTGCCATTGGTACACTTTGAGTTCCGCGGGCTGGCTGGAACAGCAATCGGGGTCGTCAATTCAGACTTGCAGACCGCCACCCACTCTGCTGCCAGCATTGCGGTAGCGCTCACTGATGGAATCGAGGGGTTTTGGAACAACGTTGGAGTGCGGTTCTTGCAGTTTATGTTTATTGCGTTCACTTTCATCAACCCAATCGGCCTGACAATCTTCTTGTCAGTCATCTTCTTCGCCCCAATGGCCCATAAAGACCATCAGCGGCTTTTGTTTGTGGCAGAGATTGTTGCGGCATGGGACGCGCTCATTGTGCTTCTCGTCTCTGTAGTGTCGGCCATTTTCCAGATTTCCGACCTTGCGCAGTGGATCGTGCGAAACTCGACTGGCGTGTACTGCACCAACTTGGTGGACCCTCTGTTGACGTTTCTTGGCGTTCCCGAAGAAGATGCGCTATGCTTTGACGTAATTGCCACCCTCGCCCCGTCAGGCTGGATGCTCGCCATCGCGGTCGTGCTGTCCTTGATCAACAGCAGCATCATGTTTGCGATTCTTCGAGCTGTCGTACGCGACAGGGTGCAGGATCGCAAAGGCAGATCCGAAAAGCTTGGAGAATGCCCAAAGCAAGGGAGCATTTTCCTCCGCGCCTTCATCTCGCCACAGGGCACCGCCGTGGCGCACGGCCGCACTGGTTCGCCTCAGCCCGCTCGGCAAAAGCCAACGCCAATATGGAAGCGATTCATCACTCCCAGCACCCGCGTCAGCACCTCGAGCAGCTCTGATGGCGCTGGCGAGACCATGAACCGCATGCTCTCCAGCGCGAATCCCATTTACTCCAAGGCCATGGCAAAGTACGCCGGCACTGGAACTTCGCCTTCCACGGATTCGCATGCCACACATGCCACACATGCCACCCAGTCCGTGCGCTCCTCCAATTCCACCAATTCCACCAATTCCACCGCTCGGAGGGCCTCTGACCTCCCCGAGTTCTGAGTCCATGAGTATCCATGAGTCCTCCAGTCCTCCAGTCCCGTGAGTTGGTTCCTGCCAACTCAACTCGCCCCCATCCTGTACTGTTTCTTTAGAATAAAATCCCAAATGTTCGAATTCCATTTCACCCACCTTTGCCTTTCTTTCTACGCTCTCCCTCTCTCTCTCTCTCTCTCTCTCTCTCTC